>JAJOZX010001450.1:727500-897227 GCA_023014485.1 Bathynomus jamesi
CCTCTTTATAAATCATTAGTTAGACCCCATTTGGAGTACGCGATCCAATTTTGGAATCCGTATATGCGCAAAGATATAGACAAAATCGAAAGAGTTCAAAGACGAGCAACTAAGATGATTCCGTCGCTTAGGTCAAAGTCGTACGAGGATAGGCTTAAAGTTAAAATTGACAACACTCGAGACTAGGAGGCTAAGGGGTGATCTAATCCAGGTTTTCAAAATTATGAATGGGTTCGATAACGTAGATAGAGATAGCTTTTTCGAAATATCTCAATATAATAGGACTAGAAATAACGGGTGTAAGTTGACAAGTAGAAGGTTCGAGACAGCAGTTGCCAAAAACTTTTTTACGCATAGAATAGTAAATAGCTGGAATAGTTTGCCGGTAGAAGTAATTAGTAGCACTTCTATAAACATGTTTAAAAATCGATTAGACAAATATGTTGATAGATTGGGTATAGTTTAAGGTAGTAAAAGTAAGGCTTTGTGGTGATCGATCCCACAGCTCAACACAAGTGTTGTGGGATATAGGGAGGCAGCATCTTGGGTTAGGGGATACTCTCTGTCCTTACACACCCCATTTAAAGAGATTCCTCTGCCGAGCGGTGCCCCCCATAGTACTGTGAGGTATTGAAAAACTCATGATCTTCACTTGCCCCACAAACACCTTGAAATGGGAGACCCAAAATGGGTGCACACACATTCTACATTACTGTACAGTCTTTACAGCCACACCTACACTTTTCCTCCTAAGTATATATATTGTAATGTATATGTAAATTTTGACTTGGTCCGCAATCGATATGGACGTGACTTATTTTTCGTTGGCAAGGTACTAGTATTGGTGGATACCGTAATGAAATTGACTGGATTCTTTGGATCTGATATATTTGCATGTCGGTTATAAATAGATATAGAGTGTAACATATTTGTGGATAGTAGTCTATTATGACTTGATCCTCTGGATCCAGAGATTCTATCTTTAGTTTTAAATCGATAATTAATTAGTTTTAAATTGATAATTAATTAGTTATGCAAAAATTGGTCGTTGCCAATGTACAGGCAGTTTTTGCATAAATTTCTTATGTTCTTGTGGTTCGGAACCCACGTAAAATTGTAGGTCCCCTCCGCCACCACGGAGGACATACACAATTACGAACACAGTTAGGTGGACCAACCATGAGTGGATCCTAGGGTCTTTGTTGGTCTGTAACATTATAACATTATAACATTATATATATATATATACAGACAAATTTTAAAAGACTGAGAAAAGAGGGTTAAATTCTAAGTTATAAGATTTACATATAAACATTAAGAAGCTATTTTTAAATACATATAGTAAATGTGAAATTAATACACTGGAAAAATTAACAATAGTACACTGGAATAATGAAACTAACTAACCTTTCACTGCAGTTTCCGAGGCTAACTAATTTGAGCAGAGGCAAGACGGGAAAACAAGAGATGGCGAGGGCGATTGGGGAAGGGGGATTATAAGGAATTGGGGAAGGAGGAGGGATCATAGCAAATTGAGGGGGACGGCAGATGAGTCAACATTTAGACTGGGGGACAATGTTTTTAATGAAAAGCGATTCCAAAATTCTTAGTGAGTTGGGACAAGTATTACAACCAAGAATTTTAAAATTGTCTAAAGTGACATCAGTTTTACATTTTATGCTGTGTTCGCGAATACTCGAAACTTCTTTAGTTTTTAAAATTTTACCTGTTCGGCCACTTATTCCCATATGCGAATAAAATCTAGCCCTGAGAGAGCGAACAGTGCTGCCAATGTAATTCCCAAGGAGACACCTAGGGCAGGTAAATAAATATACAACACCGCTACGCAACGAGTCAGGGGTTCGATCCTTCGCTGAGAAAAAGCTACCTAAAGACGTTTTATTAATAAATATGATGCGGAAATCAGTATGATAAAAAAATTTCCTTAACAATTTGTAAATTTAAGCTTAAATTCCTTATTCAAAGGACCCATTTCAGGTACCAAGAAATATTTTATATCCTTCGGCACTGTAATACATGGAAGTTGAGGGCTATAAACATTATTTAAGAAGGATCTAATTAGTTTGTCTACATATTGAACAGGAAAACTATTATTGTAAAGTATGATCTTAGATTATTAAATTCATCATTAAGTAAGGTAAAACTAGAGGTCAAATTATATCCTCTGAACAGGAGAGTTTTAATACAAGACATCTTATAGTTGAAATCAGTAAAACTAAAAAAATTCATGCCCAAACCAGTGAAAGTGGGTTTCCTGTAAACTGATGTAGTAATAGAATCACCGTTTTTCGAAATTAAAAGATCTAAAAGGGGAGGGAGCCATTTTGCTCAGTTTCCATTGTATACGTTATATTGGGGTGCAAAGAATTTAGGAAGTTAAAGAATTGTTGCGCTTGTACCGCATTATCAAAGACAGCTATCGAATCATCAACGAAGCGTCGATAGAAAATTGGCTTGAGATGAGTGGAGATTGTCTAAAAATTACATTTCTATTCTCCTTGTCATTGGATTTCTCCTAAATATTAAATTGAAGCTCTGTAGAAGCAACCCGCATGATTATATATATTCAAGGTATGGACAAGATGGCCTCAGGGCTTATCGCCATGTTTGGAAGACTTCACGAAAGTTTCTCAAGTCAAAACTGGACTGTTATTTTCTTGAAATGTGTCGGACCTGCAGGGTTTTCCCGAAATTTGTTTACTTCAAACTCTACCGTGACAATCTATATGACTCTGAATTTTATCAATCGTCCCTGGAATATTTATTAAATAATGAAATTAATTATAAAATCAAAATTTCAGATCGCATAACAAGTCTCTTGGGCATTATATAACTACTCTTAAAAATACCTTCGTTGTTGGACTATTTATTAATAATTTCTCTTGTACAACGTGAACTAGAAAAATTTCACTCTACCATCTTGGAAACACATGAACGTAAGTTAAAGGCTTTGGGAATGAATTCACCAAATTTTTTCAATTCAGATAAGGTAATTTCGAATCTTTCTAGTTACACACTCTCCCCTCGGGAAAAGTTTTTACTGTCACTTGGTTTGCAATTTAAGCTTCCGTTGTTTCAAATATATAAGCCTTCGTTTTTTCTTTACTTTGAAAAATTTTTTAATGGCTTGAAAAATGTTCCCCATGTGGAATTCAATAATTTCAAATGTCAGTTCTCAAATTTAACTCAAGAATTTTTTCATAAACTTAGAAATCTTAAATTTCAATCTTTCATATTTAGGAAGAGTGATTTGCAGTGTATTAAGAATTTGGCAAAGAACCAGGAGATTGTCGTGACTAGACCAGACAAGGGTAACGGAGTGGTTATTTTGAATAAATCGGACTACATAAACAAAACTAATGAAATCCTAAGTGATCTTACTAAATTCAAACAAATTCTAGAACCTGTCAATAAAGTCATTGTAAGGTTAGAAGACCAGGTTAATAGATTTCTGTCACGACTAAAGTCCTTAAAGATAATAAAAAATGATACTTACTCTCAGTTGTTCGCATCTGGTGCTAATCTTGCTCAATTATACTGTCTGCCTAAAATCCATAAAGTGGAACACCTCTCCGTCCTATTTTAGCTTCGTATAACTTACCCACCTTTCAATTGGCAAAATTTGTTGTTCGTCTCCTGTCCCCTTTGCGAAAAATGCTTACACTATAAATAACTCGTTTGAATTCCAAAAAGACCTCTTGGTAAAAACTTCGATTCAAAAAAGTTTTTTGTCAGTTTTGATGTAAAGTCGCTTTTCACAAATGTACCTGTATCTGAAACTATTGCCATTATTTTAGATAGGGTTTTTAGCTCAGTTGATATTTTCATGGTTTTTCATTGTCTCATTTTAAGGAACTTTTAGAATTGGTCTTCAAACAATGCTATTTCACTTTCAACAATAAGGTTTACCAACAAATTGATGGGTAGGGATGGGATCACCTGTCGGACCGTTAGCAGCTGATTTTTTATGACTCATTTAGAAAGTGTAATTTTTAGACAATCTCCCACTCATCTCAAGCCAATTTTCTATCGACGCTTCGTTGATGATTCGATAGCAGTCTTTGATAATGCGGTACAAGCGCAACAATTCTTTAACTTCCTAAATTCTTTGCACCCCAATATAACGTATACAATGGAAACTGAGCAAAATGGCTCCCTCCCCTTCTTAGATCTTTTAATTTCGAAAAACGGTGATTCTATTACTACATCAGTTTACAGGAAACCCACTTTCACTGGTTTGGGCATGAATTTTTTTAGTTTTACTGATTTCAACTATAAGATGTCTTGTATTAAAACTCTCCTGTTCAGAGGATATAATTTGACCTCTAGTTTTACCTTACTTAATGATGAATTTAATAATCTAAGATCATACTTTACTAATAATAGTTTTCCTGTTCAATATGTAGACAAACTAATTAGATCCTTCTTAAATAATGTTTATAGCCCTCAACTTCCATGTATTACAGTGCCGAAGGATATAAAATATTTCTTGGTACCTGAAATGGGTCCTTTGAATAAGGAATTTAAGCTTAAATTTACAAAGTTGTTAAGGAAATTTTTTTATCATACTGATTTCCGCATCATATTTATTAATAAAACGTCTTTAGGTAGCTTTTTCTCAGCGAAGGATCGAACCCCTGACTCGTTGCGTAGCGGTGTTGTATATTTATTTACCTGCCCTAGGTGTCTCCTTGGGAATTACATTGGCAGCACTGTTCGCTCTCTCAGGGCTAGATTTTATTCGCATATGGGAATAAGTGGCCGAACAGGTAAAATTTTAAAAACTAAAGAAGTTTCGATATTCGGAACACAGCATAAATGTAAAACTGATGTCACTTTAGACAATTTTAAAATTCTTGGTTGTAATACTTGTCCCAACTCACTAAGAATTTTGGAATCGCTTTTCATTAAAACATTGTCCCCAGTCTAAATGTTGACTCATCAGCCGTCCCCTCAATTTGCTATATCCCTCCTCCTTCCCCAATTCCTTATAATCCCCCCTTCCCCAATCGCCCTCGCCATCTCTTGTTTTTCCCGTTTGCCTCTGCTCAAATTAGTCTAGCCTCGGAAATGCAGTGAAAGGTTAGTTAGTTTCATTATTCCAGTGTACTATTGTTAATTTTTCCAGTGTATTAATTTCACATTTACTATATGTATTTAAAAATAGCTTCTTAATTTTATATGTAAATCTGTATAACTTAGAATTTAACCCTCTTTTCTCAGTCTTTTAAAATTTGTCCTTTATGAATAGGTTATAGAAATTTTCTGTTTGTTTTTCATTCAATATTGATTTTAATTTCACATTGTTATTAAACAGCCTGAAGATGAGCGTATTGCTCGAAACGTTGCGCATTAAAGAAGACTTTTCATGGCATTTACATTTCTCCTTGTCATTGGATTTCTCCTAAATATTATATAAATATATATATATAAATATAAATATGTAAATATATATATATATATAAAGATATATATACATATACATATATATAAATATATATATATATAAAGATATATATATATATATAAATAAATAAATATATATATATAAAAATATATATATTATATATTTATATATATAAAAATATATCTATATATAAATATATATAAATATAATATATATAAATATAAATATATATATATATATATATATATATATATATATATATATATATATATATATATATAGATAGATAGATAGATAGATATATAAATATATTCTATCTTTAGTTTTAAATCGATAATTAATTAGTTTTATATTGATAATTATTTAGTTTTGTAAAAATTAGTCGTTGCCAATGTACAGGCAGTTTTTACATAAATTTCTTATGTTCTTGTGGTTCGGAACCCACGTAAATATATATATATATATAAATATATATTGTTATAATATTATAATGTTTCAGACCAACAAAAATCCTAGGATCCACTCATGGCTGGTCTACCTAACTGTGTTCGTAATTGTGTATTGTGTATGTCCTCCGTGGTGGCGGAGGGGACCTACAATTTTACGTGGGTTCCGAACCACAAGAACATAAGAAATTTATGTAAAAACTGCCTGTACATTGGCAACGACCAATTTTTACAAAACTAAATAATTATCAATTTAAAACTAATTAATTATCGATTTAAAACTAAAGATAAAATCTCTGGATCCAGAGAATCAAGTCAAGTCAATATTTATATGGAGTTTTTCGAAATTACTTACATTCCGAGAATCCTGGCGGTTGGCATCCCTTTGTTGCGGTACGTCAACGATATTTTGTGTATCTGGCCCATGAATCGTGACCTGGATAACTTCCTCCTTCAGTTAAATGATCAAGTCCCCTCTATTAAGTTTACTTTAGAAGTGGAACAAGACAATTCAATCCCATTTTTGGATGTGCGTGTACATAGGGAAAGCCCAGGTTTTAAGTTTAGTATCTATCGGAAAAAAACAAACAATTTGTCCTACGTACACTTTTACTCGGGACATGACACCCCCACTAAGAAGGCCATTTTTTTCTTCAATATTTCTCCGCGCCCTTAGGATCGCCAGTCCGGAATACATCGATGCCGAATTAGAAAAAATCAACGATATTGGAAGTGATCTGTGTTATCCATCTGCGTTTATGGAATCTTGTCTCAACAAGGCAAAACGAACTTTCTATCGCGTCAATAATAACACTCGTACTTTGTCAAAAAATATTTTAGTACTTCCATTTTTCCCGGGCTTTTTAGGCATTGCTAATGTATTTAAACTTTTGGATATTAATGTAGTATTTTCATATAACAATATTGTGAAAAATATCAGAGTAAAAAATAGCCCTACCAATAATTCAGGCATTATCTATAAAATTGGGTGTAAACAATGTGATTCCTTTTACATAGGTCAGACGGGAAAGGATTTGCACACACGTATAAAACAGCATCAATATTCCGTTAGAACAGGACAATTGTCCAGTGCCCTTTTTGTCCATTTGTCAGAGTTATCCCACTGTATTGATTGGAATAATGCTTCAGTTTTATTCCACTCTAGCAACATTGTTAATAGAAATATTCTTGAGTCTGCCATTATTCAACTAACAAATAACTTCAACATAAGCAAAGGTCTTTTTCAACTCGATCCTGTTGTTTTGAATTCCTTCAGAACAGATTTAGATAAGAAAGGTAGAACGCTAAATCTTTGGTAAAATTTGTCTGCCACCCTAATAACTTTTATTTTTCAATTTTTATATACAAAAAAATAGGGCAGAGTGCTAAAACCCGGGCAGATTTCCAGTATAAATTTGTATATATATATATATATATTTTTTTTTTATCTATAACATTGTTTGGAAACAAATCTTTTAATCTTGTGCTAAAAATCGATAATTGTTCAATTTTTATATACAAAAAGAGCAGAGTGCTAAAACTTGGGCAGATTTCCAGTATAAATTTGTATATATATATATTTTATTTTTATTTTATTTATTTTTTTTTTTATCTATAACATTGTTTGGAAACAAATCTTAATCTTGTGCTGAAAATCAATAGTTTTTCCTTATAAATTTGTGTGCCCCCTTCCACAATCCTTTAATTTCGTTTCTCCGTTTATTGTATATATATATAATATATATATATATATATATATATATATATATATATATTTTCTGTAACCTATATATAGGCTGTAATTCTTTATGTACTTCAGTGTTCCTGAGGATGTCATTAGACGAAAGCGCTTGAGCACCATCTGTGTTTCCTTTCCTTCGTGGTTTTATTCATCATAAATATTTTTCACTTGTTACTTTCGTGAAATAATTTTCATATAAGTTATATATATATATATATGTTAAATAACTCCAATTATTCCTGTATTTGCATCAAATGCAATTCTCTTCTACTGGCTGTATTGTTTTTGATGTAGATACATATAAATCATGTGTGTATAAGTCCTGTTTTTCCTTAATGTATATACATATTTTGCATTTCGATATACTCGTATATTAAATAGACAAGAACGCTGCAGCTGTTTTATTTACACCATACAAACAAATATTAACGGAAATGATGGGTGTGTGTGTGTGTGTGTGTATAAACGATACAGTGTGTGTGTGTGTGTGTGTGTGTGTATCCAAGGCGACTGTCTGTATTCTCTAGCTGTTTCGAGACTGGCAGGGGTTCTGAAGTCACCGAGGAAAGTCAATAAACTAAGGCGATTACGCCATACACCTTCTTAGCCAACTCTCTGTGATGCAAAAGCCGCCCAGGAAGACAAATTAAGAATTCAAAATGCTTCGAATCGCCGCAGCGAAAGGATCTCTTCTCTCTCTCCTCCTTCTTGTTTTATTTTAAGTTAACCACATTTGAATGGCCGAGTTCCTGCCCTACGTCTTAACAAAGGCTTTACTCTACACACCCATACACTATCCACATCCACATAAATAAATTTTACATATATATATATATATATATATATTTTTGGGCCACGTTAGGTTACCTCTACCTCTTGGAGATCACACACAGATATATATATTTGGGGATTATTTTTGCATAACCCCACCCCCCTTGGAGGGTTGGGGGTGGTTACAAACAGTCTCTCACCATGTTGCATGCAATTGCATGCACTCTACCTTTTTTCAGACATACTACTAAGGCTATACAGTGGTGGAGCGCGACTATTGCAGGGGACTGTACATCGTACAAAAATTTTATTGGTCATTGTAAACAATATGAATCTAAAATTTAAGATAAGATTGACACAATTTTTTAATACACAAACACAGCCTTACCAACTTATTACAGAAAAAAAAAGTAGTTGAAATTTTCGCTTTGAGTATTTTTTACAAAACAAATAACTTTTGAATCGCTCTCTCTCTCTCTCTCTCTCTCTCTCTCTCTCTCTCTCTCTCTCTCTCTCTCTCTCTCTCTCTCTCATGGCTACATTTTCGGTCAATCTTAGTTTTAAGGCAGCACAGCAACTATGTATCCTGCATTAATAACGCATATATCAATCGATTATTGTAATTTTTTAGATGTAACATTTAGATGTAACAAATCAGTGTAATTTTTTTTTTTTTTTAATTTTAAAAAGTTTAGTTTTATATATAGTTTTTCTGCTCTATCGATTGATATGTTATTAATGTAGGATACGTGGTTGCTGGGTGGCCTCAAAAGTAAGGTGTACCACATTTTTTAAATGAAAATATTGCCAATATGTACTGAAACTACTAGTACAATAATGAACACTGAAAATTCTTACGATGCGCGACTTTTGCGCCACTCTGTATATATACCCAAGTATAAAAGTTTTAAGTCTTGAAGTATATACAGTAGATGAAAGTACTTTTTCAAATGTTACTTCTTTAGGATTTAAAAGAAGAGATAAAAACCTTTGACGCGTTACGAAAGTCGTATATAAACTCGTAAAGAAGTTTTTAATAGTTCAAATGCATTTATAATAATAATAAGAAGAATAATAATAAATTAGAAAGAAAATACGATATTTAATATTATAAGATGTAGTGTTGTTTATAATTGGAGTTATAAGGTAAAAAAGTATTTCCTTTAATTTGCCCAAGAAAAAAAATCTTATCATTTAAAATTAATGAGATATGATAAAATAAGAATGATAAGAATAATTTCAATTAAATTCATGCAAACATCTATAAGAAAAAGAAAAAAAATACACACACACACACACACACACACATATATATATATATATATATATTAGACCGTTTCACGATTATATGATAATTTTTCAAATTGAATTTTGATAAACGCACACACTTTTATTTTTTTACATAAAGGAAGAAAAACAAATAAACAAAATATAATTTTATTTGAATGATAAAAAGGCACCCCTCAGATGGCACTTCTTTTACATTAATGGATAATTAGAGCAAATATAAGACTGAACGAAAAATATGTTTTAAAACAAAGCGACTTAAATTCTATTTAAGACATATATTGATTAAGAATATAGGGATTTCAGTGGCTGAGGGACCTCCTTTCTCTGATTTTCAATGATTTGAAAGGCCAGTTGTCTCTCTTCCTCACTCTTTGTGAGCTTCTCATTAAACTCTGTAGCCAGTTTGACTCCTCGTTCAGCACAGTCGTTGATTACTTTGACTGCCATGACCCGATTACGGTGCTCCTCAATGTCTTCAAGTTTCTTGGGAATTTCTATTTTCAAACACTTGAAGTCTTGTGTTTGAGTTGTGACAAAACTGGTAATCTTTAAGTCATTGGGGTTTTGCAACATTCGGGGGTCCACCTTTCTGGCCCTCACTTTTCGAGGAGGCGCGTGGTGAAGGTTGTGGAGCATTAGAACCTTATCATCTTCAGTCACGAGGTTTGAGAAAAAGCCAAATCCTACAAGATCCTCACTCAAGTACCAACCATGGTTCTGAAGTTTTTTGAGGGCTGTAGCACCCACTTCCTTATCAACCTGGATCTTGTAGATATGTAGCATCTTGAGGAGGGCCAAATCATTTGCTGGAGCATCAATTCCAACTGGAGATGTATACCAAGCTTGAAGATAAACTGTCACTGAAAAGGCGTTTATTCGTATCAGAGCTTGTTTTTCATGAGGGGTGAGAAGGAATTGGTTCCTAAATAAGTAAATTTTTAAGGAATAGATGCCCTTTCCCATCCATCTAGCTCTGCTGTAAGCTCCTGGGTAGTGGAATCTGCTATCAGAGCCTTTATTTGTTTTAGACATTGGACAACCAAGGAAGATAAGTGCAAGTTCTAAGTATTCCCTGTAGTCACCTCGAGTGTGGCCCTCTTGAAGTTTGGAGTTGATGAAAGAAATAAGCTTGTCTCTGTGCTTCAAGATCCAATGATCTAAAGATTCTGAGGTGAGATCATTGGGTTCATAGGGCTTGTAATTCTGCTGATCAATGTTATCCCAACAATCTCTGAATCGATTGAATAAGGGAATTTGTGGACCCGAAGAAGAGAAAAACATGTCAAAAACTGCAGTGATAAGAAGCTCGTGGATATGGTGGCGGCATGCCAGAAAAAGGAGTGATCTCTGAAGGGCCTTTTGGATGATGGTACAAGCCCCAGCATGGATACCTGTATTGCTTGCAGTAGTATCAAAACAAAGGCCTGCTACCCACTCATTTACTTGTGGCCATTGCTTCAAGACATCTAAAACTGCTCTCCCCATTTCTTCTCCCGTTCCAGAAATAAGCTTTGGAATAGACAGTAATTTTTCTAATTCGCCTGCACCAGTCACAACAATGGGCATTACATCACTCTTACCCCCATGCATGGATGGAAGAAGCTTTCCATCAAAATGAATTATTAAAGGGGTATTTGGTTGGAAACTGGCTTTAATGTCTTCTCCCATCTGCATCCGTGTTGATCGCCGAGACCTGTAGATAGAGGATGATGAAAGTGTGATCTCTTCAATTTCCACTCCAGCAGCTGAAAGGGCAGGTGCCACAATGTGCATAGCAGCTCTTGCAGATGTTCCAGTGCGGTCCAGAGCAGCTAAGAACTTTTTATCCTTAACAATTACACCTGGTTCAAGCTTCTCCTTTTTTGAAGATGATGATGAGAGTGCTCTGTAGAACAATTCATCACCAGATGATTCTTCACTTCCTCCTGAACCGGAATTTTCACATTGGTTGAGATCCACAACCTTTGTCAATTGCCTCATTTCTTCCTTTGATTTCCTGCGAAGTTTTTCCATTCTTTCCATGCTTATCTGTCGTGCTTTTGCCTTTCTTGAAAACTCCTTGTCTTCTGGACCCATCATTTTCCGATCGTTCCTTTGATCCTTAAGAAAATCTTTATCCTCCTGCAATTTTATTTCTGTTTCCACTTCTGAATGAGCTACATCGAAAAGCTTCTTTAAACTGGTGACAAATTCTGCTTCATTCTTCTCTTGGGTAGGAGTTCGTCGAGTTCGGTTCTTGACCAGGCCTTCATGCTTATTGTAAAGCCATTTAAGCTTTGAGACAATATAAGGCTTGTGGGATGTAATTAAGGAGGCTTTTTCCCACATAGCAATAACTTCGTTGGCTACAGTTGCGCAAGCTACAGAGACATTTTGCTTTCCCACCTTAATGTGATAAAAAAGACGTTTAAGGACATCACTGTTAGTTGGAAGCTGCTTCTCAGAAAAACCCTCTTCCAGCACTTGTCCGACCAACCAGACTTCACACTTGTTTCTGGTTTTTGCCATAATTCTGAGGGAAAAAGTTTTACCACCTGTTAGTCTTAATAATATAATATAATCATTAATCACTCACCTAAATTATATTATGACTGGATTACTGTAAGAAAGTTGTAAAGTAACATGAAGTAACCTTTCTAGAACAGTAAACTTGTGAAAATATCAGTAATTATAGATGAAAAAGCAAATAAAACATCATATCATCCATAAAGGGAAAAAATGGAAATTCTAGAATAGTTATCCTGAAGGAAGAATTTTCTAGAATTCTCTCTAAAGAATATAGGGGGGTTACTGGACCATTCCTGAAAATGACCTACTTATCTTCCAATTTTATTTATGAATTTTATATACCAAATTTAAGAGGACATCACAAAATAAATAAATATATTTGCCAGAAAAATGAAAATTTTCTCAGGGGTAAAAAGATATGCATTGAGGGGTGGGATAACAATAAGCTCTTGTCTTAATATTTTGCATGAAGTCTTTATTCATGACATATTACTTTTTTAGTATGTGTGCGTTGAGCCATCATAAATTTCGATTTTTCGAAACGGCCTAATATATATATATATATATATATATATATATGTATGTGTGTGTGTGTATATATATAATATATATATATATATATATATATATGTGTGTGGTGTGTGTATATATATATATATATACACGACCTTTCTAAAATATACAGTCAAGAAGCATCTTGTTGACGAGCTATACAACGTTTGTATATCCTCCATGCCCATTGTAGGGTGTGTCAATTTTAGGGAGCAAAGTGAAATCTTTAGATTTTCAAAGACTACTAATGAGCAAATGATGCATTATGTTCTAAATCGAAATATGGCTTTAAAATCCAGATTTGACCACTCCTAGCATTTATATTTGAAGTTGAAGTTTACGAAAAATCAGGAATTTTTGCAAGTATTTTTTTTATTGTATATAACTACATTTTACATGCATTACGTCCAATTAAAGACATTTTGATTGTATTTCAATATTAAAATTTAGAAATATAGATAGGTTTCTTGAACTTTGCCAAGGATGCCATGTCTGCCTTGCTCTTGTTCCTGGACATGAGCTCCCTACTGGCCACCTGGCCACTGATGTACGCCTCCCTCCTCTCTTGTGAGTAAACATGCTGTGCTGCTTCAGTTGTCATCCTTACACACCTCTCTACTGACTGTGTGTGTGATGGCCATGCAGGAACTTCCATTGGTCTATCCAGAAACTCCTTGATTGCAGCAGTAGTGAGGAAGCAGGTCAGAGGAGGCTCAGTCACACCAGAGTTCCAGTCAATAAGCTCCGAGAGTTTCGTGGCATCTGGGTTGATGTCAGGAGTCTTCCAGGGTCTGACACTGCAGTCTCCTACCTGTGTGTCCTCATCTCCTTCACCTCTGATTTCCAATATCCTCTTCACTGCCTCCCTCCTCTCCTCCTCCACTGCACTGCACAGCATGGTCTGGAGCACAGCCTCAGAGTATGCATACCAGGCTGATCTCTTCACTGTAAGCATCACTATTCCTATCACCTCCTTCTTCTGACTTCTGAGCAGCTCCAGCTGGTACAGTACATGCGTGGGACCCTCCACCCAGCTGTGATTTAACTTGATGTCGAACCAGTTTGGCATGTAGACTCCCACTATGAATTCCACAATTATCCTCAGATTCTTCAGGGTCCTACCCTTCAGCCCATGTTTGGAAATCCATAATCTGCAGAACCTTAGAGCCGTGGTGACCCATCTACTGTGACAGACTAGCCCAATCTCCAGGAGAGCTAGACTCTGAGGTACCTCTCCCGATCTGATGGCAGTGATGATTCTGTAGCCATATGATTGGTCTGTGCTGAGGTCCTTGACTACCTCCTGACTGAGATGGGGTAGAGGTGGACCAACATTGATCCTCGTGAAGTTTGGGTTGATCTCCAGCTCAGTGGCAGTGTCTAACATCTTCCCTAGGGGCCAAGACCACTTGTCGTTTCTCAATGTCTTGCCATCCAGTGCAGTCACCAGGTGTCTGAGACTCAGCTCCCCAGTGTGCAAGTCACAGACAATCCACACCAACTTCCTGCTAAGCTTGGCCTCCACATAATGCATTACTCCTCCCTCCCAGCCAGTATTCACATTAGTACTGTCACCTCCTATGGCCAAAAGGGTCTGGTCTGCTCCTCTCTCTCTTAGCCAGTTCACCAGATGATCAGCAATGACCTCAGCATGACTTCTCTCATCTGCAGCTTCCTCTGGTACAAAATGCCACAAATATTTCCCACCTGGTTCATTGCACACTGTGTAGTGTTCTTCCTTAATGAGGCCAGGAAACTGCCTGTCACTGCCCTCAGCTTCCATCATCACTTTGGTGTCATCTCTTTTCTCATCAAAGAAGATACAGGTGATGCCATTTTCCCTAATCTCTTCATCAAACTTCTTGACCAGCTCCTTAGTCAGTCTCTCCTGAGCCCTCCTCACCTTGTTGTGGTCAATCACCAGTGCTGTGTCAAACTCTCTGATAAGACCAGCATCAATCCAGGCAGCAGTGGCAATCTCTGCAGTCTCTCTCAGCCCAGTGTGATGTCTCAAGCTAGCCAGAGCTATGTTGGTGATATCTTCAGTGTTGTATTTCTTCTTAGCCACAGGCAAGGAAGAAGTTGTCGCAGCCTCTGGTATGAAGTCTTTGTCCTCCTCTCTCCTCCCTGCCTCCTCCAGTATATCGCCAGTCTCCTCCAACTCCATCTCCAGCAGTGACTCCTCCCTCAACTCCTCTTCTTTCTTGGCTGACTCCTCTGCCTTCCTCCTCCTCTTCTCCTTGGCCTTCCTTCTCTGCTCCTGTCTCTGCAGCACTGCTTCCTGTCTCCTGGTCTCAGGGTGATCAGCTAGACCCATCTGGTGTGCCCCCACACTTCCCACCTTTTCTCTCTGACCTTTAATGAAGGCAAGCTCCTGCACTGGTATCTTCTGCTCACTCCTGCAGCTGCAGTCAATGTGAACCTCACTGTTGCAGACAGGGTTTCACCTAAGCTCACTGCAGCTCCTGATCACACAGTGACAGGTCAGGATGTCCACCAATTTGTCCAGTTTCATCATGAACCTATCTTTGACCTCTAGCTTCACATCGCCAATGAACACCTGCACTGCCTCACCCCACAGTGCCTTCACTTTAACCCTGATCCTGACCTCAGTGTTGATTACAGGTCCTGCGAATAGAGCGTTGGCCTTTCTCCACTGAGCCAATAGCCCTGGAACAATGCCGTTGTTAATCAGGTCATTAACTGGGTAATTCCTCCTGTCTTCCTCACTCATCTCTCTCCTCAACAAACCATACCTCAGCAGATCTCTGGCTGTGGGCAGCTCAGCAGGGGGAAGTTCCCTCCCGGTCCCCACCAAATGACTTAGGTGACAACTTGATTTGCTTCGGGTTCTGATTTCTTTCTGACTCATCCTGTGGACCTGTGAACAAAAGAAATGTCATTGAAATTTGGATAGGTCTACTGACTACTGATTATGATTACATAAAATTAAGTTAATTGAAATTCTTAATATCTTCCTATCAGTGTTGAGCACTAAAGCGTTAATCCGATAACAGTTAATTAACGAAGTTAACTTTTTTTAACGGACTATTAACGGAAGTTAATTTCCATTTATCGTTATCGGACCAGTTAACTTCCGATAACTCGATATTTAGTCTGTTAAAGTCCGTTAACACGTTAACTGCGAGGAGTCATTCACGGAAGATCACCGCTCCGCGAATGAATTCAAACCGCCATAACTTCAGTCTGCCAATTCCGTCCTCTGCCGCAGTGGAACGGCTCTTCTCTCTCGGCAAGGACATCCTGAGGCCAAAGAGGTCAAGACTGGCAGTTGGGCCTAACTTTGAGAAGTTGGTCTTTCTGAAGGGCAACCAGCACATTGTGTCATAGTCTTTAATAAATGTGCCTAAAATTTAATTTTACCTTTCAGTTCCCGCCATAATAATTCTCTGTTAAATTAAAATTTAGTTAATGGTTAGTGGTTACAAGGGTTTCAAAACATGTAATCAGTACATTTTTTATTAAAAATAAAAAAAGTTATTAAGCAAAAAAGTTGAAAAACTTGATAAAAATACAGTTAAATACCTATTTATTGTTGGATTTTGCATAAATAAACATTTTCTATGGGTTTTAAAGCTTTTTCCTTGATTTTTTAAATGTTAGTAAAGAAATAGTTATCGTTAACGGTTATCGTTAACTTCCTTTAACTTTGTAGTAAAATTATCGGATTATCGTTATCGGAGTTAAAAATTGGGGTTAACGGATTATCGTTATCGAAGTTAACTTTTTGGTTAACGGTGCCCACCACTGCTTCCTATAAGCTCAGATAAAGGGTTGTGTTGTTATAGGTACAAGACTTAATTATTCAAAGTAATGACAATTTCATATATCTATCATATCAAAATATACAGAAAGTTTGGGTTACACTTAACATCTCGAATAATTTCAATTACACAATATTTACATTACGAAGTAATCAAAATCGTCAAAAAGGACGGAAAACACATGCAGTCACCATCAAAACTCCAGCATTTGTGATTATGTGAACCTTAGAAACCATACTGCACACAAAAATAACCAAAGTTGACCACACATATCAATGGCACATTGATATACGATGCTACAGTCATATTTAGGTTATATTTCAAACTTTTATAGTCAAATATAAGTAGGTAAATGGCTTTTTTAAACAACATTAAAGATATTTCTAAGTTTGCTAGATAATATGACATCATCTGAGCATTAGTAGTTTTTGAATTGTTGACTTTACTAAAATTGACACACCCTAATGCCCATATGGTTCGGTGACCTATTAAAATGCGATAACGTGTGATGTTATAATGCGATCTGATAGAAGTGTGGATTTGTTATTCGACGTATCTGCTTTTTTTATAAGTTTATTAATTTTATTTTCATAACTAGTAGAAGAGATGTACAATCACAACGAAAAGTTTTGTTCAGCGCCATTTTTAAAATGTCACATGTCCAGCATCGTGTTCACGGTTTGTTCCTCGCCAACTGACTGAAAATCACAAAGTCCAAAGAAAAGAAAATGCTTCTGAGTCACTGGTTCGATACGAGACAGAAGGGGATGACTACCTTTCACGAATTGTGACTGGGGATGAGACTTGTGTACACCACTTTGAACCTGAAACAAAACGCCAATCCATGGAGTGGCATCACGCAGACTCCCCACGCAAGATAAAGTTCAAAATGGCTCACTCTGCACGAAAGGTTATGGCCACCATCTTCTGGGACATGAAAGGAGTGATTCTGGTGGACATTATGAAGAAAGGACAAACAATCAACTCAGAGGCATATATTGCTACCCTACAGAGATTCCAGAGATGTATAAAGCGAGTTCGACTGGAGAGAAAACTGGAACACGTCCTTCTTTTGCACGATAACGCAACACCACACAACAGTTTGCAAACAAGAGAGGCCACCACAAAAATGCGCTTGTCTGTCTTACCCCACCCTCCATACAGCCCAGATCTGGCACCTTCAGACTTCCATTTGTTTGGGCCAATGAAGGATGCTATTCGTGGAAGAAAGTTTCAGAGTGACGATGAGGTTGTTGAGGAGGGTAAGAGGTGGCTCCAGCGGAACCCAGTGGACTTTTACCAGTAAGGATTAAAGGCCCTTGTTTCGAGGTGGAGGAAAGCCGTAGAAAAAGATGGAGACTATGTGGAAAAATAAAAACTTGTAAAAGAGGTTTGTAATTACTTGTGTACAAAATTTCTGGAACTTACAAGGAAACTTGGAAAGAAAAAAAAAAGGGTGGGGCAAAATATATTGAGTGGCCCTCGTATATTATTTTTTTTCTTTGAGGTAAGAAATGGCTGGGAAATTAACAATGGACGAGAGGGTGAGCTTGGTTTTAGTGTATGGAATACACAGAATAGGCACAGAATTTAAATTCTGTACCGATTCATCGATTTGTAGTACGTGGTATTCAATACACTAAAACCAAGCTCACCCTCTCGTCTATTGTTAATTTCGCAGCCATTCCCTACTTTAGAAAAAAAAAAATATATTATAGTCAACACTGAAAATTCCTATGATGCGCGAGTTTTGCGCCACCCTGTATATATATATATATATATATATATATATATATATATATATATATATATATATATATATATATATATATATATACCTCGGTGGTGTAGTGGTTAGCGTTGCTGACTACGAATCCATCGGCCCCGGGTTCGAGACCCGGTGACGGCAGCCGGCGCGCAGCGAAACCCAGCTGTTCATCCTTCCACACAATAAAGAAAGCGGTTGGTAGATAAATAGGTACCCTGTGTAGCCTAGTGGTTAATACCTAGTGGTTAATACCTAGTGGTTAAGAAGCTGGGCTGCTGGTGGGGCGTGGTTTGGATTCCACGTTAAACTGTAGGTCTGAGGTGGAGTGAAAAGCTTGACCTTCGTCAGAATGAACAGTTCAGGCGGAAAGTAACCAAAGATTAACCAAAGGTTTATATATATATATATATATATATATACAGGAGGAAATTTTGAACACCAATCGACCAGTGAAGTACTCCGGGGTGGAACGTTAGGCAGGAGACAGGGAGTGCTAGAACTCCCATTTCTCTTGTTAGAGTCCTCCTTAGCTGATCATTGTCTGTCTGTCATTTACCCTGTGAGCAATCCAGCATGCTTTCAAACGCACTCGTATCTCCCTATTCTTCATTACACATACATGCCTCTTACATACGACACAATCTTTTCAAAATTAAAAAAAATGGCATCAACTTCAAGAGCCTCGGAGTCCCCAGGGGAGGGAATCATAAATGTCCCCACTTCTGGCTTCCTCAATGCAGATACCGGGAATGCAAACCCAGGCAACGGGAGTAGTTCTGCAACTACCTATTCGAGATGTCCTGGGCCTGACTCACTTTTATAAACTTCTGTAACATTCGTGGCCTTTCCTCAGATTTCCAATCTGTTGAACACCAGTAGTATCCCCTCAAAAATGTAGAGTGCAAATCAAATGAATGCAGGAAGATCAGTAATGGTGGGGGATGGGGGTTAGACCCTCCAAGGTGGGGAAGGGGGTATGCAACAGTGGGAGAGGGGGTTAGACCCTCAATGGGATATGCATGGAGGGGGGAAAGGGGGTAGCATAATTGTCCCTCCAAAAGGGGTAGCCTAACCTAACAAGGATAATAAAGAGAGGAGAGAGAAGAAATGTTTACGCTGGCATGTCTCGACGTATGATGGGGGTCTTGACAGCTATCCTGAGCGGCTTTAGTATCACAGCCAGTTGGCTTAGAAGGCGTAATTAGCCAATCGTCTTGGAGTAGTGTATACACATATATATATATATATATATATTAATGTACAAGGCAGCCATCTGTCAGCCAGCTCTCTGTCTCAAAAATAGCAAAGCACACACGTACACTGTATCGTTTATATATATACTGTACACATACATATATATATATATATTATATATATATATATATATATATATATATATATATATATATATATACATATAATATATATATATATATATATATATATATATATATATATATATATAACACATATATATATAATATATATTATATATATATAGAGGTATACAAATTATATATATATACATACATACATATACATATATATGAAAAATTATTTCACGAAAGTGACACGTGAAAAGTATTTATGATGAATAAAACCACGAAGGAAAAAGAAACACAAAGGGGTGCTCAAGCGCTTTCGTCTAATGACATCCTCAGGAACACTGGAGTGAAAGGACAGATCAAGGCAATATATAGGTTACAAAAATAAACATACATACATACACATTCACATATATATACAATATATATATATACATATATATATATATATAAATATATACATATATATAGTAAGCATAGAAAAAATTGTGGGAGGAGCCACATTTATATGGTCACAGAAGAATAAAGAAATAAAAATAAATATAAATATAAATTGAGAAAAAATTAATTACAAAATAGTGCCTTAGTGATATATATGTCACAGCCTAAATAATCATAAAGAAATAAACCGGCAAATAAAAAAAAACACATAAATACATATACATACATATATATAATATATATACATATATAACAACATATATACATATATATATATATATATAAAGACACTTTTAGCACTTGGCCGACCTTCCATATAAATTCAAATGGCTTTTTTATGGAACAGGTCAAAAAGAATAAAGAAATAAAAATAAATATAATATTGTAAGTAGAGTCTACCAATTCAAGCTCAAGAGGGAGGTTTTTACAATCGATTTAATAGATGCTGCCAAAATGATATATATGTCACATTATTAAAAAATAAAAATTGAAAGATAAATTTTAAGAGAGGCACACCAATTTATAAGGGAAAAAATTACCACATATGCATATTATAGTCACAAACGAATACAAAAGTACAAAAAATATAAATTGGAAAACAAAATGATCCCTAGATAATATATAAAGAACAATAAAATATATATACAACCTATTTACGGTATATATACGAAATATAAACGCAATATATACAGAATATATATATATATATATATATATGCATAAGGGAAAAAAAAATTACCAAATTTGTTTTTATAATTATTGTCTGAGAAACGGTAGTCGCAAAAGAATAAAGAAATAAAAATAAATATAACTTGAAAAAATTACAAATAATACACGTACACATATATACCCGCATACCCAAATATATATATACATATACACACATATATACAAACACA
Organism: Bathynomus jamesi; assembly: GCA_023014485.1. Lineage (NCBI taxonomy): Eukaryota > Metazoa > Arthropoda > Malacostraca > Isopoda > Cirolanidae > Bathynomus > Bathynomus jamesi. The sequence continues at coordinate 748,455 of JAJOZX010001450.1, forward strand.
CACACACACACACACACACATATATATATATATATATATATACAAGCTTGACCTTCACGAAATGAGAAATCATCCCGCAGAACCTTTGTGAGGTTGTAAGGTAAGGTAAGGTACATACACATATACATATATATATATATATATTTAACTGCATACATACATACATACATACATATACACACATACATACATACATATACACACATATACATACAAACACATTTAACTGCAATGACCACACACATACACACATACACATACATACATACACATACACTCATACAGCAAAAAATTGAAAAATAAAATTGTAAGGGAAACAACCGACAAAAACAAATTTTTTACCAAAGATTTAACAACCTGCCCTTTTTGTTTAAATCCATTCTGAAGGAATTCAGAGCAACGGGATCAAGTTGAAACAGACCTTTACTCATGTTAAGGTTATTTGTAAGTTGAATTATAGCCGACTCAAGAATATTTCTATTAACAATGTTGCTAGAGTGAAACAAAACTGAAACATTATTCCAATCAATACAATGGGATAACTCTGACAAATGGACAAAAAGGGCACTGGACAACTGTCCCGTTCTAACGGAATATTGATGCTGTTTACACGCGTTTGCAAATCCTTTCCCGTCTGACCTATGTAAAAGGAATCACATTGCTTACACCCAATTTTATAGATAATGCCTAAATTATTGGTAGGGCTATTTTTTACTATGATGTTTTTCACAATATTGTTATATGAAAAAACTACACTGATATCCAAAAGTTTAAGTACATTAGCAATGCCTAAGAAGCCCGGGAAAAATGGAAGTACTAAAATATTCTTTGACAAGGTGCGAGTGTTATTATTCACACGATAGAAGGTTCGTTTAGCCTTATTAAGACAAGATTCCATGAACGCCGATGGGTAACACAATTCACTTCCAATACCGTTGATATTTTCCAATTCGGCATCGATGTATTCAGGACTGGCGATCCTAAGAGCGCGGAGAAACATTGAGGAAAATATGGCCTTTTTAATAGGGGTGTCATGTCCAGAGTAAAAGTGTACGTAGGACAAATTGTTTGTTTTTTTCCGATATATACTAAACTTAAAACCCGGGCTATCCCTATGAACACGCACATCCAAAAACGGGATTGAGTTGTCTTGTTCCACTTCTAAAGTAAATTTAATGGAGGGGACTTGGTCATTTAACTGAGGAGGAGGAAGTCATCCAGGTCACGATTCATGGGCCAGATACACAAAATATCGTCGACGTACCGCAACCAAGGGATGCCAACCCCCAGAATTCTCGGAATGTAAGTAATTTCAAAAAACTCCATATAAATATGGAGAGAAGGGGCGACAAAGGGTTGCCCATGGCCATCCCAAAAACTTGTTGATAATGCCCACCATTGAAAGTGAATTTACAATCCTTGATACAAAGCTTAATAAGCTCCAAAACAGTGTGTGCAGGTAATGGTAAATCATAATTATGTAATTCTCTGGCGAGAAAGTCAAGCATATCATCAATCGGAACTTTTGTGAACAATGAACAAACGTCGAAACTGATCAATCTATCGTTGGTATTAATGCGAACATTATTCAATTTTTCAGTGAGATCCATGGAATTTTTTACGTGTGAATCAGAGACAGTTCCAAGAATGGGGGAAAACATTAACAAGCCATTTGGAGAGTTTATAGGTAATAGAGCCCACCGAGCTAATAATAGGGCGCATAGGGTTACCCGGTTTGTGGGTTTTAATAAGACCATAAAGATAAGGCAAAGCAGGTGAAGTGGACAAAAAAAGGGGAATTAAATCCTTATGATCTTTGAGAATGCGTTTCAAGCCACTATTGAAAGATTTGATGACATCATCCTGTGGGTTCTTCCTAAGTTTCACGTATGTGGCGGGGTCCTGAAGCAGCTCATTCATCTTTCCAATGTAATCCACTTTGTCCATAATGACTAAGGTGTTAGCCTTGTCTGCTTTGTAATATGGAGCTCACTATCTTTTTTTAATTGTGAAAGGCTATTGCGGAAACGTTTAGGAAAGTTATCTTCGTAAGAAATATTCGCAGCACCATAGACCAGGCCTTTAACTATGTTAACTAAAAACTGAGGAAGGTTACACTGTTTTTCAAAACGAGCAAGACTATGACAAATTTGTAAAGCAGTTGGTTTTTTAACAATATAAAAGGACATACCAAATCCAAGGGCACTTTTTGCATCGTCACTAATGTTTTTCGAAGAAAGGTTCAAAACACACTTTGAGCTTGCTTTTTTACTCCACTGACTATTTCGAATGAGACTTTTAATTTGCGATCCAAAATGTTTCGAAGTGAAGAAGTTCTCCGACGCAACTCGTTGTAAATTTCATCAAACAAAGGTTGGATCCACGGTTGGGGAATAACAGTCAAAACATTACGTTTGGCAATGCCTAAATTTTTGAAGGTGGACCACTCATTTTGTCTGGTGACTTCAATATGTTTCTTTAAAATTACTCTGCTAAAGTTGTTGAACGGATGGTCGTCCATTTCTCTGAGGCGAATCGGAAGGAGGGACTTGGGAAGGACCTGCTCCTCCAGACAATTAGTAAGAAACTTCCGTCGGATCCGAATTGCATGCCCCTTCATTAATGTAGAAGCAAACACCGACACAAACGGGGACAATAGAGGGAACAGCAAGGCGAAGGAACGCGTGGTGTTCATTATATGAAAAATTATTTCACGAAAGTGACACGTGAAAAGTATTTATGATGAATAAAACCACGAAGGAAAAAGAAACACAAAGGGGTGCTCAAGCGCTTTCGTCTAATGACATCCTCAGGAACACTGGAGTGAAAGGACAGATCAAGGCAATATATAGGTTACAAAAATAAACATACATACATACACATTCACATATATATACATATATATATATATACATATATATATATATATAAATATATACATATATATAGTAAGCATAGAAAAAAATTGTGGGAGGAGCCAACATTTATATGGTCACAGAAGAATAAAGAAATAAAAATAAATATAAATATAAATTGAGAAAAAATTAATTACAAAATAGTGCCTTAGTGATATATATGTCACAGCCTAAATAATCATAAAGAAATAAACCGGCAAATAAAAAAAACACATAAATACATATACATACATATATATATATATATATACATATATATACACATATATACATATATATATATATATATATAAAGACACTTTTAGCACTTTGGCCGACCTTCCATATAAATTCAAATGGCTTTTTATGGAACAGGTCACAAAAGAATAAAGAAATAAAAATAAATATAAATATTGTAAGTAGAGTCTACCAATTCAAGCTCAAGAGGGAGGTTTTTACAATCGATTTAATAGATGCTGCCAAAATGATATATATGTCACATTATTAAAAAATAAAAATTGAAAGATAAATTTTAAGAGAGGCACACCAATTTATAAGGGAAAAAATTACCACATATGCATATTATAGTCACAAACGAATACAAAAGTACAAATAAATATAAATTGGAAAAAAAATGATCCCTAGATAATATATAAAGAACAATAAAATATATATACAACCTATTTACGGTATATATACGAAATATAAACGCAATATATACAGAATATATATATATATATAATATATGCATAAGGGAAAAAAAAATTACCAAATTTGTTTTTATAATTATTGTCTGAGAAAACGGTAGGTCGCAAAAGAATAAAGAAATAAAAATAAATATAACTTGAAAAAATTACAAATAATACACGTACACATATATACCCGCATACCCAAATATATATATACATATACACACATATATACAAACACACACACACACACACACATATATATATATATATATATATACAAGCTTGACCTTCACGAAATGAGAAATCATCCCGCAGAACCTTTGTGAGGTTGTAAGGTAAGGTAAGGTACATACACATATACATATATATATATATATTTAACTGCATACATACATACATACATACATATACACACATACATACATACATATACACACATATACATACAAACACATTTAACTGCAATGACCACACACATACACACATACACATACATACATACACATACACTCATACAGCAAAAAATTGAAAAATAAAATTGTAAGGGAAACAACCGGTTGTTTCCCTTACAATTTTATTTTTCAATTTTTTGCTGTATGAGTGTATGTGTATGTATGTATGTGTATGTGTGTATGTGTGTGGTCATTGCAGTTAAATGTGTTTGTATGTATATGTGTGTATATGTATGTATGTATGTGTGTATATGTATGTATGTATGTATGTATGCAGTTAAATATATATATATATATGTATATGTGTATGTACCTTACCTTACCTTACAACCTCACAAAGGTTCTGCGGGATGATTTCCCATTTCGTGAAGGTCAAGCTTGTATATATATATATATATATATATGTGTGTGTGGTGTGGTGTGTTTGTATATATGTGTGTATATGTATATATATATTTGGGTATGCGGGTATATATGTGTACGTGTATTATTTGTAATTTTTTCAAGTTATATTTATTTTTATTTCTTTATTCTTTGCGACCTACCGTTTTCTCAGACAATAATTATAAAAACAAATTTGGTAATTTTTTTTTCCCTTATGCATATATATATATATATATATATTCTGTATATATTGCGTTTATATTTCGTATATATACCGTAAATAGGTTGTATATATATTTTATTGTTCTTTATATATTATCTAGGGATCATTTTGTTTTCCAATTTATATTTATTTGTACTTTTGTATTCGTTTGTGACTATAATATGCATATGTGGTAATTTTTTCCCTTATAAATTGGTGTGCCTCTCTTAAAATTTATCTTTCAATTTTTATTTTTTAATAATGTGACATATATATCATTTTGGCAGCATCTATTAAATCGATTGTAAAAACCTCCCTCTTGAGCTTGAATTGGTAGACTCTACTTACAATATTATATTTATTTTTATTTCTTTATTCTTTTGTGACCTGTTCCATAAAAAAGCCATTTGAATTTATATGGAAGGTCGGCCAAAGTGCTAAAAGTGTCTTTATATATATATATATATATATGTATATATGTGTATTATATGTAATATATATATATATATGTATGTATATGTATTTATGTGTTTTTTTTATTGCCGGTTTATTTCTTTATGATTATTTAGGCTGTGACATATATATCACTAAGGCACTATTTTGTAATTAATTTTTTCTCAATTTATATTTATATTTATTTTTATTTCTTTATTCTTCTGTGACCATATAAATGTTGGCTCCTCCCACAATTTTTTTCTATGCTTACTATATATATGTATATATTTATATATATATATATATATGTATATATATATATGTATATATATGTGAATGTGTATGTATGTATGTTTATTTTTGTAACCTATATATTGCCTTGATCTGTCCTTTCACTCCAGTGTTCCTGAGGATGTCATTAGACGAAAGCGCTTGAGCACCCCTTTGTGTTTCTTTTTCCTTCGTGGTTTTATTCATCATACATATATATGTATATATATATATATATATATATATATATATATATATATATATATGTCACAACCATGCGATTTACCATTTCTATGGTTCAACAGTATCCATGTTTGTGCCATTAGAAGTTCGCTGTAAACAGCGAATGTCCCTCCCTTAGCTGTGCCTCTCTAATTCGCCTCCTTTGATTTCTCCCAAATAATGACTTATATTGTACGTACAGAGTAAATCACTCTGACGTCATAAAGTAACTTAGTTTCCTTCACGTTTCGATCACGTGCTTAGTACGAGGCTATCCTTAGTATTCAATGTATGGTACATTCTTTAATACTAATGAAAGCTTTACTATCTATAAGTCATTATTTATATGCTGTGTCCTGTCGGTGTTATGCAACCATACTCATTCATACATCCATGTTCCTTCTTGACCGTTGTCCTTTATTAATTTGGTCACCTATTACCTATTTTATTACCTATTACCCATTGTCTAGTTATGCTCTATCAACTTATCAGTCTATGTTTACTCGTGTCTATATTACGCACACAACCTATTGTGTGACGAATGATATGTGTACACTACTGTGTGCAGTCGTACATGTCTAGTGACGATCATGATTACGTACATGTATTCTTTTTACGTTTTATTTTTTTTTATTATTACACCTCTCGCAAGTTGTTTATTATTGCTGAGACGAAGGTTCGAATTCCGATTACGTCGTCAAAAGCGAGCCTCTGAATTCAAACTCCTCTCTTGCCTCTGTTACCAATTTATAACGTTGAGATGTGATGTTATATTATTATAATATACCATATTGTTCCCTGCCAGGCTACTGGTTATTATCTACTTAGGCACATAGTTATCCACGTTCTCATTACCTGTACTTACTACTTCTACCTAATTGTCATTCAAACTCCGTTACTTATGTGTTACGTTATCATTAATGTCCGTGTACTTTCAAATGAAAAGTACACCGTATTTTTTCTCCGCTTTCCTCATCGCTGGCTAATTAGACTTTCAAACTATAATAACCAACCATTCTTCTAATAATATTAGACATAATTTGGCGTAATTATTGTTAACTATAAATATATAACATTGTTGTTAATCCCCTTTAAATTATGGAACAACGGAGAACTCTCCTTCATTATTTAAATTGTATTACCTATTCAGACTACTTCAGTATTAGATATGTCAATTAACAAATTGCTAAAATTGTAATTAACAGTAATTAATGTACTTAATATAATGTAATTTATGTACTTAATGTACTCGGTACATGTCGGTCCCCCGACATTATGTCGCCACCCAAAAGTGTATACCTTACAAAAATTAGTATTTTTTTGTTAATCTTTTTATCTTTCTAAATTTCGTTGTATGCTTAAATTATGCTTGACATCAGAATTCTTTAGCTCTCCAGCTAAAGTGGGAGCTTAACCTTCAACTGCATTCCCCCAAAATTGAGGCTTATTTATTTCTTGTATTGTAAATTAAATCATTCCTGCCTGAGCCTTTACCCGAGGAGGCCGAGCCCCCTCGTCTTAAATTCCTGCCTGAGCCGTTGTTACCAGAGGTGGCTCCTCTCTCATCTTAAATTCCTGCCTGGCCCGTTGTTACCCGAGGTTGCACCTCCCTCATTTTAGATTCCTGCCTGAGCCTTTACCCGAGGAGGCCGAGCCCCCCCCTCGCCTTAAATTCCTGCCTGGCCCCTTGATACCAGAGGTTGCACCTCTCCCACTCTAGATTCCTGCCTGAGGCTTAGACCAAGGAGGCCAAGCCTCCTCGCTTTCAATTCCCACCTTAACTATTGTGAAATGGGGTCGAACCTCTACCCCTGTAAATTCCTGCTTGAGCTGTTGTTGTAAGAGGTAACACCTCTCCCCCTGTAAACTTCTGATTATCAGTGCCTCGTTCTGTATATACTTTGTGAATAAAAATTTATGAGTGAACTAAAACTCCAATTTTTGAAGTGAAGTGTTTCCATTCACCCCTTCGGGAAAAAACCTAGTAGAAACTGTTCATTGGTACTCGGATGCTCTCGGCTAAGGCCGAGCTTACCCAACAAGGACCACCTTCGTTGGATTGTCCAAAGTGCATTAACCCTAAAAAGTCGCAAGCGGGCAGAGGCTCGCACAACCCATGCGCGACACTGGAGGTCCCACCGAGACTGTTTTAGTTCCCCAACACCGAGACTGTTTTAGTTCCCCAACACCGAGACCGCTTTAGTTCCCCAACACCGAGACTGTTTCAGTCCCCCACCGAAAAAACCCTCGTCCATCAATGGATGTCCCTACTTTGAACAATTTTTGAAATACTTCATGGATTCACTCGTTCGACGTCGACCGCAACCTCTTCAACTTGGACTCCAACACCACCATCTGCAACCTCAATTTAATACAACTTATCGTTAATCTTCAATCAACTTTTGAATTATTGGTCATATTTTTCTCCAATCAACCGTTCGACCGTCTTCCTGTCTACAATCTTCCTTCAACGTTTGTATGCTCCGTCGTGGCGATCAGATGACGTCACCCCTCCCTCTCGTCTGCTAGACGAGCGGCACTCCCACCTCAGAGCTGAGTGAGGCTGACCTTCAAAGTTTCGTGGAGACTCGGAGGCACCAGCCTGCTGAACCCCTCACTCTCCGTTTGTGATGAGTTTTATTTTTAATCGTTTTAGTAAAAAATTACTACGTTTAAATCATGTTCTTAATTATCATTTTCTTTAATTTTAGTAATTTTAATTCACTTTTATTTTTCCCTTTTTAGTGTGAAACAGTGAAGTGACTTTATAAACACTTAATCATTTTTTTTAATTAATTGATTTTAATTAACTGTTCGATAGTAATACAAAATACAGTACTAATCAGACGTTGTCATTGATTCTGTATTCACGTATTTATTTTTACCAACAGATTATAAATCTGAATTTTTTTAAATTCTTTTTATAAAATTATCTCCCTTTTTTTGTTTGTGGATATTAAATAATATCATTTTAGGTTTTGTTGTGGGACATAAATTCGATCAGTCATAATTCTGATATTTATACCCAAACCTCACATTTTTATTTAGTTGTACCCCGTTAGGTTTTTATTTTTCTTTTTCTTTTTTAATTTAAACCTTTTAACTTAGTTTTAGTGAAAATTTATGTTATCGTTATTATACTGTAACCCTTTTTTCTAGTGTGATTTTGACCGAATTTCGACCCTTGCCAACGAGACTTCAGCGTTGGGAGATTCGAAAATTATTCGTCGATTGCTGCATCCGGAGTAAATGCAGTCGCCCATTTTGTTCTACGTTATTTCGTAACTATATGAAAAAAATTTGTTTCATTGTTTATCGTTTTTTTCCAATTTTATTCAAAATACTTACACTTTGTTCCATTTATTTTTTTTTATTGCTTGTCTCTTACATGGTTAGTTTTGTTTTACACACACACTTCCGTGTCAACGACACGTGTTATGATTAACGATGTCCAAACCATTACCCCCCATGACATGCACTACTGTTAATCTTATAACTCCCTTTTCCGTACTGAAACGTACAGTTGATGTCCCTCATTTCGCGGTCGCGTTAATAATAGATTTGTAGAACCCTCCTTTAAGGATTGGTTCGGTAAAATTGACGATTCGTTTAGAGGTTGTCTGACTACAGATGCAGATAAAATCGGTTTTGCTTTTGACACTTGTGACCCAAATTTCGGTGACGCCGCGCGCGTCCGTACCTTTCTTATCGATTGGTCCAATGGGCAAATATATCAATGGTCTTGGGTAGAATTTAAACGTTTTTGGCATGATATATATAAAGGTCTGCAGGAAATCACGAAGTACTGTGACAGGCAGGGATCCGTCAAATGGGACGTTGACGTTAAAGGTTTAAACAGAACACGAGCACACCAGTCCGGATTTCCCTTCATTCCTTGCTCATGAGTCTGTCATCCTTCAGTGATGCGCGAAAACGCATCTCCCGATAATGTTTCGGTAGAGAATCGGAGTGATTCCGTTGACCCTTCTGGTCTGGGTAGAAAGGCGTTGAGTGTACCTTATTCTGACCCACCTTCCCAATCCACTTCCTCTTTGAGTTCTGTACATTCGGAATCCCCAGAAAGTATTATTTTTTCTCGAAATCGGTTTCAAACTCCGTTGCCCAGAGGAGACCCTTTTAGGTCGTTTTGATCCGAAATGTTCGTCCAGTATTGTTCCTGCGTCTTTAGCGGATAAATTGCTGTGTCCTCTCTTTAAGGAACCGCCATCCGTTTCATACATTCGGGATTCCGATGGTAACCTTATTCCCGTCCTTGCGGAAACTAAACTTGATGTGGATTGTGATTGTCTTTTAGTATAGGTGTCTCGTTAGTTCCGCAGAATATTGTCCCGATTTTGATTTAATTATTGGCCCAGAATCCCTACGACCCAACGGATTCCATTTCGACTTTTCGGATGGATGCTTCGTCGATAAATGGGATAAAAGACGTTATTTCCTTCTCTGGTGCGAGGCACCCGAGCAGAACCTTGATTGTGACGATGAAACGTCACCCTTGGAAGATTTGGGTAATCCTGACCCAACTTTCTTCTCTGACTCAGTTGTCTCTGAACCGTTGGTTCCAGCTTGTTCATCAAATGAATTTCCTTCGAGGCTAGAACTCACAGCCTCCTGATGATTTTGTGAAGCATCTTGTGACAGTGTTTGTGATGCTAATGTTGAAAACAGTAACGACAACAATGAAATTGTTGATTTATGTAATTATAAAGGTACTTCTGTTGAAAGTTTTATGATGAAAGTTTTGTTGAAAGTAAGTGTAATACCTACGTTAATAATTGTTGTAATGTAAATGGGGATGTGACCAATCTTTATTAAATGTGAATTCAGACAACTTGGATGATTGCTGTGCAACTGATGTTGAAAATCAGAATTTATTTATTCTCACCATGGTCAGGACAACCATGTTGGTCCCGATGGCCATGACTTGTACGATGATTTAGACACTGCTCCTCAAATTGTCAGTAATTTTAGTCATTCGGACATTGATTCAACTGACATAGTTCATTCAGTGAACTTTGGTCGAGAAGACCTCGTTTTTGATTTAGATGGATCAGATATCCATGCATGTCCCAAAAAGGACGCGAATTCTGTTACTGATGTTGTTTTTGGTTTAGATGGATCGGATATCCATGTCCCAAAGAGGACGCGTTAGATGGTCAGGATGACCATGTTTTTGATAACTTTTCTCCACAGGACCCGAATTGTTTTGAGTTTACTTCGGCCAACGGCCAATCGGCAATGCCGCCTCGTTTAAGTGGTCTGAAAGATGACCCTGTTTTTTATTTTTTTGGTCATGATGACCGTCATCTTGCTTCAGATGATGCTTTTTCTGCTGTAGTAGCAGCTGGGGAGAATGCCCCACAAGGTCCTGTAGGCGAGTCAGTTTTTATGAATTTTGATAATCATTGTGATGTTTATGATGACAGTAACAGTTTCGTAACGAATCGATCATGTCCCAGTGACTTCTTTTTAAATTACTATAGTGAGGACCATGCCGTCCCTCCGTTTTGTTTTAACTCCGTTAATTGTGTTCGGAGCAGTGTAGCAAGCAATCTTTTCCTAAAGAGCAAAGTGCTCACGTAAAGACGTATTGTCAATTGCCGACATCAGGTCTTTCCAGTTGGTCACCCAATTCCCCTGATTGCGATATTCCAAATTTTGGTTTTCCTCCCAATACCCCAACCTCGTGCGAAACCATCGCTGATGCAGACGAAGCATGTTCACATGTTTCGGAGACGCCTTCTTGGACTCTTGAAATGGAGCTCATGGAAGAACGCCCACAAATTTTCATGAAAACTTCTATTAACAACCAAGCAGTTTTGGCTCTTGTTGAAACTTGCTGTCAGGCGAATTACATTCACCAACACGTATACGAGAAGTTACTCAAGGTGGCTACGGAAAAATTCGATTTGCATTCTCGTTTGTCCTGCATTGATGATGACTGGGAAGAATACAGTACCGGAGAAATCATCCTTCCTATTGAGTTTGATTCAGTCCCTTATCTGACCCCATTTGTGGTCGTATCTGAATTGAATTGGGATGGAGACTTACTCCTGGGGATGAATTTCCTTATTACGCACGATTTTTATTGGGTCGATAGAGAAGCAGGCCTAATTCGAGGAGAAAACCCACCTTTCGAGTATGTTTGTCACCCCTTTTCTTCGGTCTTTTCAGCTGAAGGTGAAAGACTCGTTCAGAGAGCCTGACGGACTCCCTGGAACCAGTTCAAAATAAAAAGGAACTGCTACCAGATGGGGAAGGTTCTTCATCAATTGTCAAATGTTCCGTTCTAGTTCCGACGAACGAAGAACTAGAAAACCAACATACTTTTGTTAATTTTGAGTATGAAGACTCGAATGTCTTCACAGTAGACCCCTGTGACTCCATCGAGAGCGAGTCACCCCCTTCAGTGACAGTTAGGCCGGAACTTGAAGCTCCCAGTGTTCTGGCTATTCCAAATAAATTTGAAAACTCATCTCCCTTAAGTTCCGATTTGGTCATTTCGCTTAAATCCTTATTTAAGGAAGATGACTTGATTCTGTTTTCAAAGGTAGAGGAATTTACACCTAATTCCGAGGCTAAGCCCATAGGTACCGGGAGCGAACACGAACCTACTCCTCCGTCGGAAGTTGTACGCGCGGAAGGGCAAGCGCGGAATATTCCTCACTACCATAATATGATCGTTCCATCGATCATTTTCATTTTTCTTCCGCGAATTCATGTTTTCGCCCTTCTTGCCTTCTACTTTGCAAATTCTCTTTGGCTGTTCCTGGATCCTCTTCTGAAACCAGTGAAAGTCATTCTTCTTAATCCCGATACACCACCTCCTTTTGAGTGAGCAAGGCTCGTATGGTCAGTCCATTGCTTCCCGGCATGTTGCGAAAACCTTTAACCGAATGACCACATGCCCGATCGCAAGACAACCTAACCATGCAGCTGATCTCTTCGTATGTTCGTGAAATTCACCCGTATGACCGAACATACCCTCAATTTAGGTTAAGTTGTTTTTTGTTTTATTTTTTAAATTAATCTTAATTATACGGAACTTATAACCTATAAGTGTTCAGTTCAGTATAGCTCATAATTGAGTTCTATTTTCAACTTTTTATTTTATTTTTTTTTTTATTCAAATTAGTCTTGAGTAATTGTCATTAAATGTTTCTACCATTTGTTAAGGTATCAACCCAAAATTATAGCCAATTTTGACACACTATACCAGGATGCCATTCCTTTTCCCCTTCTAATAATTCTGTTACACCATTTCAATATTACTAATTGCATAACTGTACCCTACGATGAATTCCACTAAAACCTGTTATTATCTATGCCCCATCAACTCGTCAAATAAAATTCAATTGCCGTACTGATACTTCTGGTCAATATTAATGGTGAGATACTGCTAATATAACGCTATGAAGGTTACTAGTCGAATTTAATTCTGTGCCTAAATTCAGTTTTCAATACCACTTAATTTACTTTAAGTATTTAAAGTTCTTTTAAGTGCGTATTTATTTTAATTACCTTAATACGTGCAACCGATTTATTACGTAAAATCTATAATCCCGATTGAATTTTATTACTTTTGACACCTATTCGAATTCACTTTCCTACTGATTACACTTTCACCCAATTACGCTTACCCACACTCTGAAACACTCTTGAAATCATTGGCGTACTTATTGGAAAGGAAATTCACTATCATATCTTATTTTATCATATAAAATCTTATTCTAAAATCATTGGCTATCACGATAAATTATATTTAATTGCAGTTAACTGTTTGATGTTTACTCTGGATTATTTGAATTTATTTAAACTTAATTGCTGCTTACAATATATAATCTTGCCTGTTGCCTTCATTAAGTTAATTTGAACCAACCTCTAAGCTAATCCGTTCTCAAAATTTCATGATTTACCATTGACCACTAAGGATTCAGTTCTTCCCGGGATGAACCAATTACTTTCATATTCTACACACTACTGTACATACCTACTCAGCTACACACACTTATTACCCATATTTATACATACGTATACGCGATTACGAATAACTTCAACTATAAATTCCTTTTCCCCATTTTTGGGTAAATCACCTACCCTTGCACTCTGCACATAAATACATACGTGACCCAAGGTCTATACATCATCTATTACGAAATTCTATCTTCCTTTTCCCTGGATATTCTTAATGGATAACAATATCTAAGTATCTAAAACGGTAACTAGATAAATTTTCATGTTTTCAATAAATTAATTTTACTTTTCTTTAAATCAATTTTAATATTTTACCAACTTATTCGGACTTGCAATAAGTTTACATTCTGCAACCGTGCTCCCACTGCTGAAGACTTCGTCCACCATAAAATTTAATTCGATTTTTATCTACCATAGTGAATAGATTAGTTTTTTACTGTATAATCATGATACTTCGGAAACTCTTATCTCTGTCAGTTACTGACGGATTAAACTCCATTTCAATAGTATATGAATTGAAAATTCCTGAACCTTAAATTGAATTTTCCTTTTAACCATTATTTACTATATATGTATCTTTTTCCCTAAAATTATCTTAACCTTGGAAATCTTTCCGAATTTATCACGGTTCGTAAATCTTGTTACTATAACGTTGGACAAACTAAAAATTTACTTAAATTAGATTCAATCCTGTAATTGGAACTTTAACTGAAATAATTATGTCGAAATGCCAGAAATAACTTAGATGGTTCATTAGTTTATAAGATTGTTTATGTAGTATGATTGCCACAATTAATCATACTTATAATTTTTTTTAAAGGTGACAACTTCGGACTTTATATACCTTGTTGATCTAGTTTCCACTACAATTCTAGTAATCAGACCTCAACCTTGTTAATTTATTTGCTGTAATTTTAAAATTTTCCCCTTGATTTTTTTTTTATTTTATTAATATAATTATCATTCTTCCCACTAAATTGCCTTGATTAATCCAACCCGAAATTGTCGCTGTTTCATTTTTTTTAATATATTGTAAATAAACTTCCACCCACCATTACATCCTTTTTCACAGGGGAGAGCAGTGTCACAACCATGCGATTTACCATTTCTATGGTTGAACAGTATCCATGTTTGTGCCATTAGAAGTTCGCTGTAAACAGCGAATGTCCCTCCCTTAGCTGTGCCTCTCTAATTCGTCTCCTTTGATTTCTCCCAAATAATGACTTATACTGTACGTACAGAGTAATCACTCTGACGTCATAAAGTAACTTAGTTTCCTTCACGTTTCGATCACGTGCTTAGTATGAGGCTATCCTTAGTATTCAATGTATGGTACATTCTTTAATACTAATAAAAGCTTACTATCTATAAGTCATTATTTATATGTTGTGTCCTGTCGGTGTTATGCAACCATACTCATTCATACATCCATGTTCCTTCTTGACCGTTGTCCTTTATTAATTTTATCACCTATTACCTATTTTATTACCTATTACCCATTGTCTAGTTATCTCTATCAACTTATCAGTCTATGTTTACTCGTGTCTATATTACGCACACAACCTATTGTGTGACGAATGATATGTGTACACTACTGTGTGCAGTCGTACATGTCTAGTGACGATCATGATTACGTACATGTATTCTTTTTACGTTTTTTTTTTTTTTATTATTACACCTCTCGCAAGTTGTTTATTATTGCTGAGACGAAGGTTCGAATTCCGATTACGTCGTCAAAAGCGAGCCTCTGAATTCAAACTCTTCTCTCTTGCCTCTGCTACCAATTTATAACGTTAAGATGTGATGTTATATTATTATAATATACCATATTGTTCCCTGGAGGCTACTGGTTATCTACTTAGGCACATAGTTATCCACGTTCTCATTACCTGTACTTACTACTTCTACCTAATTGTCATTCAAATTCCGTTACTTATGTGTTACGTTATCATTAATGTCCGTGTACTTTCAAATGAAAAGTACACCGTATTTTTTCTCCGCTTTCCTCATCGCTGGCTAATTAGACTTTCAAACTATAATAACCAACCATTCTTCTAATAATATTAGACATAATTTGGCGTAATATTGTTAACTATAAATATATAACATTGTTGTTAATCCCCTTAAATTATAAAACAACGGAGAACTCTCCTTCATTATTTAAATTGTGTTACCTATTCAGATTACTTCAGTATTAGATATGTCAATTAACAAATTGCTAAAATTGTAATTAACGGTAATTAATGTATGTAATATAATGTAATTTATGTACTTAATGTACTCGGTACATGTCGGCCCCCGACATTATGTCGCCACCCAAAAGTGTATACCTTACAAAAATTAGTATTTTTTGTTAACTTTTTCTTAAATTTATGCTTAAATTATGCTTAACATCAGAATTCTTTAGCTCTCCAGCTAAAGTGGGAGCTTAACCTTCGACTGCATTCCCCCAAAATTGAGGCTTATTTATTTCTTGTATTGTAAATTAAATCATTCCTGCCTGAGCCTTTACCAGAGGCACCCCCTCTTAAATTCCTGCCTGAGCCGTTGTTACCAGAGGTGGCTCCTCTCTCATCTTAAATTCCTGCCTGCCCTTGTTACCAGAGGTTGCCTCTCTCATTTTAAATTCCTGCCTGAGCCTTTACCCGAGGAGGCCGAGCCCCCTCGCCTTAAATTCCTGCCTGAGCCGTTGTTACCAGAGGGGCTCCTCTCTCATCTTAAATTCCTGCCTGAGCCGTTGTTACCAGAGGTGGCTCCTCTCTCATCTTAAATTCCTGCCTGAGCCGTTGTTACCAGAGGTGGCTCCTCTCTCATCTTAAATTCCTGCCTGAGCCGTTGTTACCAGAGGTGGCTCCTCTCTCATCTTAAATTCCTGCCTGGCCCGTTGTTACCGAGGTTGCACCTCCCTCATTTTAGATTTCTGCCTGAGCCTTTACCCGAGGAGGCCGAGCCCCCCTCGCCTTAAATTCCTGCCTGGCCCCTTGATACCAGAGGTTGCTCCTCTCCCACTCTAGATTCCTGCTTGAGGCTTAGACCAAGGAGGCCAAACCTCCTCATTTTAAATTCCTGCCGTAACTCTTACTCGAGGAGGACAAGCCTCCTCGCTTTCAATTCCCACCTTAACTATTGTGAAATGGGGTCGAACCTCTACCCCTGTAAATTCCTGCTTGAGCTGTTGTTGTAAGAGGTAAAACCTCTCCCCCTGTAAACTTCTAACTATCAGTGCCTCGTTCTGTATATATTTTGTGAATAAAAATTTATGAGTGAACTAAAACTCCAATTTTTGAAGTGAAGTGTTGCCATTCACCCCTTCGAGAAAAAACCTAGTAGAAACTGTTCATTGGTACTCGGATGCTCTCGGCTAAGGCCGAGCTTACCCAACAAGGACCACCTTCGTTGGATTGTCCAAAGTGCATTAACCCTAAAAAGTCGCAAGCGGGCAGAGGCTCGCACAACCTATGCGCGACGTATATATATATATATATATATATATATATATATATATATATATATAAGCAAACAACCACAAGGAAAAGGAAACACAAAGTCCGAGCGCTTTCGTGATATATTCACATTATGAAGGAGGAACAGAAAATATATATTTTGTGAATAAAAATTTATGAGTGAACTAAAACTCCAATGTGAATATATCACGAAAGCGCTCGGACTTTGTGTTTCCTTTTCCTTGTGGTTGTTTGCTTATTAATAAGGTCACGTGTTATTTTGTGATTCTAGTGCATATATATATATATATATATATATATATACATATATATATATATGTGTGTGTGTATATATATATATATATATATATATATATATATATATATATATATATATATATATATACATATATATATATACATATATATATATATACACATATATATATATATACATACATATATATATATATATATACATATATACATATATATATATATATTATATATATACATATATACATATATATATATATATATATATATACATATATACATATATATATATATATATATGATGAATAAAACCACGAAGGAAAGGAAACACAAAATGGTGCTCAAGCGCTTTCGTGTATATATATATATATACATATATATACATATATATATATATATATACATATATATATATATATATATATATATATATATATATATATATATATACACATTAGTGATGTAGGTCACATCCGCATCCGCGGAACATCCGCACATTTTCTCGCATCCGCATCCGCGTCCGCATCCGCACTTTGGACTGCGGATGTCGTGCGGATGTGGACCGTTGAGATAAAACGTCATTAATAAACGGAAATTATCAAATTCTACTATATTAATAGAACTAGTTCATTGTGCGCAAAAGTGATGCAAGCGACAAGACGAGATGCTGTTCTTGTATGAAGTTACTCTCTTGCAACCTATTTAGATCCACGTTACAAAGCTAAGTTATTTTCACTAGTACATTAGAACGAGTTAAATCATCACTTGGCAAAAAGTTGAAGAGCTTCAATCTCTTGAATCTGTCGCTTCGACACCCACCAAAAGAATAAAAGTTTCAGTGACAGAACCAACACCTTCAACAAGCAAATCTATCACAGAATCTCTCTCTCAGTTTCTTGAGTGAAGCAGCAATGACGAGACCTACGCGATGTCAAAAGATGTAGTAAAAATGATCGAGAGCTATCACCAAGAAAAACGCCTGGCTGCATGTGACAATCCTATTAGTTGGTGGAAAAATACGCAGAATATCTATCCATACTTGAGTAAACTTGCAAGGAAACATTTAGTCTGTCCTCCAACAAACGTACCAAGCGAGAGATTATTTAGCAGTGCTGGATTAATATATGATGAAAAGAGAAACAGACTGGCAGCAGAAAAGGCAGAAAAATTAATGTTCCTTAAGCATAACCTTCCTATAATTAAGTTTGAACATTAAACGATGAACATCTTAGTTTACTTTATTTTAATTACTCATTTATAAATATGCCTAATAAAACTTTAAACTTAATATAAATAGTTATGAAGCTAATTAAAGATCTCTTTCTATAAGGGTGGAGGTTGGGGAAAGAGGTCGGTGGGGTGCATTTGAGTTGGGTTCACGTCCCGCATCCTGGTAACACAATTATGGTTTCTAATTGTGGCTGAAACTCAACAAAATATAACGAATTTATTTGCAGACGAATTCACTGATTGATTTCTATATTAGTTAGATGCTTGATATTATTTTATATGTTCAGAGAAAAGTACAGCAATTATTGTACAATTAATCAATTATACTACATTATAGCTACAGCTCTCTCTATATAATAACTTATTATATACGTTAAACACAACAAATCTCGAATATATCCTAAAAAATAACGAAAATGTAGACATCCGCATCCGCTTCCGCGGTTGTTGAAATCAAACATCCTCATCCGCATCCGCGGATGTTGAAAAAAATGACATCCGCTACATCACTAATATATATATATATATATATATATATATATATATATATATACTGTATATTATATATTATATATATACATATATATATATATATATATACATACCTATATATATATACATACATATATATATATACACACACATACATATATATTATATATATATACATACATACATATATATATACATACATGTATATATATATATATATATATATACATACTATATATACATACATATATATATATATATATATATATATATACATATATATACATACATATATATATATATATATATACATACATATATATATATATACATACATATATATATATACATATACATACATATATATATATATATATACATATATATATATATTAGGGTGTCTCTTATTTTCCAAGTGTTGATTTTTTTAGGTTGCGCCCCCTCAACCAGTTCCATTGGTTGAAAAAACATCACATATAAATGTTTTTTTTGGAATTGAACAATTTTTAGAGGTCGCCCCGCTTATTAAATTTCATAAAATATAGCTATTATTTATGCAATTAATATTTGAAATTACTAGCAGTTGTCAAGTATACTAAACATATGTTTTTAATTAATTAATCATCATATTTATGATGAATTCAATTAAATGAATATATTAGAGATAATTGTCAAGTTTGTAGCTGAAAATATTGCTTGATAAGACAAGATCAACCTGTTTAAACATGTTTCATCAAGAATGCTCCAGATTATGTTGCAATTGTTTATTTGTCATCATTCAGTGTTCTGCTGTCATAAGTAAAAGGTGTGTAACTGTGTATCACTATACTTCTTTTTTGCTATTATCAGATAATAAACTATGTTATTTATATTTTTCACAATTATTTATACTGATTTGTTTAATGAATTTAATGAAAAAATTAGAATTTATGCTCTTATACACATATTACGAAGTTTTAAACAATGTTGCTATTTGTCACAAAGAATTTAATTTAGTTCAATGGAAATTTTACCTGACATGTGTTTCATGATCTGTGTTTCTATTAGTGGCGTCACTAGAGTGGTGCGGGGGGTTTTTGTGCAGCGTTTGAGCAGAAATTTATTATTTTTTATAAAAATATCCCTGTAGTTAGTTATAACAACAAAAACATTTTTCGTAAGCCCAGCTTACATGTATCAATATACCTACAAGGCTAAAACTCTATGCTAATTTACTTTTTGAACCTTCTAATGCGCTCCTGTCAGAGCTGTCATTATTATCCAATTACAATGACGCTTCGAATCACGTGGTTTCGTCTGCACGCTCTACAAGCACGCGCTGTTGTTTTCGTTGCTGCTGGTGTTTTTATAGTCGCTGATTTTGTCAAATTTTCTGTTGTTTTAGCTACAATATTGTGGTAATTAGTATTTGTGAACCTATATCAATAACTTTTTTGAGAATGAAGTAGTAATTAAAGGAAAAGAAGGAGAAAAATAAAAAAGGCTTCCGCTCAGTTGTTGCAGCCTCTGTCTTTATGATGTTGCAGCCTAAAATTTATGAGTATATTTCCATATGCATTTGTCTACAACTTCTACATTATTTGGGCCGTTATTGATTATGTAAACCTAATCCATTAATGTATCTCATGTAACGGTAAAGTTTAACGTTAAAATGAACATAATTTTGATGTAGTTCTTAAACGTTTTTACTTCGAATTCTATTGTTTTCTTACCGAATTTTCACTTTAACCACATGAAACTATGTAAATGTAAATACATTTAGGCTGTGCGTATGATATTGTAATTTAAAGGAGTAATTTTAATTTTGTTAGTTGTTTATGTCACTACTATTGCCATTACATTCAGTGATATACGGGAATTACGATTTACGAGTAACATTAGTACAAAAAACATTACTAAGGATTCTGTATGGTCTGGTAAGGGAGGAGGTCCATGGGGGGGTGGGTGAGTGACACCATGAGTTATCGCACTGGGTGACACCAACCCTAGTGACGCCACTGTTTCTATTTCCAATAAAATAGCAAAATATAAATTTCTACTACAAAAATATTTATTCCTTGTTTCTTAGATTAAAAAATAATAGGAATAATAATTGAGAAAAATACGTTAGATTTATAAAATAGACCAAATTAACTTTGTCTACCAAATTTTTTTTTTTTTGTAATTTAAAAAAGTCAAAACAGTGATTTAGCCCTGCTCTACAAAACCATAACACTACATTAATATTTTGTTTTCTTATTTTGCAGATGAATACAAGAAGACCATTCTATTTGCTCGGATCTACAGTAGATGATATTAAAGGCTCAAAGCTGCCCCCATATAGGCAAGCTTTTGGTTATTTTATGCACCTCCACAGAGAGAAAAACATGACAATCCGCGATGCTCTGCGTCAATCTATTCGAGCCACAATAATTATCTGGGATAAGGCCAATATTCCTACTCAGCAGGAACCTCGTGCCATGAAGAAGTTAGAGAATTTCTTTAACGAATGGACTTGCTTAAAGAAGCATGCTTCCAGAACAAGCCAGAGCCATAAAACCAAGGAGGCTGATTTTGTAGAGCGATTGGAAGATCTCTTTGACATCGCCCATGGAGACGCTAAGAAGCTGATCAAGAATCGTGAGGACTGGGAGTTCCTTCAACTGCAAAGACAAAAAGGTCGTCCTGGCTCAATCGGTGGTGTGGACACTGTACATCTTCACCGCACAAAAAATGCAGTCAAACGGTTGGAAGCTGAGTCAGAGAGAAAAAGAAAGTCAGAATCTTTGATGGAGGCGTCTACTAGTCAAGTTGTACTGGCTTCTTCCACATCTTCCAGCAACACTGATGAAAGTGAGAATGAGGAGGAGGAGCCCAAAGGAGCTTGTGCTTTACCAAAATCTAAGAAAAAACGAGGCATGAAAAACATCATGACTATTCAGATGTCTGCTGCCCTGGATCGTACACAAATTTCCTCTAGAAAGGCAACATTTATCCTCGCAGAGGCAGCTAAAAGCTTTGGTTTGGACGCTTCAGATTACAACATAAACCAACATTCTATCCATCGCCTTCGAAATAAGAACCGAGCTCGTCATGCTAAAGAACTTAAGGAGCATTTCCATGGAGAATGTTCTATGACAGTCCACTGGGATGGCAAGATGATGGAGGACCTCACCTCGCACAAGCACATTGATCGTCTCCCAGTACTTGTGTCAGGACCTGGTGTTGAACAGCTGCTTGGTGTCCCCAAAATCCCAAACTCAACTGGAGAAGCACAAGCTGAAGCCGTCTTTAACTGCCTGAATGAATGGGGAATTACAGAGAGAGTAAAAGCAATTTGTTTCGATACAACAGCTTCAAACACGGGTCAATATAGTGGAGCCTGTGCTCTCATCGAAGCAAAATTGGGACATGATGTTTTGTACTTGCCTTGTAGACACCATGTTTTAGATTTATTGTTGGGAGCTGCATTTGAAGCAACATTGGGATCTACATCAACTGGTCCAGAGATATTGATCTTTAAGCGTTTTCGTGACAGTTGGACTTCTGTTGATCGAAGCCAGTTCCAAACAGGTGAGACAGACACGATTACTAAAGAAGCAATTATCCAGTCTAAAACTGAACTAATTCAGTTTGCTAGATCCCAGGCACCTATGCTACGGGATGACTATGAAGAACGTTTGGATCTGTCCATCATCTTTCTTGGAGGTGTCCCCAATAAAGGCATCAAGTTTCGTGCACCAGGTACCATGCATCGAGCTCGCTGGATGTCCAAAGCGCTCTATTCTATTAAGATGTAAGATGTGGCTTTTTCGAAACCAGTTCAAGATGACTAAGACTGAAGAACGAGGAATTCGAGATCTTTCCCTTTTTTCTGTTCTCATCTATATGAAGGCTTGGACAACATCCTCACTCCCTATTGAAACCCCATTTAATGACTGGCTCCTTATGAGGTCATTGATTAATTATCCTAACAAAATTTCTGATGCAACTAAAAAAAAGCTCTCCAACCACTTATGGTACCTGTCTGAAGAAGCAGTTGGTCTTGCTTTCTTTGATGAGCGAATTACTACAGATGTAAAGAAACGCATGGTAAAGGCATTAGAAGATGAGTCCACTGATAGACCACCCAAGCGTCCTCGGATTCCTGAATCGACCTTCTGCTCTGGTGAAGGACTACACCAACTTGTTACAAGAAATACTAGAGAATTCTTTACTAAGCTGAATTTGCCAGAAGGATTTCTGAACAAGGCACCCAGCACTTGGACATCCAACTGTGAATATTTAAGGGCCAGAGCTATTGTTGCAGCTCTATCTGTTGTAAATGACCGGGCAGAACGTGCAGTAGCTTTAGTTCAAGAGCTGAATAAGAAATTGACAGTGGGGGAAGAGCAGCTCCAGTTCCTGCTCCAAATTGTTGCAAAACACCGTCAGAGTCACCCAGTTCCATCAAAAACTGTTCTTCTCAAAAAATAACCATCAATGAGGTCGCACCTTAAAATACACCATATTGTATAATCATTGTATATTAAATAAATGTTGTATAAGGAAATAATGCTAATTAAAGTAATTAAAGTATGTAAATAGCACTGGCATTTTGAATTTATCTCTATATAATAAACTAATGGTTTTTTTTGTAGCAATGCTTCATTGCTGATTGTATATAAAAAAAGAGCCAGGAAGGATTTTGGATAGGAGAAAAAGGATTGGGATAAAGAAGGATTGAGGACCAAAGGATGGATTATAACAACATCAAGGATAGGTTAGAAAAGGATCAATGATAAATAAGAAGGCCTATACTTATAAAAACGAATCAAACTAAAAAAAGAAGAAGGAATTATGTGTATAATGAGCATAATCATATGTCAGGAGCTATTATGCCATGGTCACCATTTTTATTAGCCGGGGCGACCCCTAAATATGAGCCAATTTGTGTCAAACTTTCAAGTTTTAGTTTTGATGCTAAATGGAACTATTTTAGGGGCGCATAATTCAACATTTCAATTTTTGACTACCCAATAAGAGACACCCTATATATATATATATATATATATATATATATATATATATATGCATCGAGCAGTTTCTGAACTCCATCTTTATATGCGGGAGACTTGTGGTTACCCAAGAAGTTTACAGAAATCCATTTGAAAGTCTGCTATGCTTTTAGTTCTAAGGCATTGAGGCTATTTTTAAAGTCTTCATCCTGCAGAACCTCCCTGATTTAGGGCCCCACAAAGATTCCCTCCAATTTCGCGGCACTGATGTTTGCAAATTTCTCAACAAGGTATAGAGACCCTCTCGAATTCGTCTTACCCATCGCTTTCACAAAATTTTTCATTAAGCCGAGCTTAATGTAGAAAGGTGGCAGAAAATCTTTGGATCAATTGAAGGAATACACTGGACACTGCCCGTTCCTGGCTCGTATGTGCTTCTTTGATGCCAGTCACGTCTGATTTAATGATGCGTGGTAGCACGACCTGTCCCATAGACAAGAAACAACAGTATTTCGTGAACTCTCCTTGCATGCCCATTAATATACCAGTGACTTTGAGATCACCACAGATATTCCATTGATGAGTGCTGTATTGGATTGCTTCGATTAGTATATTCATGTTATCGTACGTCTCCTTTAGATGAACGGAGTGTGCGATCGGGATGGACGGCTTTAAGTTCCCGTTATGCAGGAGAACCGCTTTCAAGCTTCGCTGTGAGGAATCAATGAAGAGGCGCCACTCAGATGGTGTGTGTACCTGTGACGAGTTCTCGAAAAGTCCATTGATATCATGGCAATAGCAGAGCGGACCTTCTACTGTAAAGAATGTCGCCAAATCATGGTTTCATTTTCGATTGTGACACACTCGGACATTATTCTGAAATAAGTGTCTGCTTGAGTCTCGAGGAGAGAAGTTCTGATTTCTCTTTGGAGAGGGCTACTCTAATGAGGTCATTCAACTCGTTTTGGGTAAGCCTCTCCTGCTCCGATTGCTCTTCGTCAGGTGTGCAGTCAAGATCGGCCAAAGGTCCCGCATCTCCGCCAATCGCACCTTCGTTGGATTCCCTTTCGTCTTCTAAAGAATCGAGTCCATGCTGTGGAGGTACCGGAATCGGCATCGTGTCATCGTGAGGGATTGGTCTGATTGCGGAGTCTACGTTCGGATAAACGCTGTTATGCTTGTTCTTCACGGATAATCCAGTTATGTTAACATTGCAAAAGTAACAATCGCCATGATTGTCTCTCTGCTTCCTCCATATCATGGGTATAGCGAACGGCATCGACTTTTTCCTTTGCTTCAACCAGTCACGTAATCCATTCGAACGAGCGAGACAGATAACATGTGGCGCCCACGCCTTATCTTGGTCGCCTAGTTGACAGCCGAAGTATAACCGGTAAGTTTTCCGAAGATACATCGTGTTTGTACGCCGTTGTGATTTAGTTGCGAACGAGCCGCACAGGTAACAGAAATTGTCGGGGTGATTTTTACACTTTCGAGGCATGATGATCGATGAGTGGGTTGATGTAAATCACCTAAAAAAATAAAATGTGTAAGTGGGCCACAGAAAACAAAACAACACACAACTAGACATGTGACTGTTACGCCAAAGAATAAAAGGATGTACATGTGCAACGTTTGCAAATTTGTGGCCAGCAACTGCTCTCACCTAAAATACCACAAGACAACCTGCGGAAAGCCTAAGTTGAAACGACAAAATTCTATACATGAGGGTACAGAAACGGTAAAGCAAAAACCTACACCTAAGCTGCGACAAAATACTCCGCTACATGTATAAAGGACGCATATAAATTGTATATATAGTATTATATATTATATTATATATAATATATAATATAATATATGTAGAGAACAGAAAAAGAAAGAGACAACGAAACAGACAAAGAACAGACAAAGAAATTCTTTCCTCTTCGACGTCGGCAGACATATTAAACACACGTGGTGTTCAAGGACACAGGAACAACAGGACGCAGGTTTTTTTTTACCAGGAAGGCCCGCGAAAAGTTAGCGTCATAAGAGTTTATAAAAGGCGGAGGTTACTGGCACTCGTCCTCACTCCGCCCGTACTTCCCCCTCGAACGTCTACACTCTACGCCAGAGCTTTCCAAACTTTTAACGTTGGCGACAAACTATTTAAGCATAACAATTTTCACGACACATTAATTAATTTTTGTTATCAAATATCAAATATCAGATAATTTTTCAGTAGGTGGTTTATCTTGTAGCCGATTTTGTTGATAGAAAAATCGAAATTTTCAAAATACAAAAAACACTAATGTGTCGCGACACACCAGTTTGGAAAGCTCTGCTCTACGCAGTGCCATCATCGACTTTAGCCGGTATCAGACCCAGTCACACTTCAACCGTATACTGTGCAACAACGAAGCAATATTTGAAGTACTCTAATTCCTTCATGCAAGAAAGAACCTCACTGCTGTAGGCGTCCCTTTGGCTTCTTAACAGTTCTCGACCGGCTTTCAAGTTTTATCCCCAATGACACCAGCAAGTTTCTTAAGCTACGAGACCCAAATCACTTCGCTTCGCTCATCTTCCACCACTTTGCGAATGGCCCTCGTTCAACAAGTTCAATAGACCCCGCTACCGGCTTCAAGGTCATCCTCGACGTGCGAAACGCAGGACGTTCAACTTCACCTCGGGCCTATAGTCTACAAAGTCAACCTTCAAGTATCTCTTCCATCTCCAGAGGTATTCAGCATTTCGGGCCTACAATTGTCAAGGCCATCCTCGACGTGCCAGACGCATACGGTCAACCTCATCCAGGCATTCAGTCTACGAAGTCACTACTGCCCAGATATCGATCAACATAAGTGGGTCTTCAAGCTCTAGAGGTACATCATTTGCGGTAAGCTTCTTGTCGGTTCACACGAGGCCTACCATTGCCTTTTACGTCTTAATTCCACAAGCTCTGCCTAGTCGCGTAGGCCCCAAAAGTGTTTTCAATACCGTTCAAACTAACTTTCTCGTTAGAATTGCACTAGGCCTATTTCAAGTGCCATTCCAATAGCGGAATTGTGTATCACGCTGTTATTGTGTTCTTTCACGTAATTCGTTTTATTTTGCATTCGTTTGTTTATGTGATACTTTAAGCATTTCATTCTTGACGGCCTAATCCACTTATTGTGTCAAACGTACGGGCATTATTTCAACTGTCAATAGACTTACATCATTTCTATGTTCCATTTGTGCATAAATCATTGGCGTATCTAAATCAGTATTACGTAATCCATTTACTACACCTACCGTACAGGCATTATTTCAACAGTCAATAGACTTACGTCATTTCTGTGTTCCATTTGTGCATAAATCATTAGCCTATCTAATTACTGTATTACGTAAGCCATTTACAGTACCTACCGTACGTGCATAATTCCTGTTATCAATATGTTTCATATTTCATGCTGTTTTCCATTTTGCATATCATTAGCCTATTAAATGAGTATTACTTGACAATTAATCTGTATAACCATTTCTTTATTTGCTAAGCCTCAGTCATCTTTAGCATAATACAAATGCCGTTATATAATTGTTAATCACTATAACTACCGTTATTGCATTGTTATTCGCTGTGAACAAACAACTGATTTATTTTCTTAATTAAACACAAAACCACAAGGTAATTTTTCTAACCTTATTAGTATTGTTTGCTTGGATGTAATCCAAGCTGGTCACCCTAATTATTCATATAATTTTATTCAGTAATTATAGTAAGCCTACTCCATTAGCCACATCAAACCGGTTAATACTAGGCCCTCTATATATATATTTATATTATATAATATATTATATTATGTATACTGTAATTATATGCATATATAAAGGACGCATATTATATATTGTATATATAGTACAGTGCGTTCGAAAAATCTCTCCGCAGTGATATGTTAAACCCATCGGAAATTGAAAACTGCAATGTTTTCATTCAACAATGATTTAGTGATTTTATTACATAACCTTTTGATTTTACAGCATGTATTGAAAGTGTTTTCCACCATTTTGCACAGAGCAGCTCGTCTACACTTGTTGTCAAACACTTTTTTAAAGTGTTGGTGGACTGCATATTATATATATTATATATATTATATATATATTATATTTATTATATATATTATGATCGGTCTCATCTCGAAAATTAGACGTGCTAAAGGAAAACCGAAAACAGATTTGGAATCAGCGTCCCAACAGCTATCCCGCCCACCCATAATTATATCTGATTAAAAATACTTGTTGACAAGTGTTATTTAAAATACGCACCAAAAATGATAGCTAGTACAGAAGAAATCGGGGGGAAATATATTAAATAAATATTTTTTGGAATCAATACAGTTATTTCTATGAAAACACAACTACATCATTCTGTTTATTTAATATAATCGAATATGTATATACAGTATATTAGTCGCAAAACAATTGGATTTATTTAACACACACCACACACACACACACACACATTATATATAATATATATATTATATATATATATATCACGAGCAGTAGAGAAGAATTGCATTAGACGCAAAAACAGGAATAATTAATTATTTAACATATATACACTTTACTTTAGGTTTACTTCAGGTGAGTTGTTCGAACGACGGTTCAGGATCGACCTACGGTCGACCCCTCTGCAGCATCCAGCCTCATTTGTGGGATTTGTTGAAGGAGGGAATTGCTGTCTGATCTCCTGCCCTCGTAGCCAGCCACGTATGGCTGGTCAGGGACTTTGCACAGGAATCTGTCCAGCTGGTTCTTGAAGTTATTCAGGTCGGTGTGCTGAAGATTACTCACTTCTTTTGGTAGGACATTGAAAAGCTTTGGGCCTCGTATTCTGAGGGTATTTCCGATCCTCGTTTTCATGGCCCCTTGTCCCTCCGCAGCTGGGACCGTACAAAATCTTCCTCTTTTCTTATTCCAGTTTGTTTCTATTTCATTTCTAAGGTTAGGGAGAGAGCCCTCAAGTATTTTCCTTATGTATATTATTGCTTACCGCTCGTTCCTTCTTTCGAGAGAGTAGAGTCCCAGGGATTGTAGTCGAAACCAGTAGTCTTTACTTTCGGTTTCCTCTATCTTACACGTAATGTCTCGTTTTTGCAAAGGTTTGAGAGTACTGAGCAGCACTCAATTATTGGTAAGACTAGACTCTTCCACAATTTGAGCATGATGTCTGCTCTTCTGCTGCGGAAGCTCCTCCAGATGATTCCCATTATTTTTCTAGCCGTTGTAATTTTGATGTTATAGTGCTCTCTGAATATAAGCACACCGGACAAAAAATTAGTCACCCCTAATAGCACCGATAGTAGGAAGTTCAAGGTCACACAGAGGGCGCTGATGTAGCATTGGTAAGTGACAAGTAGCGGTGACGTAGCACCCAGGATCAGACCTGTTTCGTGAGGTGGTGAAGAACAAAGTGTGTGTTGGATATAGTCTGCAAAATGGGTCGTGAGGCAGACGTTACTCAGTGGCAAAAAGGAGCCATCGTGTTTGGCAGAGCCCACGGACACAAAATGTCTGAAGTAGCCCAATTTGTTGGTGTGTCAACGCGTACTGTCCAGCGAGTTTACAAAGAGTGGTGTAGTTCGCAATCAACTGAAAATCGACGGCGTAACTGTGGCCGGAAAACAATTCTCGACAATAGGGACCGCCGCCATGTTTCTCGTCTAGTAACTGCAAATCGTTTTCAAACCAGAGAACAATTGCTCCAAGAAACCAATGAGGTTCTCCAGCGACCAATTTCCGAACGGACATTGCGACGAGAACTGCATGCGATGGACATCTGGAGCAGGGTACCACGGAAGAGGCCGCTGTTAACAGCAAGTCACAAATTGGCACGTTATAAATGGGCTCAAAGGCACAAAAACTGGACTGCGGCAGATTGGAAACGTGTAATTTGGTCCGATGAGTCCCGTTTTTGTTTGTTCTCCAATGATGGGAGGCGACGAGTACATCGCAGGTCCAATGAAGCCTTTAATCCTGAATGCGTCGAAGGTGTTGTTCAGGCTGGAGGTGGTTCCGTGATGTTCTGGGGATGTTTTTCGTACCACGAAATGGGCCCTCTCGTTCCAGTGACGATGAATTTGAACCAGCAGGCGTACCTCCGCATACTAAACTCGCCGGATTCGTGCGGTTATCAAGGCCAGAGGCGCCGTCACACGTTATTAGGTACATTCTGAGAGGGGTAACTAATTTTTTGTCCGGTGTGCTGATATATATATATATATATATTTATTCAGCTCGGGGAATATATATTAAGTAAATAGACAATCAAAAACATTACAGCTAGTAGAGAAGAAATCTATATACAATACACGTTTAACATATATACACGCATCAAAGATAAACACTTATACATATGCTTCAAAAATAATACAGATAGTGCAGAAGAATTCTATATACAATACATGGTTAATATATATATATATATATATAGACATGAAACTACACACTTTAAGTTCTACCACGCTTGAATAAAATACTAAACTCACGTAATCGAGTCGTCCACACTTACATCCTCATTGCTTTTTACTACACAATAAATACGATTTAACATTAATATATTCAATATAAAGGGCTTTCAAATCGTTTAACACTATTTCTGTACCCACTTTACAAATGGGAGTCAAACCATTACGCTCTTTAAACGCGGATAGAATACACTCAAAAGCACGGACAAAGATGGCATCGTTTGCCACATCATCATTAAATTCAAGTTTATAAACACTCCTTTACAAACGGGGGTTTATTCTTTCCGAGCCGAGATTTTCAACCGTAAAATCTTCACAACTCATATCAGCAATTGAAGTATGCTTCTAAATCGTGCCGACAACTGCGCGTTATATAAAGAAATAGTTCTTCAGGGTGAACAGTGAAGGTGAGTTCAGGCCTGTACCAATCAAGTCCTTTGTACCGAAGTTCGTGATATTTTGAGGAGTCTGTGCCTTCTAAGTATGCATCCAGTTCCAAACCTTTCTCGCCTTGTTCGGCCCTACACTTGGTAAGATTATAGAGCAGAGCGGTGTACGCTTATTCAAGCACCGTGTCCAAATAACGCTGAAGTCAACTAAAAATGCAGGGCGGAGATATGTCCCGATTAGTAGCAGGAGTCACGTGACCCCTTTGATTAAACTGCGCCATACAGTGGGCGGTGCTTACATATTTTCCTGTAAACACACACACACACACACACACACACACACACACCCAAAGGGGAAAATGGGAAGCTAGCTGAAACAATTTTTTTTAAATAGAAAAATAAATAACCTGTAAAATATCGTCAACAAGTAAATAGACTGTAATACAGGCTATACATATATATACCTTTCAACCATTCAAAGGTTCCGCGCCTGGTGAAGTAGTGAGTTGGTTTCTTGTACTCTCCACCTCGCATAGCCAGGTACGCCCGGCTCATCGGGGATTGTTCTGAGCCAGGCGTCTAATCTTCTTTTGAAGATGTCTACTGCAACACCATTCGTGTTCCTTAGGACTTTGTGCGGCTGATTAAACAGTTTTGGTCCTCTCGCAACAAAAGTATTTTATTTCAGGGTTAAGGATGTCCCCTGTCTCGCCTTTAATTTGGAAACACAACACAGTCTTCCTTTTCTACTTTCCACTGTTGTTTGGGAGTTACAGGGTTCAGAGTAAGATTAGGGACTAGTTTCTCCATTATTTTCCAAGTGTAAATAATGGTGTATCTCTCTCTCCTCGCGTAACCTTTCCCAGTAATTCAGTTCTTCACCCCTCGATCTTGGCTGTGAAACTTCTCTGAATACCTTCTAGCTGTCTAATGTCTTCTTTTTTATATGGGGATGTTAGGACCGAGCAGTATACCAATTTGGGTATGATCAGTGTTTTCAGTAGAGGAATCATTACATTCCTATCCCTTCGTTTAAAGGTTCTCAATATCTGTTCGTTACTCTCTTTGCTCTGTTTACTGCTATCTTATTTTGTGTTTCAAATTTCGCATCATGTCATTACAACCCCGAAACCTTTTGCTCTAGAATTTCTCTGAATTCCCTGTCCATTTGGGGTATAATATTCCATGGATTTTAGGTCCTCTCTTTTTCCGTACCGTAACAGCTGAAATTTCTGTGTTAAACTTCATATTGTTGTCTTCCGTCCACTTGTAGATTCTGTTCATGTCGGTTTGTAGAGATCCTATATCCTCTGGGTTTCTTATTTTTCTACTGATCTTTGTGTCATCGGCAAAGGATGTTACTGTGCTGTTTCTGGTAACGTCCTCATCTATGTCAGTTAGCATGATAATAAAGAGTAGTGGAGCTAATACTGTTCCTTGTGGTACTGAGATGAAGAACTATGATTCTGATGAAGATACTCCTTGTACTCTAACGACTTGCCACCCATCACTAAGGAAATTATATATCCATTTCCCTACTTTTCCTGTTATTCCCATATATTTCAGTTTATTTATTATGATTCCATGGTCACACTTGTCGAACGCTTTGGCAAAGTCTGTGTATATTACATCATAGTTTTCATTACTTTCAAGTGCATCAATAATGTTGTTGTAGTGTTCCATTAATTGTGATAGGCATGATCTGTCTGACCGAAACCCATGTTGGTTATCATTGAATTTTTTCTGAGTTTCCAAAAAGTCATAGATTTTCTGTCTAACTGTTCTTTCAAATATTTTAGTGAGATGAGATGTAAGCGACACTACCCTACAGTTTTTGGCCTCGGATCGATCTCCTTTATATATTGGAACTATGTTCGCGCTCTTCAGGATGCCCGGTATTTCTCCCGTGTCTAGTGATCGTCTCCATATCCAATACAGAGGCTCAGCGATTGCAGTCTTGCAGTTTTTGATCAGTGTGGCATTCCATTTATCTGGTCCTGCCGCTGAGTGTGTTTTTAGTTTCCCTATAACTTGTGTCATATCATCGGTCGTAAAGTTGAAGTCCGTTATACTTTCCCCTTGTAGTTCTTCAAAGAACGCGTTTCTATCGCATATCAGTTTGTCAGTTTTTGGGATACTGAAAGATGATTCGTAGTGAGCTCTTAATATTTCAAATACTTCTGTTAGATCATCAGATAAAACACTGTTCTCGTTTATCAAAGGTCCGATAGTCGCATAGTTTTTCGACTTTCTTTTTGCAAAATTATATAAGTACTGTGAGTTAACCTTTATCGCTTCTATAGCGTCTCCTTCTTTTTTTGTATGCTTTCCAATTTGTTCCTGTATGACGCAATCGATACTCTGCAGTTTATCATTTAATATTTTTCTGATGTTGTTATCTTTACAGTTACTTAATTTTGCAGTAACTCTTTTTCTCTTTCGGAACAATGACCTCTTTTGTCTCTCGAACCTGCTTGTTCTTCCTCTTTGTTGTATTTTTGGGACATGTCTTTCCACAACTTCTAACGTCTTCTCCTGTAAAGTCATTAGCATCTCTTCCGTTGTCTTGGCCTCTAAGACGGTTTTCCAATCTATTACTTCCATGCTAGATGCAACACCTTCCCAGTTTATAGCTTTGGAGTGAAACTTAAAAATTTGGAATTTGCTTCTTTCTGTTGTTCGTGTTCTTTCCTTTCCTGTTGTTTTATATTGGCTATTTCAATGATGTTGTGGTCCGATATCATAGTTGGGGATATTTCTACGATGTCAATTAGGTTGTTGTTGTTTGTAAATACCAAATCTAGGCAGTTGTTTTTCTTGTGTTTTCTGTTATTTTTTGCGTTAACATAAATTCATCAGCAAGAGCTAGTAGCATTTTTACCTGCTCCTGTTCTTCCCGTGTGCCCCCCTTTTCCTGGTGTACACATATATTTTTTTCTATCCTTTTATATTTCATGAATGGGAAATCAAAATCACCACAGAGAAAAATATTTGGGGTTGGAGAGTGTAGATCTTTTACCCAGTTTCTTACCTCTGTAATGGAATCTGAAAATTTTGAGGTTGGCGTGTTTGGGGGTCTGTACATTACAATTAGTACCATATTTAATTTTGCAACTTTTGCCGCTACACATTCTACGTAGCTGTTTGAGGTACTTGTAGTCATTTCTGCCATATGCCTCTCGCGTGTGTAAATAGCACATCCTCCTTTACGTCTCACTTTTCTGTCGGCTCGGAGGATCTTACTCTATAGTTGTCAATTTGTATTTCTTTTTTATCAACACAGGACTCACAGTTTTCACAGTTCGCCTGGCAGTCCTTTAAATGAGTTTCCGCGAGGCATGCAAAGTCTGCTTCGGCTACTTGCATGAGTCCTTTCAGGTACAAAACTTTGTCCGGGGAATGATTTGATTTAAGGCCCTGAATGTTGGCTAGGATTATTTTTATTTTTTCTCTATCATATTCGCATACAGGTGGCTCAGATTCGTTTTCGAAGTGGGGTGCCGGTTTCGTTGCCTTGTGATCGATAACGGATGAATTGTCTTTGTGCATGCCTTCTGTCCGGCTTTTGGATCCCTATGTTTGTCATCTGACTTTGTATTTGTTGGATAGTATTTAGCAGCTGAATTGTGTTTGCTACGTCTAAAAAATTGGTACCCTTCTTTGATGTTCGTTTTTCCTTTTCACTTGTTGTGTTCCTTTGAGGGTGGTGGCAACGGCATTTTTGTCCGTATTTGCACCTCCCATATCTTGCATAGGTGTTGCAGACCGTAAGATGGTGGAACTTGCACTTCTTATCAAATTTGCAATATCCACTTGTGTACTGTGTGTTGCATAATGTAGGATGTGCATCGATGCATTGCCCAACCTGATATCTGCAATTCCCTTTTGCGTAGTATTTACATACCGTATTTTCTACGCTTCTACTTCTTGTTTCATTATTTTCAAAGTTCTTAACTTTCGTATTATTATTTTTCTTTGGCTGATTATTTCCTACATTTTTAGTTATTATTTTTTATCATTTTCCTCGTTCGACAGTTTTACTACCTCGCAACTTTTACTTATTTCTTTTCTTTCATTTATGTCTTCATTCCGTATTATATTATTTATATTGTTATTCTTTATTATATTGTTATTCGTTATTTCGTCCTCTCTCTCTCATCCACCCGGTTTTTCATTGGGACATTTCCGGACTCTTGCGTCCCCATTATTTCACTCATTTTTGTAACTCTCGAGCCTGCTATCTCCATTTCTTTAAATCCCGCGGAGTTTACCGTCTGTGTACATGCGCAACACAGAAAATTGATCCCCACGATCTGTTCCGCATTCGAGACAAGAGTTATTCCCCTATCATCCCAATTCATGCAAATAAAGTCTTGCAGTTTTTGACAGAAATTGCATCGTATTGCTGCATTTTCATTTGTTTCTAGATTACACAAATTGCAGATTAAGTGAGAATTTGGACCTATGGCCATGCTATTCATTAATTAGCGTAAAAAGAAATACCCACACAAATTCTTTATTAATTTATTTTCTTCCTTTCTTTCTATTTTCTTTCCTTTCGATGGTTGAGAGTTTTCTGACCTTTGCGTTTTAGGACCTTTTTCCTGCCTTGTTTCAAAATTTCTCGAATGCCAACCGTATTACATTTTAAATATATACGTTAAAACTGGTGATAATTTATGTAAACTGTATTGCACTTTCTTAATTTTAATGAATTTCACTTTATAAATTATATGCACGGATTCACTGATACTTTATACACTTTCGGGTGTAAACAGAATAAACAGCCGAGTAGTTTATTCCCTTCTTATTTGGGATCCCTTCTTATTATTATTCCCCTTCTTATATATATATAGCAAATATTCATGCACCATGGTATCCAAAGGGAACAGTGTCATAGGTGCCAGGCACCTGGTATCGTTTCTTGTAGATGTTATGGCAAACCTTCGTACCCCTAAGCTCCTTCACACACCCCAATTTCTGTGCCCGGAAGTTCTGAGTTCCTACAACCAGGTGGGTGGGTTGGTCACCCTCATTACCATCATCTTCTATGCTCACTAGGTCTTTGTGTGATTCAAAGTTGACGATCTGGCGGTTGGCATGGTTAAGCGTGATACCTTTAGCTTTCACGATGTACTTGTACTCCTCCCCCACCCTCAGGCGTACCCCATAAATTTTTGGGACTTTTGAGACAAAAGACTCGGTGTGTACGATGCCTCCATACTCATTCTCGATCCCGTCAGTCAACTCTCCCAGGAATTCCCCAATAGGCTGCATATATTCACCTTCACTCTCCGTGAATACCACACTATCTGTATCTGCGTACAGAACCCGCCGCTCGAAAGAATGCAACAGATGCCATAGCTTGATACTTTGCACTAAAGCGCTTGCCAAGGTTCCTCACAATTTGGTCACGTTCAAGTTGTGTCCCTTCACGATCACGGTACCGCTGAATATACGCCGATTTTTTTATTTTTGGTCTCAACTCCTCGTTGGTATCCTGATGCTTCTACTTTATCCTTCAGAAAAGTATTTATATATGGCGTGAAAAGGTTTGGGAGCTTCTGAAACCTCTACACCTCATATATCTTCAGTATTATGTACCGGTGGCGAAGGGCTAGGGACACTTCAGGACTTGTATATACGCCTCTGATCTTCCCCTGGTTGATCGTGTGATTACAGTCCCCATAGTTCTCCTCTGCACACTTCATACACAGAGAGAACATGAGTTTGTGGTCCATAACAACTGGCAAGATCGGGACCCATAAATCGCGAGGGGGGAGCATATCTACGAAAGAAAGTTCAAGGTAGCTCTCACTCAAATTAGCTGAGAACACTTCAGTGGTAGGCATGGCGGGCTCCACGAGTTTTTCAGGTGCACCTACGAGGTACAGATTGTTCTTCATCACGTAAGGGTATAATGAGCAGAATTCTTAATAGTGAATCTTCACCCCGTCCGTAGGCGGAAAGTATAGTTTGAAGGGGTTTGTACGTCCTCCAAACAAGTTGTCACCGCATTTGAGGAGTTCCACCACCATTGTACGCTTGATAGCCCTTATTTCTTCGTGATACTGCTCATCGGATTCCATCCAGGTGTCATATTCATGCTCCCACAAAACTTTGTAAGTGAACTGGGAGCTTACAAGCTAGTCGCGGGTACGGGTCCATGTGAGGCTATCGGCGGGAGATCTCCCATGGGCATCCCCTGTGATGCCGCACTCAGGACGCGGGAATCCATGCCACCAGCATCCGTTAAAGGAGTGCACAGATTTCTCGCAAGTGGTGGGGTCCTAACTTAAGCCATCTACCCAAAAAACATAACCATTGACCCTGAATGTCAATTACCCCGTGTTGTGAACGTGTTTTATATATACGCCTGTCTTCTGCTGGATGCGAGTGAGCCAGTAAATATCCTTATAACCATAACTGCGCGGGACGTTTCGGGGGATGATTGTAAGTGTCTTTAGGCATGAAATTATTCTTGAATACGGTAAAACACAATGATGCGATTGTGGTTGCTGCTTGTAACGGATCACAGTTGAAGCGCGTTATGTAAATCCTTCCGAAGGCTTGGAAGCATACTATGAGTACGCGTACGTAATTCTCACAATAAAATTTCACATTCATACGCTATATTGTAGGGATTACCTTCATTAAACCTATTGTAGTAGAGCTCAAAATCCTCACGTTCGCTTGTACTCATACATTCATAGTTTAAGTAATGTTTAGGGGGTGGTGGTCCTACATAATTTAAATTGTCTTGAGTGCGGAATGTGTAAGAGAAGTACCCTCTTGAAACTTCAGCGTCTACGCCCATCACCTTTGGTAGCTTGTCTAATTTACAAGGTGTGAACAACAGGGTGTCTTTAAACTGAACATTTCCCCTTATCTGCATCTGTATAAGTTTGTTCCCTCTTTTCAAGGGATCACCCGTCAATATCTCTGAGGACTCATGCTCAAGCAGCTCCTTATAAATGAACTTAGTGTCAAATTTTGCCGCGTATGAACAAGAATATACAAAGTCATTGTTTTGAACTGATCCGCTAGCTTGACAATATAGTTCACAAACATTTTCACCGGGGAATCTCTTGCAGACACCTTAATGTGTTCGTCCGCTTACCACATTTGCGGCATTCATCACACTCAATGTTCATACATTCATCAAAAAATAGTCCGACTTACTAGTAAATGAGGGATAACCTCTTTTGTTTCGGCGTTTGTGCAAGTTTCTATGTCATAACACAGTTATACAGGGCTTATTTTTAGGTTGTCATCTTTCATATAACATACGTGCTTTAAACCATCCGCCTTATATTCTTCATGGTATGTAGAACAATGAATTTCATCGCAGTGGTGCTCGAATTTACCCCATCTGTCCATTGTATGAAACATGCCACACTCACAGATCCTCATTTTCCAACACCTGCCATTTGATTTATGGAATCCAAAGCAGGTATTATTGAAAAACATGCACTTACATTCATTACATTCGCGCTTCTCAGTTTCAACTACACGACTTTCACACTTGGGACTTTTACACTGGTCGTCATGTCTTCCATATTTTCGGCTTTTATCATAATTCGCCTAAAGAGCCCTTATATTACGGATGGGAAGATACGTTGTCCCAGACAATCCTAAAATAAGTAGGGGCTTTGTACGTTCTCTCACGCTGCTTTTAAAAACATACACAGTCCTACGGTTATCATCCAATCTAAACACAACTATACGTACACCCATTACCTGCTCTACCCTTCGCAGCTCTTCAGGCCTCATACTACAGGCAAATTCAATTCTACAGTCTGCAGCCAGTTTACGTGCACGCTCCACTGCCGTAGGTATTCAAATTTTTTGGCCAACTGTATTTACCACAGTAAACATATGGGCCAAGACTAATGCTATAAAGCCGCAACCACGATCAAAAGCACTGTCTTTTGTATATCTGATAACTGTTAAAGTTAAGAGTATAAGGCGTTGCGTTGTGACCTACAGGTCGGAAGACGTGATCTATATCAAACGTGAAATCTTCCAAATTAAGCTCGGTGCCGCTTTGAGCGGCCTGCATTATACGTCCCAAAATATAATCTACATCTACGGCGGCTAAACTCCTGTAGGATATTACCACCCAAAAATCGTTCAGACGCGTCCTGGCTTCACGCCCCTCACTGACCTGAAGGGCAAACTCCACAATACGTTCAACCATGCGCTGCAGTTCGTGTTCAAAGCCGTTACTATACATGACGGGGGTCGATCCTGACTAGGTACCAGTTTCTAGTCAGGGATGGGGTGGTCGTGAAGCTGCGCACCAAATCGAATGATATGCCACTGTCTACAGACTGCTGTGTTGCTGTTGAGATGGAGGGCACGGGTGGTATTGAATAGGAGTAAGTGGGTGCAGCTTTATTTGTAGGAGCTACTGAAGGGGTCGTACCGTAAGACGTGGAGGGCTGTGGTTCTATTACTATGCCTCTAACGGTCGACGATTTTATGCGCTTTGATGTGGAAGGTGTTTCACCGATGTTCTCATGCACCCACTTTCTTCTCGAAATGACGAGTGGGGTGCTAATTTGGCACTGCTGATGGTTCGCTGGCGGGGTTGGAGTCTGTAACCTCAATTACACTATCGTCGCCATCATCAGCAATATCTATGATGGGGACATGTTGTTCGTACAGTACCTCATTCTTGTCATCATTCACGGTTCTGGGGAAGAAGAAAAATAAGATTGTAGAATATAAGGAGCAACACTTAAAATTTTGTTATAGTTTGTAAATGCCCCACTTAGGAATGTGTCGTGTCAGAGATGGGTTCTGTAGAAAAAATTCAGGTTTGGAAGCCCTTCTACAGTACATTACATGCATTATATCCAGTCCTACAGGCTGTGGAAAAAACGTGTTTATGCTTAAAATCATTAAGGGTAAGGAGACTGTTCTCAAATTTTGTGAACAAAGTCATAAGGTGCTATTCGCATACCAAGCTGTATTCAACGAATACCAAGATGATATTTTGTCCCACAAAGGTGTTTATAATGTTAGTTCTATAAAGGGTGATGAGCGCAGTTATTGTAATTGGCGCTCTCATGTTAGAAATGGACAAAACTTTTGCCGAGACATTTACAGTATTCTCCCACCATTTTAACATAAGCGTTTTCTTCATCAATCAAAACCTGTTTTTCAAGAATAGATACCTGGGTGATGTATCGCTAAATACACAATATCTAGTCTTATTTGCACAACGTAAAGATGTGGCACAAATTGGGGTATTAGCTAGTCAAATGTCCCCGAATCAGCGTAAGGAGTTTTTCGAAGTTTATAAAGAAGTTACAAGTCAAGTTATGGATATTTGGTTTGTGACCTTCACCCGCGAAACACGTTTAGGGTGCTTCTAAGAAAATGAATATATTCCAAAACGAGCCTGAAACGGTGTACATCCCAAAATGACAGAGAGGTTAAAGAAATATGGTGAATTAATAAAAATCTACCAACGATTGCCGCGCACTCTACAACACCTTTTTTTTAAAATATTGACCCCGACTTTTTAAAATGCATCTCTGAAATCTGCCTTAACGTTATAAAATGTAATGTACCAATGAAGGCCACTAGAAGTCGCGCTTACGTCGTTAGAATAGCATAATACGCGCACTCGCTCATAAAAAACAGTGTGGGAAAGAAACAGCGAATTATTGTGCAAAGAGGGGGTTCGTTCCTACCCATCTTGTTTTCAGTTTTCGCGCCTTTATTTTCTAGTATAATATAATGAAGAAAATGGTCATGATTCCGCACGAGGTGTATACTTCGTTACAAAATACAAAGAACCACGAATCAGTACTAGATCCTGGTAAAAATAGGCTTAAAAGAATGGAGAATGAATTGGTAAATCTATTAAACAGCGAGAAGGCGCCCTGAGGAGAAAAGAATTTTATATCAAGAAGCTCTACATAAATTTCTTCAAGAGCTCGAAGATTATAAGAAGCTGGCCGAGGTCCCCGTAGTTATCAGACATAGCACTGATGATGTTGAGCGTGGCGGCATATGACCTGGGACCGAGGCTAGAGAAGAACAGTCAAAGAACAACGGAGCGAGCCCGCAACACCTCGATCATGTATTGAAAAGTAGTCTACCTCATACATTGATGAATAAGGGGTTAAGTTTTTATAATTTATTGAGTGATATTGATCCGATACAGGCGAGGTTGTTGTTGAAGGATCAAAGGTGCAGGGCTCGAACATCATTGATATCGTGCATAATTTGGTAAGAAAGTGGGATAGACCTTCACCAACAGGATGGGGACATATTAAAGCAAGACTACAACAAATAAAC
Organism: Bathynomus jamesi; assembly: GCA_023014485.1. Taxonomy (NCBI): domain Eukaryota; kingdom Metazoa; phylum Arthropoda; class Malacostraca; order Isopoda; family Cirolanidae; genus Bathynomus; species Bathynomus jamesi. Next base: position 789,612 of record JAJOZX010001450.1, read on the forward strand.
AACCCAAAAACATTGAGAAGTAACCAATACAGGTTAAAAGATTTGAGGGAACCAACGCATGTACCACAGCTGAACACAACTTCGACCCAGGAGGTAACATCTATGACAAGGAAGAAGAGGCCAACCACCAACGCACAACCCTACCTGAGTGCCTCTAAAATACGCAAATGGCTAACATATTAAGAAAAAGTTATGATGACATTTCTAATCCAGCCTCCTACGGAGGTGTTAATAAATTGTACAGGGGCGTTTATAATGAGGGAGTAGAGCAAAAAGATGTTGGGAGGTTTTTGCGTGAGCAGGATGCTTATACACTACATAAACCGGTGAGAAGAAGGTTTAAAACTGCTAAGACATTAACAGCCTTGGTTGATTGTATTTGGCAAGCGGATTTAACAGACATGCAGAGGTATTCAGTGTATAATAACGGGTATATGTATATTTTGTTTATAATAGACGTGTTCTCTGATACTTGTGGTTAATCCCGCTGAAAAATAAATCGCCTGAAATAGTTGTTAAAGCCACCAAAACGCTGATGTTGAAAGCAAACAGGATTCCTGGCTATTTTTGTACTGATTTTGGAAATGAATTTATAGGCCGATCCTTCCAGAACATGTTGACGGAATTTAATATCAGTTATTACACATCCAAATCTATACATAAGGCATCGTTAGCCGAAAGAGTTCAGCGTACCATAAAGGAACGTATGCATCGTTAGCCGAAAGAGTTCAGCGTACCATAAAGGAACGTATGCATCGTTATTTCACACATAAAAACACATACAGATATATATAGACATTCTGGAGTCGCTGGCTTCATCCTACAGCCGGTCGCGGCATCGTATGACTGGAACATCTCCTAACGAACTTTTAAAAAGAGACCCCCATATAGAGCCTGAGGCGAGAAAAGATAACCATCGAGCACCACCAAGCTCTGTGGTAAGACTCACGAGCGGGGAATAAGTTCGCGAAAGGCTTTGATCAAGGGTGGACTCAGAAGATTTTTAAAGTTAGAACTATAAGGTCTAAAGACGATGTGATTATGTATTACGTTCAACATTTGAATGGTGAAGAAGTTGGGGGAGGGCCTTTATGTCGAGAAGATGCAGAAATGGCGTTTAATTTAGCTAAAAAACTTTTAAAATTTAGAAAATTTTAGGCAGTAAAGGCATAGGGAAGAGAAAGATGTATCTGGCAAAGTGGGTAGGGTACCCTGAAAGTTTCAACTCCTATATAAAAGCTCAAGCAATAATGAAACTTAAGTACTATACAAAATGATGCTTAACCAAGTCTACGTCACACTGCCCCCATCTACCTCTTTGGGCATGCATCCTGACAACACCCTGTTCAGCTTTATAACAGAATTGCATGGGCCTATCGATTTGGGGCTTGAATCATACGAGATCGGCTTGTGTGAATTTCAATTGACCACCAAGTTTTTATGTATTGAGAAGAAAGGTCGTTTTTCTGATTCTTAGAAGGCTCGATGAGTGTGAAAAATTAGGCATAACTTTAGATGATACTAGACGTTCAGCCTGGCGGCGAGATGCAGAACTACAATACCAAAGTAACACTAGGACATGGGCATTATGACACAGCCGAGGATATTGTGAGAGATTTAAATAAGAGTCTGGAAAGATCAAGCCTCACCCCCGATTTACGTTTTTGAAGTCGTAAACAAAGACACTCCGGCCCATACTTTGTTAAAATCAACACCTGGTAGAAATATTAAGGACAGTGAAGTGTTTAAAATTATACCTGAGGGCAGATATGGCGCGGCCTTCCAAAAATACACTTTTCACGAGTCATAACATGACTTATTCATGTCCCTACCCCGGACATGTGTTATGTTTACAGTAATATCGTGGACCACCAATTTCTTGGGGATACCTAGGCTCGTTTGTTACGCATTGTGCACATTCCCGATCATAGAGATAAGAGTTTAAGCATTACATATGATAAGCCTCATTATGTCAAAGTTGCACCTAACCTACTAACCAGTATCTCAATATAAAGGGTGATCCAGAGAAATGGGACCCAAAAGAAACCGCTGTAACTCTTAAAGTATAAGTCCTTTTATAAAATCATACGCATCATTCGAAAGAGGATAGTTACAAGTTTGTACAGGATTGTATAGGTTTTGACAATACAAGACAAGATAAGATACAAAACAAAATAAAAGTGTTAGTTAAAACTAACCCTTCAAGATGACTGCATGGACTGTGGAACAGCTGCGTTTCATAACTGAGCAATATTATGAGCATGGAAGAAGTGTAGTTTCAGCTCAAAGATCTTTCAAGACAAATTTTCAGATGTCAAAATCACCTTCTAAGAGCTGAAACTACACTTCTTCCATGCTCATAATATTGCTCAGTTATGAAACGCAGCTGTTCCACAGTCCATGCAGTCATCTTGAAGGGTTAGTTTTAACTAACACTTTTATTTTGTTTTGTATCTTATCTTGTCTTGTATTGTCAAAACCTATACAATCCTGTACAAACTTGTAACTATCCTCTTTCGAATGATGCGTATGATTTTATAAAAGGACTTATACTTTAAGAGTTACAGCGGTTTCTTTTGGGTCCCATTTCTCTGGATCACCCTTTATATAAGAACGATTGAGGGGTAAAAGTTTACATTCGGCTACGGAAGCTTAACCGTAATGTTCTACTTCCGGAGTGTTGCGACAGAATGACACAGAGGCCATTTTCCGTCTACCGAAGGGTGGGTACCAACGTGGAAGTGGCATCGGTCCAATTTTTTCGGCTATAATGCGCACAGTTGTGCCCTTACTGAAAAGCAGGGCCAAATATCTTGGAAAGAAGGCCCTACAATTAGGACTTAATATATTTGAAGATATAATGTTAGACGGAGGTGCGAGGAGAAAAATGCGCGGTGGAGGTCTTAGAAGAAAGAGAAAACAAAAGGTTGCTATAAGAGGAAGAGAGCGTGCTGTACAACGTGGAAAAAAAAGGAAAGCTAAGCAAACAAATTGTGGTGTAAAGCAGAAAAAGACTTAATAAAAAAGGAAATGCTCTAAGTGTATGAAGCCGGTCGTGGACTTATTTTTTAAAACTAATATAAGATAAATCTGATACAGATGCATCTCATAAGTGATTGTACAACTGAAGTGGAAGGCTGCATTAACGCTTGCTATGACTCATTTTATTCATCCCCACAGTTCGGAATGCTGCAAATCTGAGCTACATCTCTTTGATGTGCCTCCAACGCAGACAAGTTTTGCTGAGATCGAATTCGTCACAATTCATCCTCTCAACACTATTGGGTCAATGAGTTCGTATTTTCTTCATCGGAGAGTCATTTTTTAACCCTTCCAACGTGTTTCTTTACACTAAACTAAGAATTGCACTTTCGGATAGCACAGATTGTGAAGAGGGTTACGCAGTATCCCTGAAAACAAATTCCTACACACGCCGATAAGTCAATGTGATGTGTACCTAAATCAAACTAACGTTTCACCTAGCCATCACCATTATAGGGCCTATTTAGAAACTGTTTTAAACTTTACAAGAGACGCAAAAGAGACATTTGGTGGATCAGTGGTATTATACCCCTAATTGATGGACAGGGTAAAAAATAAATTTAAAAATTCTAAAAAGAAAATATATGATTCGTACGCAAGACTCCATTCTGATTTTGTTTCGCAAGATAAGCTAACGGTGTTGAAATGAGGATCAAAATTACACGTACAGTCTCCGAGATATGTTTAAATCTGGATGAGAGTAGCGACCAATCTATCAAACCTACTGTAGTACACATTTTAGATACCTATCTTACATTTCGACGTATGAAGCTAATCGTCACCAAGCAGATGGAAATTGAGAAGCGCTTGTTGAAAAGATACAGTTAAATACCCAATGTAACGTGTGATTTTAAAAACGCATACCGTCACGGCGGGTGTAACTACAAAGCAGATAGAAAATGTGGCCTTGGGTATTTTCCCACAGCACGTTCGTATCGGATTGCTTGAACATAAGGCCATGGTTGGTGAGTTAAGAAATCGGCCTTCAAATGCCAAAATTTTGGCTTGAAAAGCATAAATTTACATATTAATGGCGCATCTGTTGACGGTGATTTGGAAGTGAATTACTCTACAGGTCCCGAGTTTTCTTTATGTTCACGCGCATACCACAATCTGTCCCGCGATATTAATGGGTGTGATGTATTTGGCTCAGGTGTCACTATAGACAAATTTATAAATGAAAGTACCTTGTTCGTATTTGATCTATCGGCTGATCAGTGTGGCAGCGTGAGGACACAGGAACCCACAGTCACAAAGTAGTCTTGGAGTAAGATTTGAATTTGGTGAAGCATTAGTTAACCCAATAAGTATACTATTTTCATTGGAAAGCCAGAGCGTCATCGAAATTGACCGCTTCAGAAGTGTATCTGGTGATTTTAAAAAATAATGGATGAAATGTCGAAACGCGAGGTTATGATGCAAGATTGTTTCACGCGAAACATATTCCCCAGGACTTATATAAAAAATGAAAAATTGAAAACTCATTACTAAAAATAAATGCCGCATTCATAGTAAACACCGGCTCCTCCCTTGATACTCCCGGTACCCACTGGTTCGGGATATTTGTTAGAAATAGAGAATGTGTCAATTATTATGACTTGTTAGCACTATAATGGTGGCTGGACCCCTTAATTATGGGTCTTATAAAAAAGTTACGTGTAGAACGAGTTGTGTGGAACCCACAAATCTATCAAAGTTTATTCTTAAATGCGTGTAGACATCATTGCCTCTGCTTTATTTAATTTCTGGCTCGCGGGAACAGCTATTCAGATTTCTTAAAAAAACTAGATTTGTGTGATTATGATGGTAATGATAACCTCGTGTTTAGCGAGGTAGTCCTTAGATTCCATTTTGTAAATGAAGCGGACACGCGTATTGTATAAAATGAGAACATATATATATATACAGGGTGGGCCGAAAGTCTGGATCCATAGGAAAATATTTATTTTAATACATAAATTACAACAAATGGTAAATACTTAAAATGAATATCAACTTTAACTCGTAAATGCGTATCCGTGATACTGTACAGTAGTTCGTACTCCAGTATAAATACTCAAATACTTTTTTATTTCAGCCCAGAAATGGCTTCGAATCTAACAACAGAAGACCGGGTAGAACTTGTGCTCATGTACGCAAGACAGGGCGCTACACACAGAGAAGTTGCTACCGAATTCAATAGAAATCATCCTGATAAGCATCCAGTAACACATGCGACTGTTGGCAAGTTGTTTAAACGTTTCAAAGAAACGAAGTGTACATGATCGACGGCGTTCTGGTCGTCCAAAAACTGCAACTGATGAAAATACCTCTACAATGGTATGTGAAACTTTAACGAATAGTCCAGTAAAGTCAACAAGAAGATTATCAAATGAAACACGCATCTCGAGAACGTCAATTCGAAGAATTATTAAAAATCATAAATTCCATCCCTAAGTGTCTCGATGTCAGAGGCCGCCAATTTGAGCATTTGTTATAATTTGTTGTTTATACTGGAGTACGAACCACTGTACAGTATCACGGATACGCATTTACGAGTTAAAGTTGATATTCATTTTAAGTATTTACCATTTGTTGTAATTTATGTATTAAAATAAATATTTTCCTATGGATCCAGACTTTCGGCCCACCCTGTATATACCATGTACCGTCGCAATAAGCGAGATCCCTGTGTTAAAATTGCCTATAGTTATTTTATACCAGCCTAATAAAAAAACCCTCCACCTAAATTTATATCCTCTAAACGCCATAAAAATATAATGTGTAAAAATTATTATTGCTCCTATTTGTACAATAAAGCATTGAAGCTAATACTACATAAAAAAATGTTGTATACAGTAAACGGAATTATTTGTTAATTTATAAATATACTTAAAATGTTACCCATGGTTTTAGTATTTAATAAAATAATGAAAATACATGATTTGTTCTTCCCCAACCTGCACACTAGTACAAGAAAAAGGAATAAAAAACTTTTCTCCAACATTTTCGCGTACCACCACCTGGTCGTCCCTAAAACGAAAAAATATTACTGTAAGCGTCTATCTTCGTATAATACAATCGGGGTGTCCCTAAGAATAAAAAATATACTGTATATATATGTTAATCAGAGTTTTAAGGGTGTTTATTATTATTATCTCGCAGAATAGAGAGAGAGAGAGAGAGAGAGACGAGCTTTTTTAAAAATAAAAACGACTTCTTGCCATGTGAGGTCGATAGTCTTCAACGTGCCCTCATACTCTAATACATTCCGAAGTAGGTCTGCGTCAGGGCTTTAAAAAATAGATGTAATAAATATCTTGCATCTAATAAAACTATATATATATATATATATATATATTATATATATATACACACTATATACACAACATATATATATATATATATTATATATATATATATAATATATATATTCTCTTAAAATTGAACCCTCAATTCTAAGTGGTAATTGATAATGAAATCGTCGGTTTTAGTAACTTTTAATCGGTAAATTAAGGACACAACTTGGTTGTTACAAGATCAGTCAAAGTACAGAAATATAAAGCAGTCAAGTTTAATTGTATTGTAATTAAGACTTAAACATAAAATTAATCACCTCAAAATTAAATATTGCCAGTCCACTACTTCTCTCTCTGTAGTTAAGACTATTGGCCCACAATTTTCTCTCAATGACTCAAAACTCAATAATTCTCTCTCAAAGTTTAGTCTTTAACGAGCAAATTCCCTCGGTCTTTACTCGGAGAACTGCTTGAACGCAACCCAACCTTTCCCTCGCTTACTGACGGAGCGCAAGTTAGATTCTGCGGTCCCCGCCTCGTATTCCTTCCTTTCTATGGCGGGGTATTCCTTCCCTCACTTCATAAGTCTGAGGCACACACAGATGATTTCATGTCTCAGTGGATTTGAGCGAAATATCCTGTGACCGGAAATTGACACTTGAGTGAAGGGTAGAAGCGCCAGTCCTTATTTGGAGCGTCTCTGTGTGGGCATATTATGTTAGCTTCACGAAAGGCTTCCGTGGGGTGTTAGGTTCACGAACAAACAAAGAAGAGAAAGCTTATAGGGACACGGAGTCCGCTTATAGGGACACGGAGAAAGCTGGCGTCTGGGTCTTTGAGGACTTTACCTTTCCGTGTATAACAAATCCGCCCCTCTTTAAAAAAAAATAAAAAAAAGTATCGCATCTATGATGGAAAATCGAGGCCAATAGGAAAGTCTTTATCATTTAGTACATGAATAGTGACAGAAGGTCCATGAGAGAAATGAAATTAGTGGTGGACAGGCAATTCACAAAACGTCAACTCATTACAATTCGGGTTTACTTAAAGTTACTCATGCTGTAAACTAGTCAAAACAAAATGTGTTAAAATCAAATGAGCTTAAGGTTTACTTAAACTTACTCACTATCCTAAACTATAGTTAAAATAAAATGTGCTGAAATCAAATGGGATTAAATTAGTACAGTATAAATATAACTTAGTTATCGTGAATCAATTGAAAGGTTTAAGTTTATATCAGACTCAGAATAAACGTTTTCGCGCACAAGGCTTATTGGTCTATATCAATGTAAGGAAAAAGAAAAAATATATTTGCGAAATGTGGATTCCTGTAATTCATGCTTTAGTGATTTAAATCTTTCAAGGGTTTGTGCCATAACCCTATTCAAAAACCGGCTTTTGTCGGTCTCTCTACATGATCAAACAAATTGCTACATTATCACAGATTGATTATCACATAAGTCGATACATAGGTCATTAGGTAAAAAAATTAGCTAATTTTTCAAATGAAAAAAGGGTTTCAAACGGGTATGAAAAATTTTAAAAAGCTATAAGGAAAATTTATCCAAATTTCCTTTAGTTTTCCTTATAATTTCATCAATGTGAAGACTGACTTTGCATCAATTTTAGTGATTGGTTCATAATAAAAAGGGGTAACTTTAACAAACATGAATGGGAGGATCTGTATACTCGGTACATTACAGCAAATGGTATGAATTTCATTATTGATAAAATTTGATTGAATCGAGACCAGGAAAGAATGTGAAGAAGTTAAACACACAGTTTAGAGATGCATAATTGGAGAGGTAGGGATGTCATACAAGTAAAGAAACTATAGATTGAGGAATGAATTTTACATGATAAAAACAAATTAGAATAAGATACAAAATGACAAATCTTTCGCGCCGAGCGGCGGATGCAGAGTCGCAAAGATTGTTTACAAACTTTTACGAATAAGCTTCGAGAAGATTTCTTCTCTATTTACATGCCACTGATTCCAATCTGATTCCCCTGTGGGGATTTTCCGGATTTGGGTATTTTTAGTTTATCAGAGCCCGCCGGCTCATTCAAAAAGGGGATTTCTTATCCGTGTGCCCGTAATATGGTTAAGGAACTTTTACGCAGAGAAGCTGCATGGTTACAATATTCCTAGCGGCACAATTACAAAAATAGCAGTATTTTTCTGACTGAAATGGGAAAGTAATGGGGTTGAAAACTTTAAGAACGCAATTTGGCTTGAATTAAGTGTGGTGTCGGGGAAGGTTAAATTATATGATTCTTCTCAATGGAATTCTGGTTGGAGATAAAGTTCACTTACCTTTCTTTTTATTAAAGGGTAACTAAAATCTTTATTCTTCGAATTCCGGTCGAAGAAGGTATTAAGAGAATGTCGTTGGGATTAGGAAATCAGCGAGGATCTACAGGTGCAAGGATATATAAAGTTATAGGATATACACTAAAAGACGTGCACATTGAAACATACATTAAAAACATGAATTCAAAACCTTTGTTGAGACTTACCGTACACGTAATATATATTTAAAGGAAAAATTAGTTTTAAGAAAGGAAACACATAGTATGAAGATTTATACGTATGGGGTAATCGTAATTTAAAATGCTGATATTTTATAAGATCAAACGCCCCTTTTCAATTTGAAAATTTCCAATTCTAAAATAGCAATGAAGCAGGTTTTGACTGAAAAGTTATTTTTCTTTTGTTTTAAAATCATGGCAAATTTATTTACTGGTTATGGACAATTAACTCGTGTAACTTGGGGAGTACAATGATTTCAGCAAAGAAAGCAGTACGTACGATGAGTCGCCTTTTTAAGTGCGATTCTTTAAGTTTCATAAAAGGGTAACTAAATCATTCAATAGTACGACACGAAAATTGCTTTCAAATTCCAATCTATTCGCAAACCTTGGTAAACATGAAAAAAAACACTTTCATAAACTAAGTTCTCTAAGTTCGTTAACTAACACAGTTTATTTTCTGACTACGGGACACATATTATTCAACTGAATGAAATTTATACTTTTGTTGATATAATTTAGTTAAGGAAACATTATCAGGTAATTTTAATATAAAATTCTTCATTTGTATCGTTTATCTAAAAACAATCGTCACATCCGGTCATTATTTATAGAAAGCTGTTTTCGTAGGATGACTTTCGCAATTTCGCCTTATAATGTTGAATGACAAATGGTTTCAAGAGTTAATTTGATCTTCATTACAATATAATGGAAAGTAGCATGGCAGAAAAGAAAATTAGAAAAACACATGGAGGATTTTATAAGTAATATAGAGAGAGTTCCTTAAGTCTTTCAGTCTGTCTCTCACTGTCTGTTCAGAAAAGTTTGGAGATTAACCGGACGGCAAATTATACTAAATTCAACACAAATTAACATTTTATTATATGGCTAACTTAATCTTAAGACAAAGAAAAAAAAATTTAAGGGACTTCCTTTTAGCTATTGTATTCAAATCTATGATTTGATGCCGATATCTTAAATGATAAAATATAATGTTGAAACAATCAAAAATAGGTACGATACTATGGTCTAAAAATTTGTGGATATTTAGTGTAAGGGTACGGCTGACTCTTCCAGTTGTTGCAGAATGGTCCTCTACTCCATTGGGAGGTAGAGGGATGCAGCCCACTCTGCTTCTCCTAACCTTCTTCCCAAAGAGATTCCTCTGAAATTGTTAATCTTTATTTACCTTGGGGCTAATTTTAATTTAATATGAGTAGGTAGCTACGTCTATGCGTAATTGTAAATTTTAATATAATAGAATCATGAGTAAGATTCTAAAAGCTGATTTCCAGCTCTAATATTTCGTTGTTCGGTTTTGAGAATCTTTGAATTAACAAATTGGCCAGATAAAAATTTGCAATATTAAACTTAATGGCAAAAGTTGCCTGTGATAGTAGTTCAATAGGAGTATATTGAACTAAATATGAAATATTTGGCCGAAATTTGATTTTATACGAGATCCTTTTTAATAGGGTTGCCAGATTTTTCAACTGCCCATGCGGGACAAAAAATTTTCAGAGTTTTTTTTTTAAGACCAAATTTTTTTTTTAATTGAAACGATTTCTTCAACGGTTACAACAAACAAAATTAGAAAAATTTTATTACAATAATATTTAACAATTAAACATCGTGAATAAATTGAAATTATTATACATAAGTGAAATTCTAAATCAATTCATACCTAAAAAACTTGCTTAAAAATATTTTTTCCGGGACATTTTGAACGCGGGATTTTGACGCGGGATTTTTGGATCAAATGCGGGAATGTCCCGTAAAATACGTGACGTCTGGCAACTCTACTTTTTAAGAATCGCATAAATTTAATTACCCTACCTAGCTCCAAAAGCTAAGTAGGGATTAAGCTTAATTAGGGCCTACCCTAACTGATTAAGCTTTAAATTCAAGTAACCTGGCCACATTAGGTCGATTATAATATAAATCTATAAATATTCATCCACATACTAAATTTGAAATAGATCATAGCCTAACAAGGCTTGTTGTTATCTGGGCCAACTAGCCCTAAACAGCAAAAGTCAAAGTTAACTACGAATCATTGAAATGACTACGGTAGTAATAAAGTATTGAGGAATCTCCAGTTTATTTTTACGGTTATGACTGCTGAAATTGATGATAAAGAGTTATCATTAATGGGAAGTATTGTCTTAGTCTAATGCATCAAGTTTGGCTCAACAATCCTTACCTTTACCATTTAAGTCTTCCTTGGTTCAGTGACTTCTCCTGGTTGAATATCTTAAGGTCGGGACTAAGTTAGTCACGACCAGGGGCCCCGTATCCCCTTTCCGCCGTCGTTGTGGTCAAATTCTTTGTTTTACACCTCCATGATCCTGTAGTCTTGCATGGGGAAAGATTTATAACTGCAGTGGAGGTTGCTTGCACGGCAAAATTCTTGTTCTCTGGAAAGCTGAGAGAGAGTCGCAGAGAATCTGTCTGAACTGAACTCTATTGAATTTAACTCTTCTCAACTCTGTTCAACTCTGGCTATTTTTCGAGACGTCTTCTGCTTTTCAATTCTGCCTCTTCTGCGCAGATCGTTGCGCATTTCCTGGAAAGGGAAAAAATTCTCTCCCACAGTATTTATTCTTAATATTTTATGGTTCCTATTTTTCTTGTAGGTATTGATGATGATTTTAAATTCCACGTTAGGATGTTAACCCTTAACTGGTCGCGCTGGCGCACGCAGTGCGCCAAACCGCCAAAAATTTGAAATATTTGGTGAATTTCGCTGAAATATATTTGCCGTTACAAGGTACCCTCCTAGTCACTCACGAACTGTCGCGTAGAGTGGTTGCCGTTCTCTGCTGCGTTTTCTGTGTCCGTTAGGAGCTCCGATTTCAAATTTTTTCGGAGACGTAGCACTTTGTGCGCCGCGCGCCCAGTTATGTAAGTAATCTGTAAGGGATTGTTTTTTCTTTTCTACACCTGTTTATATTCATGTTATTAGTTTTATTTGTGATGCTAGCAATGGGCTTACTAACACGTTGGATGCCAACCAACATTTTGGCTGTTTACCTTGCTGTACCAACCACCAGTGGCGACTCGTGGTATAAATGTATGGTGGTGCAATTTCATAAAATTTATAATTTTTAGAATTCTCGTACATAAACAATCACATGGTGCTTCCGTACGGTACTTATATGAATTTTTAAAATATATTTCAAGAATATTTATTTTAATATCTTAAAATTAATATATTTTTTATCTGTTAAATTAATATTTATCGTTTCAAGCAAGGGGGAGCGACCGCTCTATCGCTCCATCGCTCCTATACGCCAGTCGCCACTGCCAACCACATATGATTCTTTGAAATAAACAAGAAAAACGACCCACCGGTGGGTCGTATGGTACCTACTGAACACCCTACCACGACCCACCGGTGGGTCGTCTGGAACGCAACGTGTTAATGTCACAGAAATGTTGACATAGACACCGAATAACAAGAAATGCATACATAAACATCTAAAATACATTTATTTTACTCAAAAATGATTTTATTTACCTTTAAAGTCATTAAATGACTACGGTGTATTCCGTGCGCCGCGCGCCCACTTAAGTTTTGAATAGGGGTGCGCCCAGTTAAGGGTTAAAGCCTCTAAGATGCATGAGCTTTGTAATCAAAAGAAGCCTTATTAAGCATATAATTAATTTTCTAAGCTAATCTGAGGTTTGTTTTGTGTTTTACGGTACGATATCGTACCTTTTAAGGTAGAAAAACTTGAGCAATTTTAAGAATTATACAATAAAAAATTTGTTTAGGCAAAGTTTTCAACACTGTCCGTTGTGGAATCATTGCAATCGTGGAGATCGTCTGCAGGATTGGTCCACAGATATATATTAAATAAGTGAATGTCGGTTGTTTTACGATGTTCTTCTAATTGCTAATAACCGGTAAAGTATGTCTTTTCATCACATATCTTGGTTGTGGCATCTTTTTCCTCATATATACATTGAAAAAAGGTTATAAGACCAGCGCGCAAGGACAGGTTGGCTAAGTGTAACTCTCCCAGCCAATCGTGCTCGATTATCAGAGTGAGCGATTTTTTTGTTATGTTAAATCCTATGAAAGTTACGTTATTCAAAACTAATGATTTTAAGTCTTTAGCGGTAAATAAACAATTCATGAAGTCGGTAATTAGAGTGCTATTTGATAAAGTTAATTATTCAGTCGTGAAAAGGCTCGTAAGAAATGATTATACATCTTTTCAGACGTACACTCAAAGTGTATTCCGTCGAAGTGTAATTCCCTTAAACGGACGAAAACTAGCAGAGAATTTAGTTCTTTCGTCCGGAAGATGCGACAACCATGAAACGTGGAAACTTTTAAATGGTCTATATTTGGCCTTAAAGGCGCATAATTTCTCAGAATAAATATTAAATTTGGAGTACTTATATCCTTAAAATTTAAGTTCTTCCGAGACAGTTCGGAGGAGAGTAAGTTCCTCCATATTAGGGACACAAACCGTAGGACATACAGGTGCTCTCGGAGATATGAGAAAATATAAAACAAAAGCTCTCCAGGGAGACCATCTAGCTCCATCGTTTGCGTTTCCAGTGTCCTTGTTCTTTAAAAGTTAGTCAATGCATTAGAAAGTTAATACCTTCCCTTCAGGACTTTAATTCGAAAATATTTATTGGTAGTCTCATATACCGAATAATCATTATTAGTGAAGCGTTTTTCAGTTAAATTAATTAACTCTACAAGCGAAGTATTTATTTTGTTTTTGTTAACACCAATCTTAGCACTACAAGTAAAACCTTTTATTTCACTAAAGCTTATCAATTGAACACTTATTATTATGTATAAATTAGTTCAAGCATTGATCACTTAATAAAAATTTTAATTATTAATTATTTAATCACGAAATTGGCTTTGTGGATTTATCTTTTAATTAGGTGTGCCTGGGCACCTATCACTGAATAGCACTATCAATCACTAGTATTTAACGTAAGTTATAGGGGGGAAACATGAAAGTTTTAAATTCGGGGATAGCCCATCTCCTCGTAGCCAGGATTGGGTACCGGTTCGGGCGTGCGATACGACCGAACGGCAGGGGGTAACCTTCTGGTTGGACCTGGACCCATCGGTGAAAAACGAACTCGGTGAGGAGGGCTTCTTGGGGGTGTCTGCGATCTTGAGAGAGGAATTTCTTCCGCGGGGCCGGACGCCGGGGCTTCGAACCTGGCAATCGGGACCGGTGGAGGGTTTCGGCGACAGCAGTATTTTCTCCAGACCGCAACTCCTATATGGTGGTCCCTAATACTAAGCAGAAGGTGAGAGTGGAGTAGGAGATGATGGAGGACGTTCCTTCGTCCGAGTTCCTGAGGGAGACCCCTTCGCAGATACCGGATCATGTCCCGGAGATCTATTCCCTGAGGCAGGGAAGCAATGAAATGTTGCAAAGCTTCCTTTGTAAATGAGGAGTTCACTATATAAGTGATCTCGAGATCGCTGGGCGGTTTAAGAAGGTGTGGTTTTAAGGTAAAGTTCCTTGGGTCGTAGAATAGGGAGACTGGCGGGATTCGTCTGTGGTCCGTGAAGACACTACACCCCTCGGGAAGGGCGAAGAATCCAGTCTTGGAGATCCGCACTTCCTTTCTTTCTGCTTCCGGTTTCAACATTGGAGCAGCAACGTGGTTGCTTGGGGCACACTGTAATATATATGATGATGCTGCCGTATAAACACAGGTGAGAAGTTTTCTTTAAGACCCGATGGCAGGTGGTTAAGTTCGTTCCTTCTTTCGTCTGGAAGAGTCTGATTAAACATTCATCTGTCCCTTTAGATAAAATGAAGGTTGGAGAGTTGCAATGGTGATGTCCCTCTATAGTTGAGCACCCATGTAAATCTTCGAACTTAACGTAATTTAGACGGTCCTGGCTTACGCCAAGATAACTGGCATCCGAGAGAATGTCTGCGTAAATATTTTCTTTGTTAATCCAGAGAAGCAGATGGAACACAAGGAAAAAGGTCATAGGTGATTCAATAGCTTTCAATGGAACGAAGATTATGATGCGTAGTTCTTCTGGTGTCACATTCCTCAATCGGGCATGACTAACTTCGAAATACAGAGGTATGGTTGCTTCATTTAAAATATACGGCAAGAGTCGGCCCACTTTAGTCCCGATGCTCTTTAAAACTTGGAGACAGAAGGAAGGGTCGAACAAGAATGAGTCTAGGCGACCTCTATTGGCATTAACTAATGCCGTTTTCAAACGGTTAAGCCGCAGATGGAGTCCTTCTGTGTATGTTGACAAAGTTTGGGCGCTGATCGAGAGGAACGTCAGATACTTTTCCTCCTTCACCTCTTCCTCAAAACTAGCTAGATACACACCCACTGTGTCTTGAAATTATTCCACATTGTTGGAAAGGAGTTTAACGTACCTTTTTAAGTTACTGATATCGTAAACTGTGGCATTTAACAATGTAATGTGGAAATTCAGACTGTCGGCGACGGATTTTTCATTAGACTCAATGATTTGTATACGTTGGGCCTTGAAAAATTAGGGGCCCATAGGTTGGAAAAGGACTCCGTGATTGGGGAGGATCTGCGCCCCAGCTTGCAGAGCTCACAGGAATAAGAGGACGGGAATCATAGTCAGTGGCAGGGAAACCTTTAGGTAATTTTCTAAATTGGGGAATGAATAAAAAGAATGTTCATACGAGTAATGATATTGAATGCTAAAATTTTTCTTGAAGTTTAATTGACTTTACACACGGTTCCTTTCGTTTCAATGGGTTAAAGAGAACTGATTTGGAAGCATGAAACATGCGTTGCATTAAGCTGTCACATCCTATTTATATATATATATATATATATATATATATATATATATAGTGTTTTTTCATGGCCAGAGAGAAATCGCCATGAGAACTATTTTACGCCAATATTCACGGTTAACTTATTTCGTTAGAGAATTAAAATGATTATGTATGAACCTGTTAAAATGAAACATGCCTTTAATTATATTAATGAATTACATTACTTTTTATTGATCGTTATTAATTACAATAACACGAATCATGCCTTTCAAGCAAAACTTTCTGAGGGGAAAAATTTTTTCGCTTAATTTCTCGCCTAATGTTGTCTGCCTAAGGAGGGAGAGGAAGAGGGAGGAAAAAAATTGTCTTTATTATCCCAGGGAAGGGCCTAATCTGCTTATCGCCGTTTTATTTATTTAAAGAATGTGGAAACACGTTCAATCTCCCAGTAAACACGCGCGGTCGATTTGTTACTGAGATCAGCAATCCTACCCCTTAAAACGACTCCGGTGGTCGAGTGGCGTGTGACCATGGGTTTTTAATTTCCTCGTAAGAACTTCGGAAGCCGTGTGGTTCGTTAGTTATCTCTTTTGCCCTGGTCACATTGGTAACGTACTTCGAATCACTTCATTTGTTTACATGATTTATTTCCTCTTCTTCATCTCTCTTCTGTGTATTTTGCTTCATCTACCTTCCTTTTCTTTCCTTCCGTGGCTCCCTCAGTTTTTATATTACTCAAATGTACCCTTTTGTGACTTGCCGTATCAGGGTCTTTAATAAGGTACATGTAGTCATTTAGTTTTTTAACTACCTGACAGGGACCACTATATGGAGGTTGGAGGGCCTTCGGCACTCCCCGGCACAGGGGTCCTTTTTATATATCCCGTCACTCCCTTTTCGATTGTTCGCAAATTTCTTTTCTCTGTTCGTTGTTTCATTTTCCGTTGTTGTTCTTTTAATTTTTCTCTTACCAACTGATATGTCTCTTCCTTCATATGCGCGTGTCTCCACTTATATTCCTCCAATTCCACTGGTGGGGTACCTGTTGGCAAGTATCTTGTATCGACGCAATTGGCGTCTTCTCTACCAAACATTAAGAAGAAAGGGCGTTCCTTAGTGGTAGTGTGGGTGGTGTTGTTGTGAATATACTTCACTAACGGCAAGTATTCATTCCAATAATCGACCATGCGGTCTTCGATCAATGTTCTTGAAACGTTCTTGAAAGAGTAATTATATCTCTCTATTTGACCTTGGCTTTCGGGATGAGCCGGAGCTTCAAAGCTATGGTTAATGTGATATTTGTTAGTTAAATGAGAGATAATATCGTTCGCGAACTCGGTCCTATTATCAGTCTTGAGGTTCTTCATTTTCCCATAGGTGAGAATAAAGTTCCCGAAGATATGCTTAGCGACTACGGTCGCGGTCTTATCATTGAGGGGATATAGTTCTACAAACCTAGTGAACCCGTTTATTAATACTAACACATATGCCGAATGGTCCCTTGAACTTGGGAAGGGACCTACTAAGTCAGCATAGACCCAATCTAAAGGCTCGTTGCTAATGGAGGTATCCCCCAATGGGGCCTTTCTACTATTAATATTCTTATACTTGTTATAAATCGCGCACCCTTTTATGTACATTCGGATGTCTTCGGCCATACTCGCCAATAGTATACTTAAGAGATCTCCTGGTAGGTCTTGGACTCGGCCATATGGCCCTTTGTTGTGGAATTATGAAATTGCATTAAGGCTTTCTTTTGCAATTCAGCGTCAGGGAGGTAAATTCTGGTGGATTCCTTGCCTTGGGAGATTCGTGTTGAGTAAACTAGTCCTTCCTTGACCTAGAATTTTTCGCTCTTCTTTCCACGCATAATTTCCTGCCATTGTCGGTCTTCTTTCTGCGCCTTGCGAATGTCTTGTAAAGAGATCTTGGGAGTTTCTTCATCCTGTAAGAATTTCTCTACCAGTGTACCCGGATGGGGTACGCTGCCTACTTCTAAATTGTGTCGTTGACTACTCGTAACTGCGTTCACGGGGCAGTTTTCAAACTCGGATTCGGATTCTTTCTCATCCGATACGCATCGACTCATTAAATCAGCGATGAGGTTCTTTTCTCCTTTGACATATTCGACCTTGACATCGAATTCCAACAGTGTGATAAACCATTTTGTCAATCTCTTAGAAGATTGATTAATGACTAGATTTATCAATGGTTTATGGTCAGTTCGCAGTATTACTTTAGACCCCAATATAAGAGTGTGGAAATGATTCAATGCCAGAATAATGCCTAATAATTCCTTTTCTATTAGCGAATACCTCCTTTGGGTATCATTAAAGCCCTTGCTGTAATACTCCAATGGGACTAATTCACCTTCTTCGTTTTCCTGCATTAGAACAGCTCCGCTAGCCCTCTCGGATGCATCTGTGTACATTTAAAACGGAGCATCCGGGTTCGGATGTCTCAATAGGGTTTCCAAGATAATTGCCTCCTTTACTCTCTTCAACCATCGTGACGCTCCTCTCTCCATTCGAACTTCACTTTTTTTTCTCGTCAAAGCATGAATTGGCGCCAAAAGTTCGGCGGCATTGCTAATGTAACCTCGGTAATAATTTATTAGCCCCAACAGCGATTGAACCTCTTTTACCGTTGTAGGTGGTCTTACGTTCCCTATGGCCTTCACTTTGTCGAGGCTAGGGGACATGCCACCTCGGATGATGTCATGACCCAAGAACGTCACCTTAGTTTGGAAGAATTGAGAATTTACGAGTTTAAAGTTCAAGTTATAATGTTATAATGTTTCAGACCAACAAAGACGCTAGGATCCAATCATGGCTGATCTACCTAACTGTGTTCGTAATTGTGTATTGTGTATGTCCTCCGTGGTGGCGGAGGGGACCTACAATTTTACGTGGGTTCCGAACCACAAGAACATAAGAAATTGATGTAAAAGCTGCCTGTACATTGGCAACGACCAATTTTTATGAAACTAAATAATTATCAATTTAAAACTAATTAATTATCGATTTAAAACTAAAGATAGAATCTCTGGATCCAGAGGATCAAGTCATAATAGACTACTATCCACAAGTATGTTACAATCTATATCTATTTATAACCGACATGCAAATATATCAGATCCAAAGGATCCACTCAATTTCATTACGGTATCCATCCAACCAAAAATAAGTCACGATCCATATCGATTCCGGACCGAGTCAAAATTTACCACCATATACATTACAATATATATACTTAGGAGGAAAAGTGTAGGTGTGGCTGTAAAGACTGTACAGTAATGTAGAAATGTGTGTGCACCCATTTTGGGTCTCCCATTTAAAGGTGTTTGTGGGGAAAGTGAAGATCATGAGTTTTTCAATACCTCACAGTACTATGGGGGACACCGCTCGGCAGAGGAATCTCTTTAAATGGGGTGTGTAAGAACAAAGAGTATCCCATAACCCAAGATACTGCCTCCCTATATCCCACAACACTTGTGTTGAGTTGTGGGATCTATCCCCACAAAGCCTTAATTTTACTACCTTAAACTATACCCAATCTATCAACATATGCGTCTAATCGATTTTTAAACATGTTTATAGAAGTCCTACTAATTACTTCTACCGGCAAACTATTCCAGCTATTTACTATTCTGTGCGTAAAAAAGTTTTTGGCAACTGTTGTCTGGAACCTTCTACTTGTCAACTTACACCCGTTATTTCTAGTCCTATTATACTGAGATATTTTGAAAAAGCTATCTCTATCTACGTTATCGAACCCATTCATAATTTTGAACACCTGGATTAGATCACCCCTTAGCCTCCGAGTCTCGAGTGTAGTCAATTTTAACTCCTTAAGCCTATCCTCGTACGATTTTGACCTAAGCGACGGAATCATCTTAGTTGCTCGTCTTTGAACTCTTTGATTTTGTCTATATCTTTGCGCATATGCGGATTCCAAAATTGGATCGCGTACTCCAAATGGGGTCTAACTAATGATTTATAAAGAGGAACTATAATATCGCTCGATTTGTACTCAAAATTCCGAGCTATAAAACCTAACACTTTGTTCGCCTTATTGACCGCTGCTGTACTTTGTTTCGCTACTTTTAAATCACCAGTGACTATAACTCCTAAATCTTTTTCCTGCTCTGCGCTTGTTACCTCTTTCCCTGACATACTATACGCAAAATTACCGTTACGCGAACCTATATGCAAAACTTTGTACTTATCAACATTAAATCTCATTTGCCATGTGACTGACCAATCAACGATTTTATTCAGATCTTCCTGGATTTTACCTCTATCTTCGTCATTAATCGCCCTACCACCCAGCTTCGTGTCATCCGCAAACTTTGAAACTGTACTGACTAGGCCGACATCTAAATCGTTAATATATATAAGAAAAAGCAAGGGGCCCAATACAGAACCCTGAGGAACGCCACTCGCTACATTAGCCCAACACGACTCCGCTCCATCAACGACCACCCTCTGTTTCCTACCTCGCAACCACTCTTCTAGCCAATTTATTACTACACCCCTGATTCCATGAGCCTTAGTTTTTTCAATGAGTCTTTTGTGCGGCACGGTGTCAAACGCTTTTTGAAAATCTAAATACACTACATCAACTGCCCGATGTCTATCGTAAACGTCAACCACGCTTTGGAAAAATTCTAAAAGATTAGTTAAGCAAGATTTGTTTCGCCTAAAACCGTGCTGCGTATTTCTAACTAGTTTATGCACTTCTAAGTGTTCGACTATACGATCCCTAATTATTGATTCCAGTAGCTTACCTACAACAGACGTTAAACTGATTGGCCTATAATTTCCCGTCGCACCTTTATCGCCTTTCTTAAAGATAGGTGTTACGTTTGCTAACTTGAAATTATCTGGTACGCACCCCTCAGAAATAGAGACATTAAAAATCTTTGTTAGCGGTACAACAATGCTATCTTTTAATTCTTTTAGTTGTATGGGATATATGGAATCCAGCCCCGGTGATTTACGCGTTTATATTTTATCACTATAGCGCATTACCTTCCCTTCACTAACCACTATATTATCCAAAATATTACCATTATCAAAAGGTATTATGTCTATGACCGTAGGGATATTCGTTACATCTTCTATAGTAAAAACTGACGGAAAAAAATTCGTTTAGCAAGGTAGCCAGTGGTGGCATTCAGCCGGTTCGCACCTGTTCGTAAGAACCGGTTCTTAAAATTTCATGAGTTCGCCGAACCGGTTCTTACAATCTCTTTGCAATTTCAAAAATTGGTCGCCATTGGGAAAAGGTTAGTTAGATATTTTTCTTATTGTCTTCCTTTGCAGAAAAACTTAGGTGGGGATGTAAAGCGAGATAGAACCGGTTGCTAAAATTTCTGAATGCCACCATTGAAGGTAGCCATTTCCTTGTTTTCAGAAACTAGATCTCCGTTTACATTTTTCAAAGGCCCCAAGACGCTTTTTACTGGATTTCTATTATTGACGTATTGAAAGAATCGCTTGGGGTTTTCTTTACCGTCACGAGCTATGGAGATTTCAAATTCGCGCTTGGACTTTTTTATTACACTTTTCGCCTCACGCCTTAGAGATATGAGTTGTTTCGTAACCACAAATTGTCTTTATCGCACTTATGTAGCCTATAGGCCCTATCTCTACTCTTTATTTATAATATCTCCTACTCTAGAAGTAAACCACAAGGTCTTGTTATTTACTTTCGCACGCTTAATTTTGTACGGTACACATTCCTCACTTATAGTCCTAAATACTGTTTCGAACGATTCCCACATTAGTTTTGCGTTGGAGTTCCCCATTACGTTTTTCCAATTGACGTGTGACAATTTACTTCGAAATTTACTAGTCTGCGTGCTGGAAGTTAGGAATTTTAGTCGAGTTAGCTGGTTTCGAGTGACTTACTGAGAGGACAAACTCTACCACATTGTGATCGCTATAGCTTAACGGTTCTATTACTTGAAGATCAGTAATTAGCCTATCATCCGTAGTTATTACTAAATCTAAAATACTGTCCAACCTCGTAGGTTCCCCAACCTTTTGAAAAAGAACGCTATCCTCGAGAAAATTAACTAAACGATTACCTTCCGCGTCTCCCTGCATTGTATCGTAATTTACGTTAGCGCAATTAAAGTCACCCATAACTAAAGCCTGCTCACTACCGATTATTCTCTTTAGTTCACGATATAACGCTTCGTCCGTATCAGCTGTTTGATTAGGGGGCCTATATATAACCGCAACAAGAAGTTTGAAATCGTTCAATTTAAGTTCTGCTAGAGTCGAATCTATCGGTTCTGGAATTCTGTGCTTTACTTCTATAACGTTCGCTATATTATCTTTGATATACAACATAACACCGCCTCCTCGCCTACCTATTCTGTTTTTAACAAAAAGTTTATAACCTTTAATTTGATACTCCCCTACAAAGTCACGAGTTTCAGTGCTAAGCCACGATTCATTTATCGCAATTATATCATAGTCTTTACAAGCAATTAAAGAAAAAAATTCGTTTCTTTTATTTCGTAGGCTACGAGCATTTAAGGATATAACCTTCAAATTGTTTGTAATTGCGACACCTTCGCGAGCGCAGTGGAAATTTATGGAATTTACGCTGGGACCGTTCGAGTTACGGCAGTCTGAAAAAAGAGACAGTATTATGAAATAGTCTTCCTAAACGCGCAGCTCCAGCGTCATTAAGATGAAGTCCATCTCCGAGGAACAAGTCCCTCCTGCCGTAGAAACTGTTCCAAAAATTTGCAAAATGCACTCCTTCCTATTGGCAAAGAGACTTTAGGTTATTGTTAATATAGGTCGCCTTGCTGTAGAAATCGTTACGATGAATAATTCGAGGAAGTATACCTGTTAAAACAATCTTATTAGTTTTTTCCTTTAATCGCTCTAGTAAGTCCCTGTACCTAGCCAGCAGTTCTTCCGATCTAGAATTTAAAACGTTATTAGTACCGACATGAATAACATACGTTGTGTCCTCGGAGGTACCCTCCGTAAATTGGTCAAAACTATTAGTTATATCGTCCACCCTTGCACCAGGGTAGCAGTAACGGCGCCTACGACGAGGGTTTCTCCTTCAGAATTCCTGGAGCTGCCCTCGAACAATGGAATCGCCAACGAGTCGTATTTCCGGTTCATCAGCATCATCGAAACCTAAAACAGAAAACTTATTGTTTGTTATTACTGGTAGACATATCTTAGGTTTTCTCAATGGGGCTCCATTACGCACTCGAACGAAGGGTTGGGAACTAGGAGAAGAGAGAGGGCTATTAATACTATTTATATTATTAATAGAAACTGAGGCAGGAGGGGTCGTATCTGGAGTCTCAAGGTATTCTAATTTTGCCGTCAGGAGCATCACCCTTTCTTCAAGGCTTACTCTGCCTCCTTCTCACATTCTAACTCGTTCCTCAGCACTTCCAAGTTTGAGCACCACCTGCAGACTAACTGTTCATTA
The DNA here is from genome assembly GCA_023014485.1 of Bathynomus jamesi. Classification (NCBI taxonomy): domain Eukaryota; kingdom Metazoa; phylum Arthropoda; class Malacostraca; order Isopoda; family Cirolanidae; genus Bathynomus; species Bathynomus jamesi. The sequence continues at coordinate 812,719 of JAJOZX010001450.1, forward strand.
TTATTAGCCATTGTAAACGCGTAAACGGCAAATTTCCCTTCACAGCAACTGCAAGTACTTGACGGGGGTGCCATGCTTTTAATTAGTTAAACAACAAAAAACAAAAAAAAACAAAAAACAAAAAACGAGCGTTTTCAAAACCAATCTAATGTTTTTTCGTGTTCTTGTTTTGTTTTCCCACGATCAGTATATCATCTATGAAAACGTGCACTTATTTTCCTATCAGGTCGTGAAGTAGATTGCTCATTATGGAACTAAATACATTGGGAGCCATCTTTAAACCGAATCGTAAAACCTTACAAACAAAACGTGTTATTTGAAGAAAATGCGGTTAAATTTTGAGATTTTTCATCCAGGGCTATTTGATGGTAGCCCTGGGCAAGGTCAATGGTCGTAAACCATTGACTCCCGCCCAAACTTCGAAATATAGTTCCAATATCAGGTAATTTAAATCGAGATGCTTTTAAAACCTTATTTAAATTTCAATAATCAACCACTAGTCTATTTTTATCCTTCTGTTTTACTAACAGTAAGGACTATTAAAATCACTGTTCCGCCGCTCAATTAGTCCGCGGCGCTCTAATTAAACGACCTGTATCGATACCTCTTCATGGTATTTAAAAGGTAATCTTTATTGAGGAGTGTACACTGGACCGTGCTTCGGTTCTAGTTCTATAGAAAGCTCATAGCCCTTTAATAAGCCTAATGCATCTCCTTCAACAAAAACTACGTCAATATAGTCCTCAAGGATGCTCTCTAATCTATTCTTTTCTTCTGAATTTAATTAATTATTTTTGACAAATTCTTGTACTTTCCTTCTTTTCTGTTCTAACGATTTAGCTGGTAACGAGAAATCGCTCATCATTTCTCTATCATAAATTTCCTCTGAAATTTCGTCTTTGAACATTTTACGCTCACGATTCATTACTCGGTTGATTTCTTCTTCACTTACTTCGTGTTCCATTTCCTCGCCGTTATCACTTTGTTTCCTACCTCCTCACCGTTATGAGAGCATTTGTTTGGGGCGCTACAGGATTGTTCGCTATCGCAATCGCAGTTTCGTAGAACTGCGCCAACCAACTTTATCTTGTCTTTTGTGACTTTAACTCGATCATGAGCGGACTTATTTTGTACTACGACTGATACGCTCTCTTTTCCGTTCGCGCAAACCAATTGCGGTTCTATAAGTAAGTTTAAGGGAGTTTTTTCCACTTCTACTACTAAAGTGAATCCCTCCTTTAACGGGAAAGGTGGTTGTACTTCCAAAAATGCTTCCGCTAAAGGGGCAATGGAAGTGGGCCCTCCTCCCATTGTAAGTGGGAGGCTTCTTGCTTCTTTTCTCTCCGAATTTTGATTTACTCGATCTACCACTCTAATCATTTTTGTCACCAAGGGAGCTTGCATCTTATTTATATAAGCCACAAAACCCCTGGCTTTACCTTCGATTTGTACAAAGTTATCCCGAATAAAATCTGCTCCTATGATGAAGTTTAATCCCTCAGCAAATCTTTAACGATCAACCCTGTAAGATCATAATAATTTTGTGCTGTATCTATCCTCACTTTTATTTGTCCCATGGTGGTTAGGACTTCGTCATTCACAGCCTTACAACTACGACTAGTATTTTCGACTTGGGGTCGAAACCCAACAGCGTCAAATAACCTTTCCCTAACGAGGCACACATCGGTCCCTGTGTTCAGTAATCCTAAGGAAGTAACTTCACCTAAGGTCACCCGAATGACTGGTTATTGGAACACTCTCGCGGTACGCATAGGACCGTTTACATTCATAATTTCTCGCTCTGCGTCTCCTATCGCAGGATTTTCATTCGTCTTCACCTTGGTCCTTTCATAGGGGCATTCATGCGAGAGTTTTACTTAATTTATTTCTTTCTCACTTAATTTCGTCACTTCTCGCATTACTAATCTATCCGAGTCCATTTTCATGATGTCGTCATTTAAATTTTCCTCACTCATTCTTGGTTCTTTCTCACCACATATATTGTCGTTCGCCGGATTCAAACTACTTCCGTTCCCACAGTATAAACACGAGTCACACTTCGTCACTTTATTTTCCACGTTTAAGTCACAACACATATACGCTCCCTTCACCCATTTGCTTCCGTTGGGGAATCAATTTCCCTTTTTCTATCGTATTCTCATCTATCGTATTCTCATATTTTAATTCATTCATGTCTTCTATTTCTCTCGCGTTTAATTCATATATTTCTCTCATACATTCCATAATTCCCCTTTTTGCACCTGTTTCACTCGATGGAAGCTTCGCCTCCAAGTCAAGGTCACTTTCTTTCCTTTTCTCGCACGCGTCATTTAGTCCGCGTGAGGCTTCCTCGCACTCGTCGTCTGGTCCGCGTAAGGCAGACTCCACTTTGAAGGTTAAATCATCCTCCAGATTCACTCTGTCTTCTCGCGCCTCGTGCTCACTTTCTCGTTCATTCATCTGGCTTCTGCCTTTTTCACACACATTTGCGCTCAGAATGTCGACCTTCTCATGGGCATTTAAACGTTTCTCTTTCGCTTCCCCATTCATGCAATTTGTACTATTTCTTTCATTCAATTTTTTTCCTTTTATTTTCTCACTTATACCGCTTTTATCTTGGACCTTGTCTCTGCCTTCTTGTTTTCTTTCCGATGCCTGCCTCAATTCAAGTTTTTTGACTTCTGATTTGACTATTCCTCCTCCTTGGCGGGGGGACTTGTCCCGTACAGGTGGGGAATCGCCTCTTCTCGACCATGGTGAATCATTTCTTCCCCTTTCCCAGCTTCTCTCTTTTCTTCCTCGATGTGTTTCTTTATTTTCTTCATACCGTCGGTACGGAGACGGACTTCTGTCCGTCCTTCGGTCTTCATACCTTCCTCTATTCCTATCTTGGGGGAGGATAGTTTTGGTCTCTCCTTTCATAGGGAGAGTAATTTCTTTCTCTTGTCTCACAAGGAGAGTTTGTTCTCTCTCTTCTGTTTTGTTTCCTGTATTCATAAGGTGACGGTGAGCGGTATCGATTCTCATACCGATTTTCATATCTGGAATTATTATAGCTACCTCTTCTATCTTCCTCGTATGGCGAGAAATTCCTCCTCTGTTATTCGGATGGGGATGAATATCTACCACTCCTTCTATAATAATCGTCTCGTCATCGGCCTCCTCCAGAAGACCATTTTCGGCGATAGTTATCTCTTCGGGCAGGAGAGGTACTTCTATTCTCATTTTTATCGCTTTCACCCCTTTCACGCCATCGTTCACTATTTAGGTTTAACCTTTTCTAGCTCTAACGCCTTTACTTTGTCAATCAGAGGGCACGACCTAGCTTTATGTCCTTTCCTCTCACATATGAAACATTGAATATTACGGCGTCCGGAAAATTCGGTACGGGACAATTCGGTACGGGACAATTCGGTACGGGACAATTCGGTACTAGGACAATTCGGTACTAGGACAATTCGGTAGTAGGACAATTCGGTACCGGTATAAATTTAAAATATTACATTGGCGAATTTGCCTTGTGCGACTAATTTCCCTTTGTATTTTTCAACAACTACATAGAGTAGGTTAGGTTAGGTTAGGTTAGGTTAGGACAGGGACATCTCGGACAATCAACAGTTTGGAAGCATTTCATGGAACATTAAATAAGGCAGTCCCAGGTAATCATCCAGATATTTGGGCGCTGATTGATACTCTTAAACAAGAAGAAATGCTGGCAAAAAGTAAACTTCAGAAAGTACGTCAGGGAGAAAAAGTCCTCCAAAAAAAAAAGTATCGTGATAGTAACAAACATATCCTAACGTTAATAAATAATTATGATTCAGAGAATAAAATTGAATTTTTAAAAGGGATAGCATATAATATAAAGTTTTAAGATGCATTAGTATAAAATAGCTAAATCGTTTTAATTTCACTTTTAATCAATAAATATATGCAAACAATTATTTTAATAAAATATATATATCTTATTTGTGTGTTTTATTTCAATTTATTTACATTTTAATTTATACCCGTACCGAATTGTCCTACTACCGAATTGTCCTAGTACCGAATTGTCCCGTACCGAATTGTCCCGTACCGAATTGTCCCATACCGAACTGTCCTACCGCCGAATATTACACTGGGTAACAAAATTTGAAAAATTTTCTGTGTATTGTGATTTTTCTGTCGTTTCTTAATGATTTCGGGGCGATGACTCCAAAAATGATATTGGTTTTTCTCTATCATCAACCGTTTCAAAAATATAGGTTATCACACTTTTCATATGGCAAAGTATATAAAGAAGGCTAACATAAATATTTTCTGAAAATAAAAACACTATTGGAAATTAATGTTTATTGAGCCAAAATTGTTTGACAAACCCAAAATGGTGCAAAGGATATAATATATATCATGAGGAGAACCGATAAGAGAATAACAAGCTCGTTATGCAGTGGCGTTCCTTAAAAATGCACTGAAGAACGCGACTTTCGCGTATGAACATTCTTATCCTTTCTGATCAGCGACCATACGTAGTCTCCCATCATGGAAGCATCCCAATGGCCCTGGTACCTTTTCTCCATCGTTTGAATATCTTGATCGAATCTTTCGCCATGTTCTTCACTCACATCGCCCAGGTTATCAAGAAAAAAGTCTAGATGTGAATGCAGATAGTGTAATTTTAAAGACATACGGCACCCCATTTTGCCATAGCACTTAATCAAGTTTGACACTAAGGTTCTTTGAATTCAACAGCGCCTTGACTTGTGGTCCTACAAAGATGCCAGCCTTGACTTTGGCCTCAGAGAGTTTAGGGAACATGACCCGAATCTGTTGGAAAACTTCCCCTCCAAAATCTAACGCAGTTACAAACTGCTTAATTAGACCCAACTTAATATGGAGAGGTGGTAGCAGAACTATGTCAGGCTTCACAAGAGGTTCCCTGAGTACATTGTACTTTCCTGGTTGCAGTCCTTCAAGTGGAGGCCACTGAACTGTTTTATAGTGCTCAGTTGAAGCCCTGCTATCCCACAGGCAAAGAAAACATGAATATTTAGTAAACCCTCCTTGTAAACCTAACAGGAAACCAATCATTTTGAAATCACCACACACGTCCCAGTTATATTGTTCATACCTGATTTGAGTGAGCAGTTGTTTGACATTTTCATAGTCCTCCATCATTTGAACAGAATGTGCAACTGGTATAGATGGATATTTGTTCCCATTGTGGAGTAGAACAGCTTTTAAACTCCGAGTTGAACTGTCAATAAACAGGCGCCACTCTGAGGGTATATGTGTTAACCCAATAGCTGTGAATAGACCATTAATCTCGCTGCAATAACAGAGAGAGCCATTGACATCGTAGAACCTTGCAAACTCTTCATGCCGCTTTCAGTATACAGTGCTCTTGCAGTCTTCTCCAAGCAAATTCCACTCTTTGAGTCTGCTTTCTTTGTGTGCTCACACTTATTGACTTCTCAGACTCTGCGCTCTTCTTTATATAGCACAGTGGAAGTTTCGGGCAATTTCTAGAGCAAGAAACTGTCAACGAACATCCGGATTGTTCTCAACAATTCCTGATTATTCTGATATTGCTGCGCCCATAATAACATTATACTGGTAAAACATAAAAAATCATTGATACACACAAACCAAGGCCAGATTTGGACTCAGCGCCTTCAAATGCATATAAAAACAAAAAATTCTATATAAACAGAATCAGTGTTAAACAGTGTTATTAGACCAAGCATTATTTGAATGGTAATTGGAGGTGTTACTGATATCATCCTGGACCATATTAACTTGTGAATCAGGAAGACCTACATATGAGTACATATGGGGAACATAAGGATAAGGGAACTGGAAGGGAGGTGGTTGTTGAGATTTAATCGGGACTGGTAGGGATCCCGCAGGTACATCTTTTATAATGTCCTGTGAGTTGTTTTCAGCTGTAATACTAAATTGGGAGCTATTGGTTCCGAAATTATGCGATCGTCGCACCTAATTCTCTTAATCTTTTTGTTTATCGGCTCGTCTCTGTCATCGTATTTTTTCCAAAGTTTACGTGGTATTGAATTTAGAATAACTTTGTTTATGAGGAAATCGACATTAATAAATGAATCGTCGTCACCCGCGTCGTCTTTCAGAGACGGCTTCCTGTCTTATTTTATAAGCAAAAGATGTAAAAGATTCAGCCCTTCCACTTTCCCTCTCTAAACACATTAACCTATTCGTTATTTCATCCCTCCTATTCTTTACATACAAGTCCGCGCAATCGTTAAGAAACTGTTGCCACGTATTCACATTCTTTCCGAAACCTACAAAAACTCGTCTGGCAGGCAAAACGGAACATCTTATAGCTAATTCTATTCGCATTCTATCACTTTTTGGCTCTCCGTCCGGGAACAATCGTGTAATTTCGGAAGCGAAATCAGAAAAAGGTACATAATTTCTATCGCCGCCTTGAGCAGCAGAGATTAAATATTGGGCATACGACCCGCAAAATATAGGGCAGATTTCTGCCGCGCTTCTGAGCTTTTTATCTTCCTCCGGGGTAAACGTGTTGGTGTTATTGCGCTGATTATTACGCTAAGATAATGTTACGGACCTATTGTGATATGATCTTTCGGGTAAGGTATTGTCATAGGATCTTTCGGGTAATGTATTGTGATATGATCTTTCGGGTAATGTGGGGGGAGAAGGTGGGGGAGAGGGAGTTTCGGCCCCAGCCCCCTTTGAAAAATCTCCAGTCTCTTGGCTGAAAGGCATGTTTTCTAATGAAATCGGCCAAAATTCTACCGAATCAGAATCTCGCAAATTTGACAATAAAAGTGGTTGTGGTTTAGGATCCGAATCGGTCTCAGGCTCGGGGAACCGATTGGAAGAAATGGTGTTCTATTTACGCTAAAATCAGGGGGAAAGAAATGAACTCTCGAAGGGGTTACTCTTGGGGAACTGCCCGCTATAGGAGGACTCTCGTCTCGTCCTCCAAAACCTCTCGCAAAACAAAAAGGGTCGCTTACCTCACTATTTCCTTCGGTGGGAAGGCGCACTCCTCCTGTTGCTTCGTGACCGTTAGCAAGTTGCGACGTCGGATGGGCCTGAGCAGTAGCAGTCCACGCAGTGGTTCTCGATCGGGTGATTCTCACGTTGTCCTCCTTCGATGTTCGTTGAGAGCGAGTGGCCCGCATATACTCACTTAGAAATTAATGTCCTTAGCTAATTATGGGGTGTCAAATCTAAGAGATCCCCGCTTGCTGACACCAGTTGTGTTGTAAATAAATGTTTTATATTTGTACTTATATTTTATTATATGGTGATTTTATAATGGGATCAAAGAAAAACTTTGATCCCACTTCTGACACCAGTTTTGTTATAAATAAATTGTTTTGATTGTTGTATTCTATTATCCTCTTATTGGTGATATTACGATGTGGGGCGTGAATTCTGGAATCTCTTATAATTTGAACCCTCAAATCTAAGTGAGTAAATGATAATGAAATCGTCGGTTTTAGTAACTTTTAATCGGTAAATTAAGGACACACTTTGGTTGTTACAAGATCAGTCAAAGTTCAGAAATATGAAGCAATCAAGTTCAATTGTATTGTAATTAAGAATTAAACATAAAATTAATCACCTCAGAATTAAATATTGCCAGTCCACTACTTCTTTCTCTGTAGTTAAGACTATTGGCCCACAATTTTCTCTCAATGACTCAAACTCAATAATTCTCTCTCAAAGTTTAGTCTTTAACAAACAAATTCCCTCCGGTCTTTACTCGGAGAACTGCTTGAACGCAAGCCAGCCTTTCCCTCGCTTACTGACGGAGAGCAAGTTAGATTCTGCGGTCCTTGCCTCGTATTCCTTCTTTTATATGGCGGGGTCTTCCCTTCCCTCACGTCATAAGTCCGAGGCACACAAAGAAGATTCCATGTCAGTGGATTTGAGCGAAATATCCTGTGACCGAAAGTTGACACTTGAGTGAAAGGTAGAAGCGCCAGTCCTTATTTGGAGCGTCTCGGTGTGGGCATATTATGTTAGCTTCATGAAAGACCCGTGGAATGTTAGATTCACGAAGGCTTCCGCCGGGTGTTAGGTTCACGAACCAAACAAAGAAGAGAAAGCTTATAGGGACACGGAGTCCGCTTATAGGGACAGGGACACGGAGAAGGCTTGCGTCTGGAGAGTCTTTGAGGACTTTACCTTTCCGTGTATAACATATATATATATTACGCAAAAATGTGATGTATACGGTAAATAAAATTCATAACTCTGGCCCAATCAAGTTATAAAATGTAACAGCTATACCTTTTAAAATACAGAATAAAACCTTGGTTTTATTAATTAATAAATGTTGAAAATATTCGGGTTATTCAGCACACACACACACACACACACACACACACACACACACACACACACACACACACACGTACAAGAATAAAATCTTACGTTGTTTCTCCAACATTCTCGTATTCCGCGTTTAGGGAAATATGTTCGTGTAATGCCGCCGAGGTCCCCCTAAAAGAAAAAAACATTAACGTAAACCGAGCTTTATTATTATTATTTTTCACGGTATAAAGAGAGAGGTATTTATTACTTCACAGGATAAAGAGAGAGCTGTTTGTTATTTCCAGGATAATAAGAGAGTTATTTGTTATTTCACAAGATGATTAGTGATTTTAAAATAAAAATGGTTTCTTACGCGGTAAAGCCGGCGGTCTCCAACGTGCCCTCGTACTCTAGGACGCTCCGAAGTAATGCGGCGTCAGGCCTAAAATGTTGAAAATAAAAACATGCGCTATTCATTTCAAAAGAGGTTTTATGGAAGAGAAAAGTTGCGGGAGTTATTGAGACACCTTAAAACAATAGACTGTTTTCGAATTACATATTACTTACAAGATGTAATCGTCATTACGATACGGTGCTACTCTCGTATCGCGAATTTTATAACACCGCTTACCCTAAGTCTTGACTCGAAAATACGCAGCCGTTGTCCACGAATCCCATCAAATGAACCCACGCGTTAGCGCTGTAAAATAACACTGTATCACGGCATAGATACAACTCGGGTGTTGTATATTCACTTAGACACGCTTGTATGGAAGAGTCGGACCTTTCAGATAAAAATAATAATACTAAAAATAATAATATTCTGTTACACGACAATGCGCGCCCTTATACCGCTGCACAGACTAGAAAATGCTTTCAAGAACTTAAATTTGAAGTTCTTGAACATCCAGCCTACAGTCCAGACCTGGCACCTTCGGATTTTTACCTGTTTGGACCACTAAAAGACGCTTTGAGAGGTCAGCGATTCCAAGGCGATGATGACCTGAAGGAGGCGGTGCATGACTGGCTACGCACACAGCCAAAAACATTCTTTTGTGATGGCATTAGGAGGCTTGTAGATCGGTGGACTAAGTGTATTGAGAAACAGGGAGACTATGTTCAGAAGTGATGTATTTATAATCTATCAGATGTGAAAATAAAATTGTGAAAATGAAAAGTGCGGATACTTATTGAATTACCCTCGTACATTTGGAAATTGTTTATATTCACACTTTCTGAGAATCTCGTATCCAATACTTCGAAGCCGTTGAGCGACCTCTAAATATTAAAATATCTCAATAAAACTTTGTACACAGTGTTTTTATATCATATGACATACTTTGATGGGGTCAGAGCACGGAAACTAAAACGTTAATAAATAAGTGACACCTTAATATATATATAATATATATATATATATATATATATATATATATATATATATATATATATATATAATATAAATATATATATATATATATATTATAACTTTTCCCTAGAAGAATTTTAATTATGATTACATATTTATATATGTTAATATTTGTCTATAGGTCACGGTTTGTCAATAAGCTTTTCATATTTTAGTGTCAGAGATAGTATTCAAAGCTGTAAAGTGAGAGAGAGAGAGAGTTACAAGGAGTTATAAGGAAAAGAAATATCTCAAAAGGCCTTGCGGCCTATACCGAGGAGGTACCAATGGCAATGGGTGCCAGAGAAAATTTCCTCTACCCTCAAGTAGTGTGCAGGATTCGGTCTAACCTTTCCTTGAACTGATCCACTGAGGAACTCTTGACAACTTTTGAAGGTAACCTGTTCCACGTGTCACAGATCTTATAGGTAAAGTAATTTCCAAACACACTAGTGCTAAACCGTTTCAAATCCAACTTCGAACCGCACAGCCTCCGAGTTTCCAGTGAAAACAAATTCAGCACGCATAAACGTCGACTGTAGCCCATATGCCTAACGGAAGGGATTAACTTTGTGGCCCTCGCCTGCACTCGCTTCAGCATCTCAATATCTTTCCTGAGGGTGGGCGACCAGAACTGCACAGCATACTCCAGTTGCGGCCGAACCAGAGAATTGTACAGAGAGAGCACAATCTCCTTGTTCCGAAATCGAAATTGCCTTCTGATATAACCCAACAGCTTCTTGGCTTTCTTTTCCACCTCTACGCACTGTTTCGTAAACTTAAGGTCGCTGCTAATTAGCACACCAAAGTCCATTTCCAAATCAGTGGCCTCGATATTACTCCCCAACATGGAGTAGGCCGTCTTGGGATTGGCGTAGCTATTGTGCATGACCTTGCATTTACCCAAGTTAAACGGTATTTGCCATTTTTCGGACCACTCCCCTATCCTATGTAGGTCTACACGCAGTTGCTTGATCGCCTAGGGCATCCCAACATTGGCCCCAAGCTTGGTGTCATCAGCGAATTTGGCGATCCTGCTGGCGATGCCAGCGTCGATATCATTTATGAAATGATAAACAACAATGGCCCCAAAACGGAACCCTGAGGAACCCTGCTAGTGAACGAGGCCCAACCCGAGCTAGCCCCTTTAATTACAACCCTCTGCCGCCTATTCTTCAGCTGACCTTGGCCATTAGCCGGCGGTGAGGTACCTCATCAAAGGCTTTCTCAAAGTCGAGATAAAGTATATCAATCGCCCTACTCTTATCGTACTCACTCCACATGACGTGGAAAAACTCGAGCAAGTTGGTGAGACACGACCTATGCCGTCTAAACCCATGTTGAGAGTCCCCAAGCAGCTTGTAGGAATCCAATTGGTCAACGATCCTATCCGCTATTATCCCCTCTAATAATTTACCTACAACCGAAGTGAGACTAATGGGACGATAGTTCCCTGCACTTTCGTGATCCCCTTTCTTAAAGATAGAGGTCACGTTGGGTTCCCTCCAATCACCTGGCACCTGGCCCGTCTCCAACGATTTGTTGAAGACTGTAGCCAGGTGGGGAGCTACCTGATCACGCACTTCCTGCAACACTCTGGGGAGGAACTGGTCTGTCCGAGGAGCCTTAAACACGCTCAGTTTGTCTATTCTATCGGCAACGACTGTGGCAGTACATCGAACACTATCCAGGCCAGCACATTTGTGCCTAACACCTGGCTCGGGGATGACGCGGGTGTCCTCCCTGGTGAACACTCCCGCAAAGTACTCATTCAGCACATTAGCGATGTCCGCGTCGGAGGTCCGCAGCGCGCCGTTGGAGTCTTTTAATGGGCCTATCATGCTTCTAATGGGCTTTCTACTATTAACATAACTGAAGAACTCCTTAGGGTTCCCCTTGCAGAGGCTTGCCACACGGAGTTCTTCGTTACGTTTCGCTAGCCTAACCTTCGTCTTCACTTCCCTGCACAGGCGGACATACGCCTCAGTGTTTTCATGGGAACGATTGGCCTTCGCCCTCCTATACGCAGCTTTCCTATTTCGGATAGCCCAAGCGATGTCACGACTGAACCACTTAGGCTGCGTTGAAGCAGCTATGACCGGTTTTGAGGGTATGGCAGCAGACTGCAGCACCATAAACTGGTCCCGGAATGCACTCCACACTCCCTCAACATCGCCGCCCACCTCTAACCCCATCTCACTTACGCTATCCCGGAGCCCAACAAAGTCCGCCCGCCGTAGATCGAGCTTACTGCCTCTTGAGTTACTACGCTTCACCCGAGGGACGCACACACATAACCTAATCAGACCGTGATCACTCGCGCCCAACGATTCGTCAACGATGAGGCCAGTGAAGAGGTTGTCTTCGGTCGTGAATACTAAGTCTCGAACGCTTTCGCCTCGTGTAGGTCCACTGATCCACTGAAGTCAACTAGCCTCCTCCCTTCGGCATCAGCAGTCCTGTCTTTCCACTTTAGGCTAGCCTAACCTTCGCCTTCACTTCCCTGCACTTAAGAGAGAGAGAGACCCGGTGTCTACTATTTTAAATGTCACGGGAGAGAGAGAGAGAGAGAGAGAGAGAGAGAGAGAGAGAGAGAGGTTTATCGAATGAGCATAAACAAACATATTTAATGAAGTTCCCCATTAAATAAAATTCCATTTTCTCTATTGCAAATATGCGTAGAAAATGGCCTTCACATTACTTCGGTAACACCGCTAAAATGAATTGTGGAATTATCAGAACATGCATATTTCTATGGGAAATATTATATTTCGCTTTTAACAGTCTACGCATTATAAACTATTTTAAACTCGTCATGTAACTGTCGGTTTATTTGCTCGACTAAAAATAAAAGTATTGTTTCGTAAATTTTCGATTAAAATGTCAGAGAAATAGAATATTTAAACGTTTCTGTCTTTAAAATATCTATCACTATATTCTTTTAATTTGAAATGAATTTTGACTTCGGGTCGGACGCGTATTAAGTCTGATATATATATATATATATATATATATATATATATTATATATATATATATATATATATATATATATATATAATAATAATAATGATAATGGTCAAGTATTTCATTCTGAGTCCCTGCCGAATTACGATAAAACGGTCAGAAATAGTAACTAATCAGAACGGCAAAGGGTAGGACGTGGAATATTCCACTCGTACCGTATGTATACATCGCTATTTTACACTAGAGTGCGAATTCGCGAGATATCAAAAGTGGGGCATTTAAAAGTATCGTATGTCCCTGGGGAGAGAGATATGAGGAATATGCATATGCATATGCATGTTTTACACTACAGTGTGAAAACGGGGAGATATCAGAAATGTACGGTTAATGCAGCTGGTGTGTGTTTTCTTCCTTAAAGAGTATCACTCGAATTAAATATCATTTTGACACTGCCCCGTTTGGTGTTAAATTAAGGTCGAGGGATATTCTACTCGTGTGTGTTTTTACATTAGAGTGCTAAATCACAGGAATTAAAAGTGGAAGTTTAAGACTCGAATTAACTTTAGTATTAAGTTAGTGAGCAGCTGTTTTACCGGGTGGCTTATCAGAAGTGTACCTCGCACTTTAGTGCTACAAGCACAAGTGTTTTTATGTCTTAAAAGCATCGACTATCTATCATCTCTGTATCTTGAATCACGGCCAGCTTTGACATTATCGAATTAAATTTGGTGTAAAATTCTGAAAAATAGCTAAAGAAATATAATTCTTTTGTTTTGGGTGTTTTAAATGAACGATTCATCTCAATATATGTTAGTGTCAATGCTGTATTCATTTCTAATCTGAAGATAAAAAGGCTACATAAAAATATCTCAATATGTACATTAGGGTGGATCGATTTTACATTTTTTTCGATTTCCATATTCTAATAGAGACAAACACTTGCGCATGCATGAGAAAATCGCCTCTGCAAAATCTTAGCTTAATAGGTAATCATCTTCTGCCCCCGGCAGAGCGATGAAAATCATATTTTAGTAGTGAAAAACGTATTTTTAAACCCTAGCCTACAGTCATAAAATTTTGCGTGTGTGTTATTTCATGCCTAAGCAACTATATAAATGCTATGGGAAATATATAAATGCATTATTTAAGACAAAGAGCCGATCTGAAAATATGTATAATTGTACATACATGGAGATAACTTTATTAATAACAAAAAATAATTATTTAATATATTTTCTCCGATTTCTTCTGTATTAGTTGTATTATTTTTGATGCGTATGTTAAATAATTATTCCTGATTTGGCGTCTAATGCAATTCTTCTTTAAACGTACTTACAAGGAATTAACTGTGTTGATGGGTATATACAGGGGCTTAGCCAAAATTTCTTTTCAGGAGAGGCTACTATACATATATATATACAGGGTGGGGCACGGGAATCAAGTGTTTTTTGAATAGCTAGTAATCGGCCATTAGGAATGGGAGGGGCGTGCGGTAGGTAGCATTCCATTCCTGGGTTCATAGCATTTAACTTTAACTAACACTCACCTTTATCTTTCAGGTGCCATCATGGAGCAGTGGACGTTAGAACACCGCATGTTCGCGTATGATCATTTTGTTAGGAGTGGCGAGTCAGTGACAGCAGTTCAGCGTGCGTTTCGCCGCAGATTCAACATTCATCGAAATGACTCTGTTCCCGCTCGTGACACAATCTTACGTTGGGTTAACAATCTTCGAACAGGAGGCTCAATAATGAAAACAAAACCGAAGGGGCCGCAACGCACTGTGCGTACTCCAGAGAACGTTGAAAGGGTCAGACAAGCGATGTTGCAAAGCCCAGGCCGCTCTGCTCGGAGACATTCAGCTGCACTCGGAATCAGCAATCGTACTGTTAGACGGATTTTGCATGAAGAATTACATTTTCACCCATACAAGTTAGCGATGGTGCAGGAATTGAATGTAAACGATTGCCCCCAACGACTGAATTTTGCACAGGAAATGCTTGCACTTTATGAGCAGAATGAAAACATGATGGTGGTAATGAGTGATGAAGCCCATTTCCACCTTAATGGGGCCGTCAACAATCAAAACTGTCGGTATTGGGCTGCTGAAAATCCGCGACAACTCCATGAAAAACCGCTGCATAGCCCTAAGGTTACAGTTTGGTGCGCGGTGGGAAAGTTTGGCGTCATCGGTCCCTATTTCTTCGAACAAAATGGGGTTACCGTTACCATAACATCTGGGCGTTACATTGAGATGGTGAACACCTTTTTCATCCCTGAGTTACGAAGAAGGCGTATTGCTCGTCGACATTTGTGGTTTCAGCAAGATGGGGCCACGCCACACACCGCCAGAGCGTCAATGGCTGTTCTTCGCCCCCTGTTTCCCAACCATCTCATTTCGAGATTTGGTGACATTGCATGGCCCCCTCGGTCCCCTGACTTGTCCACATGTGACTTCTTTCTATGGGGGTACCTCAAGTCACGTGTCTACGAGGACAAGCCCCGTACATTAGATGCATTGAAGGAAGCGATCCGTCAACAAATCATCCAAATCAACAGAGACCTGCTGGGAAGAGTGGAGGCCAATTTTCGTAAACGCCTTCAACAATGCGTCGACGGCCAAGGACATCATATGCCAGATATAATTTTCGGTACATGATTATTATGACATGAAATGCTATGTTCTTACGAATGTTGTTCTACCAATATATTTTCTTTACAAAAATAAATATCATTTTCCTGATTATTCCAAAAACACTTGGTTCCCGTGCCCCACCCTGTATATATATATATATACACACACATATATATATATATATATATATATATATATATATATATGATACAAACCCACAAGTAAAAAGAAAAATTATTCCAAGGTCTTTCGTGTATTCAGAAGTACACCTCGTCAGGGAATGTACTTCTGAATACACGAAAGGCCTTGGAATCATTTTTCTCTTTTTCTTCTGGGTTTCCATCATTTATTCATTTCGCATGTTTAATTATAAAATTCATCCCATATATATATATATATATATATATATATATATTATATACACACACAGTATATATGTTAAACACAGACCGTGTGCCCAACGTGGGCACCGGGTTACTCGCAAAGAGGCCCAAAATATGGCTTCCCTCACCAGCTATCTGCAAAGCAGATAGGGTCCAGCTTTGGGACAGGATCTAGGGTTTACAGCTTACACCTAGCCGACTACATTCAGAACCTCAATATAAGCAAGAAACTCGTTGCATTCACGTCAGATTGAATATATCAAATAAAAAGGGGTAACTATTGTATTTTTAGCCAAAAAACAAAACTTAAACCTCAACCGGAACATTGAGCGTCCACTTTTCAAGGCACATAACACGTCCGTTTAATATACAATGTAATGTAATTTCCCAGAAGAGTTCCTTGTTCCATGCACGGTCTGTGTTTAACTATATATATCTATATATATATATATATGTATATATGTATTATATATATATATATATATATGTGTATATATATATATAAAATATATATATATATATATATATATATATATATATATATATATGTATACACTACGCCATCATTCCTGCCGCTGGCATGGCAGCTGGTGGCGCTCTCAGCTGGCTGAGAGATGGCTGCCTCTACATTCTTGTCGATTAATATATATGTATACACTATGCCAAGACGATTGGCTGATTACGCCTTCTAAACCAACTGGCTGTGATGCTAAAGCCGTCCAAGTTTGCTGTCAAGATCCCCATTATGCGCCGAGACATGCCTGCGGGAACGCCTACTCTTCTCCTCTCTTTCTATTTTATTACATTAATATATATATATATAGGGTGTCCCAAAAAAAACTATATACTCTTTATAGCATCATATATTTTATAATTTAAAAAAAACCAAACAATATATTGTTATAGCAATTGCCAACGAAAGGTAAATTAATAATCTAAGTGATCAAAATGTTATAGCGAGTTGTTTGCATATAAAATTTAATTAACTACGCCAAGTGCTCAAAATGTTCTCTGGCGGCATGAATGCACTTTTGAATGCGTCGACAAACTGATTCGCAGACATGGACTAATGTGGATGCTGTGATGGTCTCGCACTTTTCCCTAATTGCATCCTTAAGGTGTTCGAGTGTTGTAGGTCTTGTACCATAAACTGCATCCTTCAGGTAGCCCCACAAGTAAAAATCAAGTGGAGTCAAGTCCGGTGAACGTGGAGGATACTCAACGCTTCCTCTTCGTCCTATCCAACGGTCAGGCAACGTTTCATCGAGGTACCTTCTGACATCACAATGATAATGAGGGGGGGCTCCATCTTGTTGCAAGTAAAAGTCGTCGTTTCCAAACAACTTCCGAACTGCAGGTATAATTTCTGTCCGCAGCATGTCGAGATATGCGGCACCGGTAACTGTCCCATTAAAGAAAAATGGTCCAACCAAACCCCTGGATGATAAACCACACCATGCTGTTAATCCTGGTAAATTAACATGTTTATCCACATAAACGTGTGGATTATCAAGTGACCAGTACCTGCAGTTGTGTCGATTTACTGTGCCATTCAGCTTGAAGGTAGCTTCATCAGACCACACGATTTTGTTGGCAAATTGTACGTCTTCGGCTTCCATTGACTGAAACCATTCACAAAATTCGAGTCTGCGATCAGGGTCATCTTCAGTCATGGCGTGTAACAGACTTGGAATGTAGCTTTTCCATTTTGCCGACTTTAAAATCCGGTGAACACCTGATTTGCTGATTCCGGTCTCACGGGCACATTGCCTAACTGATTTCTGTGGTGATCGATTAAATTTTTGCAACACCAAAACGGAGTTTTCATCACTCGCACTTGATTTGCGTCGTCCAGATCTTCGCTTGTGCGTATCTTGAGCAGATCCCTCTGCTCAAACTTGTCACGGATGCTTGTAATGGCGAGACGTGTCGGTGGCTTTGTACCAAATTCCCGGATCCATTGCCGCTGGACTTCGGACACATTCTCAAATTTCCAATACCATTTCAGAACACTTTTTCGTTGCTCCAGTGTCAAACGTTTACGCAACATGGGTTTTTTGCTGAACTGAATAAAGTTGAATGCTGTAGAGGTTGTATCGTGGAATGAGTGCGTACTCTAAGTCCGAAGCAAGCTAGTGAGTGACTAGACTACGTTCGGTCCATAGGCTTCGCCATTACAAAGCCTTTGATAAAACAAGGCCAGGCTTAGTCGACGCATTCAAAAGTGCATTCATGCCGCCAGAGAACATTTTGAGCACTTGGCGTAGTTAATTAAATTTTATATGCAAACAACTCGCTATAACATTTTGATCACTTAGATTACTAATTTACCTTTCATTGGCAATTGCTATAACAATATATTGTTTGTTTTTTTTAAATTATAAAATATATGATGCTATAAAGAGTAGTTTTTTTGGGACAACCTGTATATATATATATATATATATATATATACATTTTAACTGCAAACAACACACAGTATAATTAATGTAAAGAACGACGCTTGTGTATACGGCATGCGAAGGTGCCCCCTCAGGGCATTGGTTTCTGCTCGTATGTAGGAGAATTACGACTTCTGATTGATCGAGGTCCATGGTGTAGTGGATAGCATATCTGACCGGCAATCAGATGATCCCGGGTTCGATTCCCGGGTGGTACCTCATTTTTCATTTGTTCGTTCTCCCTCCTCATCTTGTGCGGAACGCTCTTCTACACAAGCGTCGTTCTTTACATTAATATATATATATATATATATACTACGCCAAGACGATTGGCTGATTATGCCTTCTAAGCCAACTGGCTGTAATGCTAAAGCCGCCCAGGATGGCTGTCAAGACCCCATTATGCGTCAAGACATGCCAGCGTGAACATCTCTTCTCTCTCCTCTCTTTATTATCCTTATCAGGTTAGGCTACCCCCTTTGGAAGGAATATTATGCTACCCCCTCTCCCTCCCACTTCATGCATACCCCTTTGGGGTCTAACTCCCTCTCCCACTGTTGCATACCCCCCTACCCCACCATTATTGATCATCTTGCATTCAATTGATTTGCACTCTACATTTTTGCGGGGATACTACTAACACCACTTCGCCTCCTCTAAACCTCACCTATTCTTCCTCACTGAAACTCAGATGTGTGGGACGACTGACAGCAGCCTCTTTTCTGTATCCTCCTGCTTTCTCAATACTCAATTTCAAGCAAATGGAATTTTTCAAAACCATTTAATTTGAAAAAAGTGTTTTTCAAGCTCCTGAACCAGTACTGTTATCGACAAAAACGTTAAATAGCCTAATTAACCCTCATCAAACTACGAAAAGCACTGCTCGGAAAACAATCTATTTTAACCCTCAACCACTATCGCGGGGTCAGGAAGGACCCCACTCATTTAAATTTTGTGTGACAAAGAAATTAAAATAGTGGTTGAGGATTAAGTTTCCTTAACTGGGTAATATGAATTTTGATATGAGAAATAAATAAATTAATGAAAGAATTTTACTCTCAGGTATTAATTAAGTTATTTTCAAACTACATCGAACCGTTTACAACTTTTTAAATGCTGCGATCGTGCCTTAATCTATAGTCTGCAAATTTATGTGTAGTTACCGTAAAAGGCTATACGTAGGTAAGACAAACGAAAACTTTTAAAACACCTATTTATGAGCATATAGGTAAATCAGTAAGGACCGACCAACTGTATAGCAAAGTACTTATTTCCAACATACGCAACGAGTTCCGAGTGGAAGCTCCCGCGGAAGACATAGCCTTCCCGGCTGTTCCCAGGAGTTATGTAAAAGTCCCCAACTCAAACTCCAAATACGCAACTACAGCCACGCTCACCACCATCCATTTTTCAGTCAGATTTTGAAATCCTCTCTGATATCGGAATCGTCATTCATTTATAAGTTTAAATCTAATGGTAAATCAAATGAGTCTCCATCAAACTGCTTTCAATAATTTGGAATAAGATAACCATTTTAATTTTCCTTTCCTTTAATATTTTTAATGTATGTTTTTATTTTAACTGTGAACTTTATTTCTGATTGTATAAAATTCGTTTTTTTTGCGGTTTTTGAAGTTGTCTTGTTTCGATTTGGAAACATTTGGAAATAATGTTCATTCTGTTCATGGTTTTTCAACTATATATATAAAAAATTCAGTATCATTAGAATTCAGTATTAGAATTCCACGTCCTGGAATATTTAGAGTACTTCATAGAAATACTAGGGGCACTCAATATATTTTACCCCACCCTTTTTTCTTAGCTAAATAATAGGTCATGGGGCTGAAATGTCTCTTGGGCCGTAAGTTTGAACTTTCTGCGCTTCACATAACCGGATTTTTCCAGTTTGAACCTCCTCTCCTTGTATAAAACCGCTTTTAAACGCCCTTGTATAAAACCGATACCTAACGCAGTTTCGAAAATGGCGTCTGACAGTGATGTGCGTCGTAAACAGAGAGCTATTATCGAGTTTTTAACCGCAGAGAAGGAAACAGTTGGAAATATTCACAAACGTCTACAAAACGTTTACGGAGATGCTGTTCTTGATCGAAGCACAGTTGGACGCTGGTCAAAACGTGTGAGATTCGGAGAGAGGGAGAGCCAGCCTCGATGATGAGCCACTGGAGCTAGGAATTAGTGAAGGAAGTGTGAATACGATAATTCAGCAACTGGGATACTCAAAAGTGTGTTCACGGTTTGTTCCTCGCCAAATGACTGAAGATCACAAAGCTCAAAGAAAAGAAATTGCTTCTGAGTCGTTGGTTCGATACGAGACAGAAGGGGATGACTTCCTTTCATGAATTGTGACTGGGGATGAGACTTGGGCACACCACTTTGAACCTGAAACAAAACGCCAATCCATGGAGTGGCATCACGCAGACTCCCTACGCAAGAAAAAGTTAAAAATGGCTCACTCTGCACGAAAGGTTATGGCCACCATCTTCTGGGACATGAAAGGGGTGATTCTGGTGGACATTATGAAGAAAGGACAAACAATCAACTCAGAGGCATATATGGCTACCCTACAAAGACTCCAGAGCAATGTTCCCTTTAAGGTGTGCGCGTGTGCGCGCGCACACGCGTTGTGAAACCCGCGCACACAACAAAATAAAATGCGCACAGGCTCAAGCGTATCATGAGTCACGAAAGTAAATGAAGTAATTTCAAAAATATACCGTCACACAAGGTCTGACCATTAGCATCAACATACTCTATAGTTGCTCTTTTAAGTATTAACCCCTTCCGCCCGACTTCGCCGACGTCCGCGCAATTAAGCAATACGGATTTTTTTCACTCTGTATTTGCATTTTTTTTTCTTTTATACGTTAACGCATTGAATATAAACCTTCTCTTCCTTATTTTTGCATAAAAACGAACAGTAATTACAGTATCTCATAATTCATAAAAAAAAATATTTTTTTATTTTATTCCTATTTTGTGAATGGATAAAATCATGTATTAATCTTGATAGTCTATTTTAAATTGCTAAATGCTAAAAATTGTTTTGTGAAATGATAACTAAAATAGTCATTTTCAATTAATGTTATTTTTATTTTATTTCTTTATTTTGTGGAATTTTATTTTACCATTTTTTATTTTATTCATATTTTTAGAATGGATAAAATGTTTTCTTTTTTAAGAATATATAATATTGTAAACAGTTTTTTAATATCCATTTAATAGTACCGTAATGATCAAGCTACCACCTTATGGAAATAATATTTATTAAGTATTTAATATTTATATATATTTCATTTTGAAGATAATAGCGCTCGGAAAAGTTTGCACAATTTTTCACCATGAATGTAAATGTACGCACAACGAAAATTTCTTGAGCACACGGACTACAAAAAATTAGAGGGAACATTGCTCCAGAGACGTATAAAGCGAATTCGACTGGAGAGAAAACTGGAAGACGTTCTTCTTTTGCACAATAACGCAAGACCACACAACAGTTTGCTAACAAGAGAGGCCATCACAAAAATGTGCTTGACTCTCTTATCCCACCCTCCACACAGCCCAGATCTGGCACCTTCAGACTTCCATTTGTTTGGGCCAATGAAGGATGCTATTCGTGAAAGAAAGTTTCGGAGTGACGATGAGGTTCTTGAGGAGGTTAAGAGGTGGCTCCAGCGGAACCCAGCGGATTTTACCAGCAAGGAATAAAGGCCTTTGTTTCGAGGTGAAGGAAAGCCGTAGAAAAGGATGGAGACAATGTGGAAAAATAAAACCTTTTGAAAAAGGCATGTAACTATTTGTGTACAAAATTTCTGTAACTTACAAGGAAATTTGGAAAGAAAAAACAAAGTCGGGCAAAATATATTGAGTGGGTTCGTATACACCACTACATGGTCGATTTCTTTTATCTCTCTTATTCGCTAATTCCTATATTTATTTCTTCAGCATTTCATTTTGTTCGTTTTTTCGTGAAGTATAGAATAACTTGACACCAAAAAACATTATAACATTAATTTTGTTTCTTTAATTCGTGTGAAGGAAACTACACACTATAAACATTATATATACATTTACCTTTCCTTAAAACTCGTCAATATTTCGTGAACCTTCTTCCACCATCAATTACGTTGTTCAGCCGTCTTCACGTGCTTGTGGATTCCTTTGAAGTCTTTCCCAAATTTGCCTTCCATGAGCAAGAAATGATTCCTTTGATACGATGTTCCCATTCCATTCCCATTCCGCATTCTCCCACGCTCGACCGGTTTTCTATCGAAGTCAAATTTGTCAAGTAAAATCTTATTATTTCCGGATAATCTTTAAAACATGCTGTTACAACTTCCTTTCGATGAATAAGGCTTTTGTCACCCATAAAAAATATCTAAATTGTGGATGCCAATGAGAGAACATTTCTACTAATCGAATACAATTATCCCTTAACTTATATCAGTGTAGTTTTAGGAAACTGCATCTGAATTTTTTCCGTTTTTATTTGGATGAATAAATAACAAAATTCACAATCGTGTTATTTTTCTTAAGTTCATCAATATTCTTTGGTAGAAGTATGGAAGCAAACGTTGAAATGTTGGTGTAAGCCAGTATTTTATTATATGAAATATAATGAAATTCTGAATTTCCTACTGATGAACTTTCATAAGGTTTTGCCACTTCCAAGCATAAAGTATGGCTTCAAAGCGCATAATTTCGCGTGAAGTAAAGTATACTACAGGGTGTCCCTAAAGTCTGGACACATAGGAAATATCACTAACTATAACTAACTATATGTTATTATTATTATTATTATTATTATTATTATTATTATCTTAAATTCATGCAACTGAGGCCTAAGGTAGGCCCACATCGAATCAGCAACCCTGAGGTAGGACCAAATAGGACCTCCAAGTCCATAACTTATGGACTTGGAGGTCCTATTTGGTCCTACCTCAGCGTTGCTGATTCGATGTGGGCCTACCTTAGGCCTCAGTTGCATGAATTTAAGATAATAATAATAATAATAATAATAATAATAATAATAACAACATATAGTTAGTTATAGTTAGTGATATTTCCTATGTGTCCAGACTTTAGGGACACCCTGTATAATACCGCTATGCAAAGGGAAAATAATAATAATAAAAACGAAGGTTTCTAAAACAGCTGGTAAAAAACTAATCAAGAAATACAATTAAATTTGAACCACCCTTTATAAAGGGGAGGGTGATCCTGCACTAGACACTAATTACAGGCCGGTGTGTTCATTATTTGTGTTCAGCAAAGTTTTGTAAAAAGTTTTAAAAAGTAGAATGCAGCGATATTTAGAATCCTACAATTTATTATCTCCAAATCAATATGGCTTCCGTAATAATAAAACAACAGAAATGGCTATTTTAAATCTTATGGAAAATGCAAATATAGCTAAAGAGAACAAAGAAATAATGTTATCAATATTTATGGATTTGAGTAAGGCGTTTGATGTAATAGACCATAATATTCTACTTAATAAATTATATTGTTACGGCTTTAGAGGAGCAGTTTCATTGGTTTAAAAGTTATTTGCCCAATAGATATCATTTTGTATCAGTAAATAAGGTTTGCTCAACTAAAGCACTTGTCAAACGTGGTGTGCCACAGGGCTCAGTTCTGAGTCCACTGTTATTTTTATTATATATAAATGACCTTCCACGTTCATCTGATATACTGAACTTCATAATGTTTGCAGATGATACAACTGTGCCTTTTTCGTGCAAAGATGTTAATTCAGCTAAGAATATATTTCATTCAGAATTCATCAGTGTAATGAAATGGTTGACCACCAATGAACTCTTCCTAAATATCAGTAAAACAAATTTCATGATTTTTACTAATAAAAGAAATGTATATCTTGAACTTAATGTTAATGAAATCGCTATAAAGGAGTGTACTGTAACAAAATTTCTTGGTGTAATGCTAGATAAGAATTTGCAATGGAGTGATCATGTAAATTAAATCCCGAAAAAGATTTAAAGGAGCGTTGCTATAATGTTTAAACTTAGAAATGTGGTCTCTAAAAAGGTTTTATTGACTCTTTATCATACTCTTGTTCTTCCTTATATAACGTACTGCACCCTTGTTTGGGGAAACTCCGCTAACAACGTTTTAAACAGTATCTTTGTCACTCAAAAACGAACAATACAGTTATTATCTGACGCTGATTTCTATGATCATTCTAGTGCATTATTTAAAGAGCTAAAACTACTAAAGTTCAAAGATGTAATCAAACTGGCCCATTTTATCTTTATTTACAAGTGTAAGAACAAAATCATTAACTTACAATGGGTAAATAGATATTTTGTAACTCATCAAGAAATCCACTCATATCAGACCAGAAATAGATCAAAGCATGTTATGCCTCAATTTAGATTGTCTTCATCTCAAAAACTATCCATTTTCATTGGATTGAAACTATGGAATCATTTAAATGCAGATATAAAAAATATTGTGGATGTAAATTCGTTTAAAACCAAATTGAAATCTCGATTAATAATGGAATAGTAATAAAAATCTACGATTAAATGTAAATTACTCTATTACTGATTCATTTCTCGTGTTAATCAAGGATTAAATGTACATTACTTATTATGGTTTAGCTCTCATGTCTAATATTGATTTCTTTGTATAGTATTGGTATCATACCTTCAATAATGACTTTGTATTTATTTTATATCTATAATAATAACTTAAAATTAATATACGAGTATACTCTTCTTAATAATTCTTATTCATGATTTATATAATAATAATAATAATAATAATAATAATAATAATAATAATAATAACTATGTTTTATTTTTAATTAAGAGCCCAGTAAAGCCTAAAATTTAAGGACCAAATAAAATAAAATAAATAGTTCATTTTCACAATTACTTATGTTAAAACAAAAACAAAAATTGTAAATTGCATTTATTTTATCAATAAAGGTTATTCAATTCAGTTCAATTCACTTATGATAAGAGTAGATCTGAAAGATCGTGGAAACTATTTCAGATTCTGATATAATTCAGTATTTATTACAGAGATTCCGTTTAATATTCCTCTGAAATCAGCATTATTTAAATTATTAAAATAAGACCACAAAACATTTTTTAATGCTGTTAACTCTTAAAGAACTCACGACCTTAGAACTATCATTTGACTGAACTGAACACCCCTTTAAGAACTCTTTTTCATCTTTAAGGCTGATTGATTGATTGACTGAATAACCTTTATTAATAATAAAATAAAAACATTCGTTTTACAATTTACAATGACATGAATAATTGTGAAGCTCGACTATATATTTTATTTAATTTGGCCCTTAAGCTTTAGGCTTTATTGGGCTCCTAGTAAACATAAACAGCTAGTTGTTATTAACTAATAATAAATAAATAAATAAGTAAATAAGTATTATTAATAGTTAAAGTATGTATTAATCTTAAATTATCACGACTGACATAACAAATTCAAGGTCACCATTGAAGGCATTATACCAATACCATACAAAGAAATCAATATTATACATGATAAATAAGAACGAAACAATCCCAATAAATGTGTTTTTAATACTAGAGTACACACGAGAAACTAATAAACAATAGTATGTTAGTATGCCATTATTAATCGGGATTTCAACTTGGTTTAACCCTAGACAGCGTAAGGTGAGCCTGATAGGCTCATTTATGATGTTTTGTTAAAAAAATCGTGACTTATTATTTTTAATTTTAGCTAAGCGTTTTAGTATTCCTTCCTTATTTACAGTTAAGTATGTTTACTAACAATAGTGTTTTCTACTTATAATAATTTTAGTGATAAAAATAAAAAAAGAAAGTATTTGCATAAAAGCGTAACGTGAGTCTGTTAGACTCATATTCATTTTAGCTTATATTTCTGTTCTTTTCAATGCCCAGCGAGTATGTATCTGCTAATGGGCGTGTCTTAAATCACGCCATTTGTTAGATGGGCTGTGATTGGTTATTTTGTTTTATTATTCTTTTTTTTTTTTACAGAATTGGGACACACATGGTCGGTTAGTCATTGATAAGATATTGAACTGGTCGATTACTTGTCGTGTCATATATACTGTAGAAATAATAATGCCACGAATTATCTGAAAAAGATATTGAATTATGCTTGCTAAATGAAGACACTATGCCAAGTGATTCTGATGAAAGTGAATACAACCCAAGTGATAATGAAAGTGAAATTGACAATGTAATTGTGGCAAGTGACTGTGATAATGCAGTTACGGAGAGCGAAAGTGAAAATGAAGAAATCCAAAGTGTCTCGTGTGGAAAATATATCAGCAAGGATGGTGATGAATGGAGTAAAATTCCTCCACCACCATCCAAAACTAGATTCCACAATGTAATAAAATCACCCACTAATAAGGTAATACTTAGTCCGAATAAAACAATAGTGTGTTGCGAAGATTCTTTCGAACTATTTATTTCTCCCGACATTATTTCTGCTATAGTGAAGTACACCAATGATGAAGGGAAGCGCGTTTATGAAGCGAAAGGATAATCTAAAATTTGGCATTCGTGTGATGACATAGAAATAAAAGCTTTTATTGGGCCTACTCACAGCTGGACACTTGAAATCAAACCACCTAAATATAAGTGCTCTTTGGGATAAAAAATACGGACCACCTATTTTTAGAGCTACCATGGGCCAAGATCGATTCAAGGAAATAATGGCAAAAATACGATTTGATGACAAATCTACCAGATCACATCGCCGAGAAAAAGACAAATTAGCCCCAATAAGGGATATATGGGAAAAGTCAACAATAATTTGACCAAAAGCTATCTTCCAGGAGCAAATGTAACAGTGGATGAGCAGTTACTTCCGTTTCGTGGTAGATGCAGCTTCCGTCAGTACATGAGTTCAAAGCCTGATAAATATGGATTGAAGATCTGGTGGGTATGTGATTCAAAAACCTTTTATCCGCTCAAAGGTATACCATATCTAGGTAAAGAAGGAAAAACAAAAGCATCAGGGTTAGGGACATCAGTTGTCAGTAACTTATGTGAGCCTTACTATCACACAAACAGAAATGTTACCTATGATAATTTTTTCACAGACTTAGGCTTAGCAAAACACCTACTAAGGCACGGTATGACTATCGTTGGAACCGTTCGTAAGAATAAGAGATTTGTTCCTGCAGAATTTCAGCCCAAGAAAGACACGATCTGAATCTTCAATATTTGGGTTTAGTAATAATTTTACTCTTGTGTCATATGTGCCTAAACCTAAAAAATCTGTTATATTACTATCCAGTATGCACCATTCAAATCATATTGTGGTAGAGGAAGCGAACAAGCCTGAAATTATATTGTACTATAATGCTACGAAGGGTGGAGGAGACTCTCTTGACCAGCTTCTTCATACATATTCATGCAAACGAAAAACAAACAGATGGCTAGCCGCTTTTTTCATGAATTTATTGGATGTCTCTGCTGTGGCAGCATTTGTTGTTTGGACAAACAAAAATCCTCTATGGCATAAAAGTGCAGAAAAACACGAAGACGAACATTTCTTATCGAATTATCAGAAAGCCTCATTCAACCACAGATAAGTAAAAGGTCCCGAATGGGACTTCAACGTAATTTACAGAACACAATGGACAAAACTTTAGGTTATATGGGGAGTCACCATCAACCATCAACAAGTTCATCTACTGGAGCTAAGAGGACGAGATGTTATTTATGTGAGTCCAAAAAAAGCAGAATGCAAAAGCAAGCATGCGATTTTGCAACAAAAACGTATGTTCTGAGCATTCTGTATGCAAAAGAAAATGCATAGAATGCGACAAGTAAAAGTTTGTAAGAACAAGAAATATGCATCCTTTGAAATAAATAAAGCATATATATATAATATATATATATATATATATAATATGACATATATATATATATATATATATTATATATATATATATATATATATATATATATATATATATATATATATATATATATATATATCATTAATAAACTTTCATATAAAAGTAATATTTAATTTGATTAATAGTAAAAAAAGGTTATTTCATTTTATTTTACGTTTTAGTTCATGTATAAATGGTTATATTTACGCTTTATAGTTCTGTACGAGTTAAGCATTGAATAAAAAGTGTTAAACTATAATGCTTTTCCATCACGCCAAGCATATATACATATTTAATCAACTTAATTTTTTGAATTTGTGCAATGAGCCTGAGAGACTCACCTCAAGCATTTGAAGGATTTTTTTACCCTACCCTTTCTAGGGTTAAACAAATTTACATTCACAATATTTTTTATATCGGCATTTAAGTCATTCCATAGTTTCACTCCAATGAAAATGGGTAGTTTTTGAGATGAAGACAATCTAAATTGAGGTATAACAAGCTTTGATCTATTTCTGGTCTGATACGAGTGGATTTCTTGATGAGTTACAAAATATCTACTTACCCATTGTAAATTAATAATTTTGTTCTTACACTTGTAAATAAAAATAAAATGTGCCAGTTTGATTATATCATTGAGCTTTAGTAGTTTTAGCTCTTTAAATAATGCATTAGTGTGATCAAGGAAATCAGCATCAGATAATAACCTTATTGCTCGTTTTTGGATGACAAAGATACCATTTAATGCGTTGTTAGCGAAGTTTCCCCAAACAATGTTGCAGTACGTTATATGACATAAGGAAGGACAAGAGTATGATAAAGAGGCAATAAAACATTTTTAGGGACTACATTTCTAAGTATGATAATTAAAACCCACTCTAATAGAGAGAGTTTATTTCCACAACAGTTTCGATTCCCACTGGCATCCTCTTCGAAGAGGATTCCAATGGGCATCGAAACTGTTGTGGAAATAAACTCTGTCTATTAGAGTGGGTTTTAATTATCATATTTTGACCTTCACGCAGAAAAAAGTGAAGTTTTTTGCATTTACATTTCTAAGTTTGAACATTATAGCAACGCTCCTTGAAATTTTTTTCGCGATATACATGTTCACTCCATTGCAAGTTCTTATCTAGCATTACACCAAAGACACGTGAAATGAATGAATGATGCAATCCCATAAAGAAAAAGAAAAATTATTCCAAGGCATTTCGTGTATTCAGAAGTACACCTCGTCCCTGACGAGGTGTACTTCTGAATACACGAAAAGCCTTGGAATAATTTTTCTTTTTCCTTGTTGGTTTGCATCAATCATATATATATAAAATCACACAATATATCCTATTCGTTACATTCTCTAATATACCTATGGTTATTTACAATTAGGATGGTTTATTAATGAGGATGTTTGTGCACCTTCAAATGGGAATTTCAATTGAGATCTGTGAATTCCCATTAAATTTCATGTTTTTTAAAACTTTTCTTAATAGCATCACATCAATATATCATCATCATCATCACCTCATTATTATATTATTCACCACTACGACGGAAAGCAGTCTTAAAGTGTAATACGGTTTTCAGCTTTTTGTAAATTTTTTAATTATACATCTACACATTATATATATATATTACTCGATGAAGTAAATCGAGGTTAAAATGAAAACATTTCCCTCTGTTATCAAGACACTCTCTGCCAGAGACGGGTACGGATAAAGGTTGAAATGGGACGCGAAGAAAACAGAAAAAAAAGGACTAATTTGAGAATTTCATCCTTGGTAATTAGAAGGAGTGTATATATACATTAATGGAATAGATGTTAACCCCATATATATATTAGGGTGTGACCGTTGCTCTCCAAAAATCAAAAAATGGTCCTACAATGCTGTTCAAAGTTTTAGTGTTGTGTATTTATCTAGGAAACACCCCTGTAAATTTTCTTGGAGATCGGTGCATGTTTGAGCTAGCACCGTCGTACCAGCAAGTATTGCTATTTCAGCTTATGAACTTCATAAATAAGTGTGAAAATAGCACATTTTATCAGATTTTCATTTCCGGGTCTGGAACGCTGACCCACAAATTTTCCACGTATTATTTTATTGCATTTAATTTTAATGATGCTCTTTTCTTTTCCCTTGACAGTGATTTGATGTTGTGAATAGAGAATTTAATCATGGATACACGGCAAGATGATGAGTATGTCAGAATGTTATTGGGCACCGTACCCCGAGAAGAAGAAAAGGAAATAAAGGGCTGCAAACTGCCAACTAATAGGCAGGTCTTACTATGTCTGTTAGCAAACCTTCGGGATATGCATTGGGACCAGGCTTTATCTGCCACCATTGACAATGTGCTTTTGCATTACCAGAAGGCGAATGTCCCGACCATTACAGGCAGGAACAATATTGGCCGAGTGATTAAAACTTACTATGACAAAGACTACATGATGCTTATGAAAAAGAATGAGGATAGAAGACGGGCTGATAATCCTGGAATTATGAAGTTTAAATCAGAATTGAGCCTGACGATGAAATTTTATAAGAACACAGTGTTGAAAGACATGGCGGCTGCGAAAAAGGGGAAAACTCAGGCCGAACAAGATGCCATCGATACTGACATACTCTTTATGAAAAGCATGCTAAGTGACAGAGTAGCTACCTACTCTGGGGTAAACAAAGTACTCACAGAAAAGGTTCAGAAGCGACAGAAAAGGCAGATGCGAGAGAAGCGACAAGAGAGAGAGCAATGTGATCATGCTGAGAATGTACAGGCTGATATTGATTCACCTATTAGCTCTGATGAGGACGATGACATTGATGAGGCCAGCACTGCTGAACCAAAGAGAAAACATCGGAGAACAGTGAAAGAGGGAGTTTCAATTTTTGTGCCCCATGATATTCTGAAGTCGGCAGAACTTGTTTCATGCAGTGTTCGAAACAACATCTCGCCGACCCAGCTGAGTGCAATTGTTGGCCCCACTGGCTTTGTTCTCGTCCCAAGTACAAGAAAGGACAAAGGAGGAGATGAGGAAGGCCCTTCTTTGCCATGAAGGCACTGAAGTTACTAAGAGAGTGGGGCTCAATCATGGGGGCTATGGAAAGCCATATCTTCCCCCTGTCCCAGAAAGTGGCACTGCCCTGGTGGACCTAATTGGGCCTGACTCAAGCCGATTCTTCACCATTTTAGGCATGCCCTATCAGTTTATCCACAGTCCAGCCAGTGAATGGGCGGATCATGACGACTACCTGAACATGAAACGGGTTGTGGACAAGCTTCAGGTCGTCAATGAGGCTGCAGAGCGTGGTGTAAAACTTTGCCATGACTTTCTTAATGTTGCCAGGGATGAGGAGCGCTTTCAAGAAGTCCTTCAAGTAATTGAAAATGACAGACTCCGCGTTCCTAATCAGCGCAAACGATCATCTGTTTCCGAACAGAAATCATGGTTTCTTGCTCGAGAAAAATAATACCTTGTGAATATATGATAAAACCCCTTAATGTACCATGAGAGAATAAGGATGATTAACTTTTTTGTGTTAGTGATAACAGCTTTTAATTAAGACAGGCAAATGATTTGTGTTAATATCCCTTATGATGGTTGTGTAATCTCATATATAGGCGCGTATGCCGTATAAGCAAAATCGCTATTTTTCAAATTGCTGGTGCTCACTCGAATATGCATGAATGTTCAAAACATTGCACGTGGGTATTTTTTATGTCAAAATGCAACACCAAAATTTTGAACAGCATTGTAGGACAAAGATGGGGCAACTGTCACACCCTAATATATATATATATATATATATATATATATATATATATATATAATCATGCGGGTTGCTTCTACAGAGCTACAATTTAATATTTAGGAGAAATCTAATGACAAGGAGAAATGTAAATGCCATGAAAAGTCTTCTTTAATGCGCAACGTTTCGAGCAATACGCTCATCTTCAGGCTGTTTAATAACAATGTGAAATTAAAATCAATATTGAATGAAAAACAAAACAGAAAATTTCTATAACCTATTCATAAAGACAAATTTTAAAAGACTGAGAAAAGAGGGTTAAATTCTAAGTTATACAGATTTACATATAAAAATTAAGAAGCTATTTTTAAATACATATAGTAAATGTGAAATTAATACACTGGAAAAATTAACAATAGTACACTGGAATAATGAAACTAACTAACCTTACACTGCAGTTTCCGAGGCTAACTAATTTGAGCAGAGGCAAGACGGGAAAACAAGAGATGGCGAGGGCGATTGGGGAAGGGGGATTATAAGGAATTGGGGAAGGAGGAGGGATCATAGCAAATTGAGGGGACGGCAGATGAGTCAACATTCAGACTAGGGGACAATGTTTTAATGAAAAGCGATTCCAAAATTCTTAGTGAGTTGGGACAAGTATTACAACCAAGAATTTTAAAATTGTCTAAAGTGACATCAGTTTTACATTTTATGCTGTGTTCGCGAATACTCGAAACTTCTTTAGTTTTTAAAATTTTACCTGTTCGGCCACTTATTCCCATATGCGAATAAAATCTAGCCCTGAGAGAGCGAACAGTGCTGCCAATGTAATTCCCAAGGAGACACCTAGGGCAGGTAAATAAATATACAACACCGCTACGCAACGAGTCAGGGGTTCGATCCTTCGCTGAGAAAAAGCTACCTAAAGACGTTTTATTAATAATATGATGCGGAAATCAGTATGATAAAAAAATTTCCTTAACAATTTTGTAAATTTAAGCTTAAATTCCTTATTCAAAGGACCCATTTCAGGTACCAAGAAATATTTTATATCCTTCGGCACTGTAATACATGGAAGTTGAGGGCTATAAACATTATTTAAGAAGGATCTAATTAGTTTGTCTACATATTGAACAGGAAAACTATTATTAGTAAAGTATGATCTTAGATAATTAAATTCATCATTAAGTAAGGTAAAACTAGAGGTCAAATTATATCCTCTGAACAGGAGAGTTTTAATACAAGACATCTTATAGTTGAAATCAGTAAAACTAAAAAAATTCATGCCCAAACCAGTGAAAGTGGGTTTCCTGTAAACTGATGTAGTAATAGAATCACCGTTTTTCGAAATTAAAAGATCTAAGAAGGGGAGGGAGCCATTTTGCTCAGTTTCCATTGTATACGTTATATTGGGGTGCAAAGAATTTAGGAAGTTAAAGAATTGTTGCGCTTGTACCGCATTATCAAAGACTGCTATCGAATCATCAACGAAGCGTCGATAGAAAATTGGCTTGAGATGAGTGGGAGATTGTCTAAAAATTACACTTTCTAAATGAGTCATAAAAAAGTCAGCTGCTAACGGTCCGACAGGTGATCCCATCCCTACTCCATCAATTTGTTGGTAAACCTTATTGTTGAAAGTGAAATAGCATTGTTTGAAGACCAATTCTAAAAGTTCCTTAAAATGAGACAATGAAAAACCATGAAAATTATCAACTGAGCTAAAAACCCTATCTAAAATAATGGCAATAGTTTCAGATACAGGTACATTTGTGAAAAGCGACTTTACATCAAAACTGACAAAAAACTTTTTTGAATCAAAGTTTTTACCAAGGAGGTCTTTTTGGAATTCAAACGAGTTATTTATAGTGTAAGCATTTTTCGCAAAGGGGGACAGGAGACGAACAACAAATTTTGCCAATTGAAAGGTGGGTAAGTTATACGAAGCTAAAATAGGACGGAGAGGTGTTCCAGCTTTATGGATTTTAGGCAGACAGTATAATTGAGCAAGATTAGCACCAGATGCGAACAACTGAGAGTAAGTATCATTTTTTTATTATCTTTAAGGACTTTAGTCGTGACAGAAATCTATTAACCTGGTCTTCTAACCTTACAATGACTTTATTGACAGGTTCTAGAATTTGTTTGAATTTAGTAAGATCACATAGGATTTCATTAGTTTTGTTTATGTAGTCCGATTTATTCAAAATAACCACTCCGTTACCCTTGTCTGGTCTAGTCACAACAATCTCCTGGTTCTTTGCCAAATTCTTAATACACTGCAAATCACTCTTCCTAAATATGAAAGATTGAAATTTAAGATTTCTAAGTTTATGAAAAAATTCTTGAGTTAAATTTGAGAACTGACATTTGAAATTATTGAATTCACCCACATGGGGAACATTTTTCAAGCCATTGAAAAATTTTTCAAAGTAAAGAAAAAACGAAGGCTTATATATTTGAAACAACGGAAGCTTAAATTGCAAACCAAGTGACAGTAAAAACTTTTCCCGAGGGGAGAGTGTGTAACTAGAAAGATTCGAAATTACCTTATCTGAATTGAAAAAATTTGGTGAATTCATTCCCAAAGCCTTTAACTTACGTTCATGTGTTTCCAAGATGGTAGAGTGAAATTTTTCTAGTTCACGTTGTACAAGAGAAATTATTAATAAATAGTCCAACAACGACAAGGTATTTTTAAGAGTAGTTATATAATGCCCAAGAGACTTGTTATGCGAATCTGATATTTTGATTTTATAATTAATTTCATTATTTAATAAATATTCCAGGGACGATTGATAAAATTCAGAGTCATATAGATTGTCACGGTAGAGTTTGAAGTAAACAAATTTCGGGAAAACCCTGCAGGTCCGACACATTTCAAGAAAATAACAGTCCAGTTTTGACTTGAGAAACTTTCGTGAAGTCTTCCAAACATGGCGATAAGCCCTGAGGCCATCTTGTCCATACCTTGAATATATATAATCATGCGGGTTGCTTCTACAGAGCTTCAATTTAATATTTAGGAGAAATCCAATGACAAGGAGAAATGTAAATGCCATGAAAAGTCTTCTTTAATGCGCAACGTTTCGAGCAATACGCTCATCTTCAGGCTGTTTAATAACAATGTGAAATTAAAATCATATTGAATGAAAAACAAAACAGAAAATTTCTATAACCTATTCATAAAGACAAATTTTAAAAGACTGAGAAAAGAGGGTTAAATTCTAAGTTATACAGATTTACATATAAAAATTAAGAAGCTATTTTTAAATACATATAGTAAATGTGAAATTAATACACTGGAAAAATTAACAATAGTACACTGGAATAATGAAACTAACTAACCTTACACTGCAGTTTCCGAGGCTAACTAATTTGAGCAGAGGCAAGACGGGAAAACAAGAGATGGCGAGGGCGATTGGGGAAGGGGGGATTATAAGGAATTGGGGAAGGAGGAGGGATCATAGCAAATTGAGGGGGACGGCAGATGAGTCAACATTCAGACTAGGGGACAATGTTTTAATGAAAAGCGATTCCAAAATTCTTAGTGAGTTGGGACAAGTATTACAACCAAGAATTTTAAAATTGTCTAAAGTGACATCAGTTTTACATTTTATGCTGTGTTCGCGAATACTCGAAACTTCTTTAGTTTTTAAAATTTTACCTGTTCGGCCACTTATTCCCATATGCGAATAAAATCTAGCCCTGAGAGAGCGAACAGTGCTGCCAATGTAATTCCCAAGGAGACACCTAGGGCAGGTAAATAAATATACAACACCGCTACGCAACGAGTCAGGGGTTCGATCCTTCGCTGAGAAAAAGCTACCTAAAGACGTTTATTAATAAATATGATGCGGAAATCAGTATGATAAAAAAATTTCCTTAACAATTTTGTAAATTTAAGCTTAAATTCCTTATTCAAAGGACCCATTTCAGGTACCAAGAATATTTTATATCCTTCGGCACTGTAATACATGGAAGTTGAGGGCTATAAACATTATTTAAGAAGGATCTAATTAGTTTGTCTACATATTGAACAGGAAAACTATTATTAGTAAAGTATGATCTTAGATAATTAAATTCATCATTAAGTAAGGTAAAACTAGAGGTCAAATTATATCCTCTGAACAGGAGAGTTTTAATACAAGACATCTTATAGTTGAAATCAGTAAAACTAAAAAAATTCATGCCCAAACCAGTGAAAGTGGGTTTCCTGTAAACTGATGTAGTAATAGAATCACCGTTTTTCGAAATTAAAGATCTAAGAAGGGGAGGGAGCCATTTTGCTCAGTTTCCATTGTATACGTTATATTGGGGTGCAAAGAATTTAGGAAGTTAAAGAATTGTTGCGCTTGTACCGCATTATCAAAGACTGCTATCGAATCATCAACGAAGCGTCGATAGAAAATTGGCTTGAGATGAGTGGGAGATTGTCTAAAAATTACACTTTCTAAATGAGTCATAAAAAAGTCAGCTGCTAACGGTCCGACAGGTGATCCCATCCCTACTCCATCAATTTGTTGGTAAACCTTATTGTTGAAAGTGAAATAGCATTGTTTGAAGACCAATTCTAAAAGTTCCTTAAAATGAGACAATGAAAAACCATGAAAATTATCAACTGAGCTAAAAACCCTATCTAAAATAATGGCAATAGTTTCAGATACAGGTACATTTGTGAAAAGCGACTTTACAACAAAACTGACAAAAAACTTTTTTGAATCAAAGTTTTTACCAAGGAGGTCTTTTTGGAATTCAAACGAGTCATTTATAGTGTAAGCATTTTTCGCAAAGGGGACAGGAGACGAACAACAATTTTGCCATTGAAAGGTGGTAAGTTATACGAAGCTAAAATAGGACGGAGAGGTGTTTCCAGCTTTATGGATTTTAGGCAGACAGTATAATTGAGCAAGATTAGCACCAGATGCGAACAACTGAGAGTAAGTATCATTTTTTATTTATCTTTAAGGACTTTAGTCGTGACAGAAAATCTATTAACCTGGTCTTCTAACCTTACAATGACTTTATTGACAGGTTCTAGAATTTGTTTGAATTTTAGTAAATCACATAGGATTTCATTAGTTTTGTTTATTTAGTCCGATTATTCAAAATAACCACTCCGTTACCCTTGTCTGGTCTAGTCACAAACAATCTCCTGGTTCTTTGCCAAATTCTTAATACACTGCAAATCACTCTTCCTAAATATGAAAGATGAAATTTAATTTCTAAGTTTATGAAAAATTCTTGAGTTAAATTGAGAACTGACATTTGAAATTATTGAATTCACCCACATGGGGAACATTTTTCAAAGCCATTGAAAATTTTTCAAAGTAAAGAAAAAACGAAGGCTTATATATTTGAAACAACGGAAGCTTAAATTGCAAACCAAGTGACAGTAAAAACTTTTCCCGAGGGGAGAGTGTGTACTAGAAAGATTCGAAATTACCTACTATCTGAATTGAAAAAATTTGGTGAATTCATTCCCAAAGCCTTTAACTTACGTTCATGTGTTTCAAGATGGTAGAGTGAAATTTTTCTAGTTCACGTTGTACAAGAGAAATTATAATAAATAGTCCAACAACGACAAGGTATTTTAAGAGTAGTTATATAATGCCCAAGAGACTTGTTATGCGAATCTGATATTTTGATTTTATAATTAATTTCATTTTTAATAAATATTCCAGGGACGATTGATAAATTCAGAGTCATATAGATTGTCACGTAGAGTTTGAAGTAAACAAATTTCGGGAAAACCCTGCAGGTCCGACACATTTCAAGAAAATAACAGTCCAGTTTTTGACTTGAGAAACTTT
Source organism: Bathynomus jamesi (assembly GCA_023014485.1). Taxonomy (NCBI): domain Eukaryota; kingdom Metazoa; phylum Arthropoda; class Malacostraca; order Isopoda; family Cirolanidae; genus Bathynomus; species Bathynomus jamesi. The sequence goes on from JAJOZX010001450.1 coordinate 850,337, forward strand.
CGTGAAGTCTTCCAAACATGGCGATAAGCCTGAGGCCATCTTGTCCATACCTTGAATATATAATCATGCGGGTTGCTTCTACAGAGCTTCAATTTAATATTTAGGAAATCATGACAAGGAGAAATGTAAAGCCATGAAAAGTCTTCGTTAATGCGCAACGTTTCGAGCAATACGCTCATCTTCAGGCTGTTTAATAACAATGTGAAATTAAAATCATATTGAATGAAAAACAAAACAGAAAATTTCTATAACCTATTCATAAAGACAATTTTAAAAAGCTGAGAAAAGAGGGTTAAATTCTAGTTATAACAGATTTACATATAAAAATTAAGAAGGCTATTTTAAATACATATAGTAAATGTGAAATTAATACACTGGAAAAATTAACAATAGTACACTGGAATAATGAAACTAACTAACCTTACACTGCAGTTTCCGAGGCTACTAATTTGAGCAGAGAAACGGGAAAACAAGAGATGGCGAGGGCGATTGGGGAAGGGGGATTATAAGGAATTGGGGAAGGAGGAGGGATCATAGCAAATTGAGGGGGACGGCAGATGAGTCAACATTCAGACTAGGGGACAATGTTTAATGAAAAGCGATTCCAAAATTCTTAGTGAGTTGGGACAAGTATTACAACCAAGAATTTTAAAATTGTCTAAAGTGACATCAGTTTTACATTTATGCTGTGTTCGCGAATACTCGAAACTTCTTTAGTTTTTAAAATTTTACCTGTTCGGCCACTTATTCCCATATGCGAATAAAATCTAGCCCTGAGAGAGCGAACAGTGCTGCCAATGTAATTCCCAAGGAGACACCTAGGGCAGGTAAATAAATATACAACACCGCTACGCAACGAGTCAGGGGTTCGATCCTTCGCTGAGAAAAAGCTACCTAAAGACGTTTTATTAATAAATATGATGCGGAAATCAGTATGATAAAAAAATTTCCTTAACAATTTTGTAAATTTAAGCTTAAATTCCTTATTCAAAGGACCCATTTCAGGTACCAAGAAATATTTTATATCCTTCGGCACTGTAATACATGGAAGTTGAGGGCTATAAACATTATTTAAGAAGGATCTAATTAGTTTGTCTACATATTGAACAGGAAAACTATTATTAGTAAAGTATGATCTTAGATATTAAATTCATCATTAAGTAAGGTAAAATAGAGGTCAAATATATCCTCTGAACAGGAGAGTTTTAATACAAGACATCTTATAGTTGAAATCAGTAAAACTAAAAAAATTCATGCCCAAACCAGTGAAAGTGGGTTTCCTGTAAACTGATGTAGTAATAGAATCACCGTTTTTCGAAATTAAAAGATCTAAGAAGGGAGGGAGCCATTTTGCTCAGTTTCCATTGTATACGTTATATTGGGGTGCAAAGAATTTAGGAAGTTAAAGAATTGTTGCGCTTGTACCGCATTATCAAAGACTGCTATCGAATCATCAACGAAGCGTCGATAGAAAATTGGCTTGAGATGAGTGGGAGATTGTCTAAAAATTACACTTTCTAAATGAGTCATAAAAAAGTCAGCTGCTAACGGTCCGACAGGTGATCCCATCCCTACTCCATCAATTTGTTGGTAAACCTTATTGTTGAAAGTGAAATAGCATTGTTTGAAGACCAATTCTAAAAGTTCCTTAAAATGAGACAATGAAAAACCATGAAAATTATCAACTGAGCTAAAAACCCTATCTAAAATAATGGCAATAGTTTCAGATACAGGTACATTTGTGAAAAGCGACTTTACAACAAAACTGACAAAAAACTTTTTTGAATCAAAGTTTTTACCAAGGAGGTCTTTTTGGAATTCAAACGAGTCATTTATAGTGTAAGCATTTTTCGCAAAGGGGGACAGGAGACGAACAACAAATTTTGCCAATTGAAAGGTGGGTAAGTTATAACTACTCTTAAAAATACCTTGTCGTTGTTGGACTATTTATTAATAATTTCTCTTGTACAACGTGAACTAGAAAAATTTCACTCTACCATCTTGGAAACACATGAACGTAAGTTAAAGGCTTTGGGAATGAATTCACCAAATTTTTTCAATTCAGATAAGGTAATTTCGAATCTTTCTAGTTACACACTCTCCCCTCGGGAAAAGTTTTTACTGTCACTTGGTTTGCAATTTAAGCTTCCGTTGTTTCAAATATATAAGCCTTCGTTTTTTCTTTACTTTGAAAATTTTTTCAATGGCTTGAAAAATGTTCCCCATGTGGGTGAATTCAATAATTTCAAATGTCAGTTCTCAAATTTAACTCAAGAATTTTTTCATAAGCTTAGAAATCTTAAATTTCAATCTTTCATATTTAGGAAGAGTGATTTGCAGTGTATTAAGAATTTGGCAAAGAACCAGGAGATTGTTGTGACTAGACCAGACAAGGGTAACGGAGTGGTTATTTTGAATAAATCGGACTACATAAACAAAACTAATGAAATCCTAAGTGATCTTACTAAATTCAAACAAATTCTAGAACCTGTCAATAAAGTCATTGTAAGGTTAGAAGACCAGGTTAATAGATTTCTGTCACGACTAAAGTCCTTAAAGATAATAAAAAATGATACTTACTCTCAGTTGTTCGCATCTGGTGCTAATCTTGCTCAATTATACTGTCTGCCTAAAATCCATAAAGCTGGAACACCTCTCCGTCCTATTTTAGCTTCGTATAACTTACCCACCTTTCAATTGGCAAAATTTGTTGTTCGTCTCCTGTCCCCCTTTGCGAAAAATGCTTACACTATAAATAACTCGTTTGAATTCCAAAAAGACCTCCTTGGTAAAAACTTTGATTCAAAAAAGTTTTTTGTCAGTTTTGATGTAAAGTCGCTTTTCACAAATGTACCTGTATCTGAAACTATTGCCATTATTTTAGATAGGGTTTTTAGCTCAGTTGATAATTTTCATGGTTTTTCATTGTCTCATTTTAAGGAACTTTTAGAATTGGTCTTCAAACAATGCTATTTACCAACAAATTGATGGAGTAGGGATGGGATCACCTGTCGGACCGTTAGCAGCTGACTTTTTTATGACTCATTTAGAAAGTGTAATTTTTAGACAATCTCCCACTCATCTCAAGCCAATTTTCTATCGACGCTTCGTTGATGATTCGATAGCAGTCTTTGATAATGCGGTACAAGCGCAACAATTCTTTAACTTCCTAAATTCTTTGCACCCCAATATAACGTATACAATGGAAACTGAGCAAAATGGCTCCCTCCCCTTCTTAGATCTTTTAATTTCGAAAAACGATGATTCTATTACTACATCAGTTTACAGGAAACCCACTTTCACTGGTTTGGGCATGAATTTTTTTAGTTTTACTGATTTCAACTATAAGATGTCTTGTATTAAAACTCTCCTGTTCAGAGGATATAATTTGACCTCTAGTTTTACCTTACTTAATGATGAATTTAATTATCTAAGATCATACTTTACTAATAATAGTTTTCCTGTTCAATATGTAGACAAACTAATTAGATCCTTCTTAAATAATGTTTATAGCCCTCAACTTCCATGTATTACAGTGCCGAAGGATATAAAATATTTCTTGGTACCTGAAATGGGTCCTTTGAATAAGGAATTTAAGCTTAAATTTACAAAATTGTTAAGGAAATTTTTTTATCATACTGATTTCCGCATCATATTTATTAATAAAACGTCTTTAGGTAGCTTTTTCTCAGCGAAGGATCGAACCCCTGACTCGTTGCGTAGCGGTGTTGTATATTTATTTACCTGCCCTAGGTGTCTCCTTGGGAATTACATTGGCAGCACTGTTCGCTCTCTCAGGGCTAGATTTTATTCGCATATGGGAATAAGTGGCCGAACAGGTAAAATTTTAAAAACTAAAGAAGTTTCGAGTATTCGCGAACACAGCATAAAATGTAAAACTGATGTCACTTTAGACAATTTTAAAATTCTTGGTTGTAATACTTGTCCCAACTCACTAAGAATTTTGGAATCGCTTTTCATTAAAACATTGTCCCCTAGTCTGAATGTTGACTCATCTGCCGTCCCCCTCAATTTGCTATGATCCCTCCTCCTTCCCCAATTCCTTATAATCCCCCTTCCCCAATCGCCCTCGCCATCTCTTGTTTTCCCGTCTTGCCTCTGCTCAAATTAGTTAGCCTCGGAAACTGCAGTGTAAGGTTAGTTAGTTTCATTATTCCAGTGTACTATTGTTAATTTTTCCAGTGTATTAATTTCACATTTACTATATGTATTTAAAAATAGCTTCTTAATTTTTATATGTAAATCTGTATAACTTAGAATTTAACCCTCTTTTCTCAGTCTTTTAAAATTTGTCTTTATGAATAGGTTATAGAAATTTTCTGTTTTGTTTTTCATTCAATATTGATTTTAATTTCACATTGTTATTAAACAGCCTGAAGATGAGCGTATTGCTCGAAACGTTGCGCATTAAAGAAGACTTTTCATGGCATTTACATTTCTCCTTGTCATTGGATTTCTCCTAAATATTATATATATATATATATGTGTGTGTGTGTGTGTCTGTGTGTGTGTTGTGTGTGTATATACACACACTACCAGTCAAAATTTTAAGTACACCCTATGCAGTGTGTTGTAACACAGAAGCTTCTTCAAAATAGCCTACAAAATGTGCTAATTTACGTCTAGCATGTAACCTAAAATTAATGCCATTAGCTCTGCACAAAGGTCCAAATACAGTTTAATAAAAGTCTTTACTGGGGGTAATGTTTTTCTTCAGGAGTATGTTAATACATGTGTTCAGTTATTAACATGCGCTGCAGGTCTTTACATATAAAATCCTTGCAGAGGAGCTAACTGTGTAGTTTAAGGTATATTTCTGTGTTTCAGAAAGCAAAAATGGGTGCCAAAGCTCAGTTAACAAAAGAAAAAAGACAGTCGATTGTAACTTTGAGAAATGAGGGCCAATCACTGAGGCAAATTGCAAAAAAATTAAGTTTCTGTGAATGCGGTTGCTTGTACCATTAAACGGTATGAAGAAACTGGTCAAAATAAGGGCAGAAAAAGGTCAGGGCGACCAAGAACCACGACATACTCAGAGGAAAAGTATATCCGAGTCACCAGGCTGCGCAACAGACGCCTCACAGCACCTGAAATCAAAGCCCAGCTGAACAACTCCAGAAGTACAACAGTTTCAACATCAACTGTTCAGAGAAGACTAAGAGAGGCAGGATTAAAAGGACAAACTGCAGCAAAGAAACCAATGCTGAGACTCCAGAACAAAAAGAAAAGGCTAGCCTGGGCTAAAAAAAATACAAAAATGGACTGTTGGGCAGTGGAAATTTGTCCTTTGGACTGACGAATCAAAGTTCGAAGTTTTTGGATCCAAACGCAGAGTATTTGTGCGGCGCAGAGCGGGTAAAAGAATGACACAGCAGTGTGTTGTGCCAACAGTGAAGCACGGTGGAGAAAGTGTGATGGTCTGAGGATGTTTTGCAGGGGAGCAAGTTGGAGATCTCCACAAAGTCACTGGAATACTGAACCAACGTGGCTATCACAGCATTCTACAGCGCCATACCATCCCATCTGGACTGCGACTAGTTGGCCAACAGTTCATAATGCAGCAAGACAACGATCCTAAACACACTTCCAAGCTGTGTCAAAATTACCTGAAGCAGAAAGGACGGCAACGCCAGCTCACAGTTATGGAATGGCCAGCACAATCCCCGGATCTGAACCCCATCGAGCTAGTGTGGGATGAACTGGATCGACAAGTGAAAGCCAAGCAGCCATCCAGTGCTCAGAAGCTCTTGGAACTCTTACAAGAGTGCTAGCAGCAGCTTTCACCAGACTATCTTCTTTCTCTTGTTGAGCGCATGCCTCGAATTTGTCCTACTGTAATTGCTGCTAAAGGAGACTATTTTGATGAATCTAAAATTTAGACTTTGCTTTTGGTAAATTGTCCTGATTTGTTGTTATTTAAGTTCCCATGTTTGTATTTATGAATTTGTGTCATGATAACTTAGTTAATAAATAAAAAACTTTCAACGAAATTTGAAATTTATGAATATTTCAGGGTGTACTTAAACGTTTGACTTGTAGTATCAGGTCATCCCATTTTAATCTAGTATATATTTTCCTTCGGAATCAATGACACTCTGCCAACGTCCTACAAGCTTTTCAATGCCATGTTTATAAAATTCAGGCGGTTTTGAGGCAAAAAACGTACAAAGACTGGTGTGCAGGTCATCTAAAGAAGTATACTGTTTCTCGTCAAGCTAGTTTTGCAGGCTCCTGAAGAGATGATAATCTGAAGACGCAAGGTCTGGAGAATATGGAGGATGTGGAAGTTTTTCCCACCCAAGCTCCTCAATTTTTGCAGAAGTGATCCGAGCGGTATGAGGACGTGCGTTGTCGTGGTGGAACACGATTCCTTTCCGATTAACCAAAGAACGTCTCTTTTCTTTTAGTGCAGTGTTCAATCGATCCAGTTGTTGACAGTAGACTTGAGCGGTGATTGTTTGGTTGGGTGGTAAGGTTTCAAAATGTGTTACACCACCTTTATCCCACCAAACACTAAGCAACAACTTCCGAGGGTGAAGATTTGGTTTTGGCTGTGGTGTCGCTGGTTCTTCGGCACAAACCCACTGTCGACGGCGCTTAACATTCTGGTACAGTATCCACTTTTCATCACCAGTCACTAAACGGTGCAAAAACGGATGTTGGAGTTCACAGTGAAGAGCTGTGCTAATGTTTACCCGCACCCTCAGATTGTCGACCGACAATTCATGTGGCACCCATTTTCCTAACTTAGGCACTTTCCCGAGTTGTTGCAAATGTCGATGAATGGTAGACGGGGATGAATTGAGTTTCTGGGCCAATTCTTCGACAGTTGTTGAACAGTCTTCTTCAACTTCATCTTCAAGTGCGGCTAACAGCAGGTCATCATCAAACTCAGCAGGGCGTCCAGAGCGTGCTGCATCTGTCAAACAGCAGTCACCATTCCTAAACTTTTAAAACCATCTTTGACATTTCCTCACATGCAGAATATCGTTGCCATAAACGTCCTGAATGTTTCGCGTTGCTTCAGTAGCACTATTCCCTTTTTTGAACTCGTAAAGCATTATAAGCCTGATATGCTCTTCTGATATCGTCATGTTTATGAGGGGTTCACATAAAGCAAAACACACGTCTTCACTGGTCAAGGTCTGTAAAGTATGTAGCGAAACACGATAGATCTCCTCTTAGATATAACCTTCGGAAAATTTATGCTTAAACCGAGTAGGACTAGTTTAAACTTAATCTATCATAAAAAACGACATTACTTATGGGTAGGCTTACCATACGTACCGTTTTGAACGGGACAGTACCGTTTTTTTTTATATTTCCTGGCCGTCCCGTCGTTTTAATGAAAATGTCAATTTTGTCCTGGTTTATGTACTTACTTTTTCATGAATACAGAATATTACATAACCCCCATCCCTTTTTTGCCATCCCAATGTCCCGTTTTTGTCTCAAGGAAATATGGTCAGCCTACTTATGGGATGACCTGATATATTACTCGATGAAGTAAATCGAGGTGAAAATGAAAACATTTCCCTCCGTTATCAAGACACTCTCTGCCAGAGACGGGTACGGATAAGGGTTGAAATGGGCGCGAAGAAAAAGAAAAAAGGATTAATTTGAGAATTTCATCTTTGGTAATTAGAAGGATATACATTAATGGAATAGATGTTAGCCCCACAATGAAAAAGAATACTTTCTTCTCTTCTTGGGATCCTGTATATATAGTTTTTTTCCATTTAAACCCATATAAATTCAAATATTCGCTGATAGATCCCCTATTGTTAAAATAAAGTGTACTTTGCTAGCGCAATCTTTTACCAGGCAAATCTGGCAAATGTCTCATCCGGCTAACGCAAAAGTTGCAAGTACCCTTTTACAATTCAATAATTGGCATTAATAATAATAAATACGATAATAAACAATAACAAGAGAGAGAGAGAGAGAGTTAAGGATATACATTAATGGAATAGATGTTAGCCCCACAATGAAAAAAGAATACTTTCTTCTCTTCTTGGGATCCTGTATATATAGTTTTTTTCCATTTAAACCCATATAAATTCAAATATTCGCTGATAGATCCCCTATTGTTAAAATAAAGTGTACTTTGCTAGCGCAATCTTTTACCAGGCAAATCTGGCAAATGTCTCATCCGGCTAACGCAAAAGTTGCAAGTACCCTTTTACAATTCAATAATTGGCATTAATAATAATAAATACGATAATAAACAATAACAAGAGAGAGAGAGAGAGAGTTACAAGGAGTTACAAGGAAAAGAAGTACCTCAAAAGACCTTGCGGCCCATACCGAGGAGGCACCAATGGCAACTTGTGCCAGGGAAAATTTTCTACACACTCAAATAGTGTGCAAGATTTGGACTAACCTTTTCTTGAAAAGATCCACAGAGGAACTGTTCACAAGTTCTGAAGGTAAACTGTTCCACGTGTCACAGATCTTATACGTAAAGTAATTCCCACACACACTAGTCCTAAACCGTTTCAAATCCAACTTCCAACCATTGTTGCGAGTTGGGTTATCATTTAAACTAAACATGCTTCTAAAATCGACATCGTTGAACCCGCGTAAGAGCTTGAAAACCTCGATCAGTTGACCGCGCAGCCTCCGAGTTTCCAGCGAAAACAAGTTCAGGGCGCGTAACCGTCGATTGTAGCCCATATGCCTAACGGAAGGGATTAACTTTGTTGCCCTCGCCTGCACTCGCTCCAGCCTCTCAATATCTTTCCTGAGGGTGGGCGACCAGAACTGCACTGCATACTCCAGGTGCGGCCGAACTAGGGAATTGTACAGAGAGAACACAATCTCCTTGTTCCGAGAGAGAGAGAGAGAAAATTTTTTACGATAGTCGAATCTGTGTGCCAGGGAAAATTTCCTACACCTTCAAATAGTGTGCAAGATTTGGTCTAACCTTTTCTTAAACTGATCTACAGAGGAACTGTTCACAACTTCTGAAGGTAACCTGTTTCACGTGTCACAGATCTTATAGGTAAAGTAATTCCCACACACACTAATGCTAAACCGTTTCAAATCCAACTCCAACCATTGTTGCGAGTTGGGTTATCATTTAAACTAAACATGCTTCTAAAATCGACATCGTTGAACCCGCGTCAGAACTTGAAAACCTCGATGAGTTGACCGCGCAGCCTCCGAGTTTCCAGCGAAAACAAATTCAGCGCGCGTAAGGGTCGATTGTAGCCCATATACCTAACGGAAGAGATTAACTTTGTGGCCCCTCGCCTGCAATCGCTCCAGCCTCTCAATATCTTTCCTGAGGGTGGGTGACCAGAACTGCACAGCATACTCCAGGTGCGGCCGAACCAGGGAATTGTACAGAGAGAGCACAGTCTCCTTGTTCCGGAAATGAAATTGCCTCCTGATATAACCCAACAGCTTCTGGGCTTTCTTTTCCACCTCTACGCACTGTTTCGTAAACTTAAGGTCGCTGCTAATTAGCACACCGAAGTCTTTTTCCAAATCAGTGGCCTCGATATTACTCACTCCCCAACATGGAGTAGTCCGACTTGGGATTGGCGTAGCTATTGTGCATGACCTTGCATTTACCCAAGTTAAACGGCTTTGCCATTTTTCGGACCACTCCCCTATCCTACGTAGGTCCGCACGCAGTTGCGGAGAGGGAGAGAGAGAGAACGCTTTTGGATACGGATGGAGAAGTGAAGAGTGGAGTCATTGTCATAGGAGTGAATAGGGTAGGAAGTGCGAATTAAAATATCATTAGTAAATAAAAGGAAAAGAGTGGGTGATAGGACACAACCCTTAGGAACACCACTGTTAATAGCTTTAGGCGAAGAACAGTGGCAATCTACAACTACTATGCTGTTTAATGTGTTGTACATTGTTGTACTAGTAGTAGGAAGAGAATATGGAATGTACGCCTCCATGTCCGAGAGAATCACCTCGGTGATGCGCTCAGCACACCCAGAAGGGCTTGGTCACGGAAGCAGTAATCATGCCATAGGAAATCACAGAAGTACTGCCTAAGGGTTCCCAACCAGCGGCGCCGAAGTGCCAAAGGTGCCTCCTCTTGGGTGGATCCAAAGGTCGAAATGGAATAATAGAACAGGAAATAGATATAAGATTGTGATCGGGAACCCCAACGGAGTAAAAAGTTTCACAGAGTAAGAAGAAGGATGAGAGGTATGAAATAAATCCAGAATGTTGACCTATCCCCAAAACGATCCGGGATGAGACCGCGGTTTCTTAACCCCTACTCAGTTACTGTCTCTGTACACGGGACTTGTTCTCCCCGTGTATGGAGTATGCTTCACATGTATGTGTAGTTCAACCCATACAGCCGTACTTGAGCGGGTGCAATCAAAGTCTTTTCATCTCATCAATTCCCTGCCTCTTACTGAGTGTCTTCAATCCATCTCTCTTCGCTGTAATGTTGCCTCACTCTCTCTTTATTATTGCCATTATAACGGACATTATTCTTCTGATGTCTTTACTGCATGCCTCACCCTTTAAGGAGAGCACGCAGTATCAGACTTTCTACACATTCCTTTTCTGTACAACTATCTAATGCAAGGGTTAATCGGTATTTTCAATCTTTCATCTACTCAACCGACAACTCTGGAACAATCTTCCACATTCCACCTTTCCTTCTGTCTATGTCCTCCCGTTTAGCTACTTAGTTTCCTTTAAGATCCAGACTATAACATGATAGCCTGTTTACCAGATGTGGGTGGTTCATATGAAGTAGCTAATGATCTCTTGAAACATAATTACATTAATAAAGATGAGATTATATTTGAATTATTTCAACAAATTAATGATTACCAACTATTACTTTGGACTTAGTGAATGGTGAGGGTAGCATCACGCCAGGGAGATGGCTTATAGAATCTTGCTCTCAACAAACATTTGTCTCACAAATTCGTTAATAAATTGGGTTTGACACCAGACCCGAATGAGCAAGAACTCAATATTTCATCTTTTGTTAAAGATGACTCAAACAAAAATAGCTAAAAGACATATGACCTGGAATTACATGCAGGAAATGAGCTAGAAAAATAAAACGGATATTGTACCAAAAGTAGGACAGAGCAAAATGGATGTACCTAATCTAGAACAGACTATTAATTATTTGAGGCGCCAGTACAATATATCTGATAGACATATCACAAGCAACTCGGCAGCTACTGTAACATCGAGATGATAATGGGGGCATATTATATTCATCTTATTCATAGGGGGCATAGTGAAGATAGGTACCTGTTTAGCTCACCAGACACCATCAGGGATAGCCCCTTGGTTGACCTATTCTTCAGCTTTACTGATTAGTCAGAATTTGTAAACAACCAAATTGTGTCCTGTCTCATACTGATTGTCTTCACTCACTCTCTCTTTACCGCAGTGTTAAATCACTCTTTACTATCGTCGTTATAATACACACTACATCCTTCATCTATTCTAATGGTCAGCTCTGGAACATTCTTCCTCAATCCAGCTTTCCCCTGTCTATGACAAAGGATGTTATTTTCTGGGAAACTATTGCGTTTGTTTTCGAGCTGATGAATACCAACCTGCCTTTGACCCACTGCATCACCCCACCTCATTCTTGTAATTTGGCGTAAGAAAAAATTGATTTCTTTTAACAGAGGGACTTATTAACACCATATCATCGGCATAAACTGTTATTTATACTTGTGTTAACTATACAGCATCCCACTGTTGCCTCATTAAGTGAAGCAGTTAATCCGTCAGTATACACATTAAACAGCATAGCAGTTGTAGATTGCCACTGTTCTTCGCCTAAAGCTATTAACAGTGGTGTTCCTCAGGGTTGTGCCCTATCACTCACTCTTTTCCTTTTATTTACTAATGATATTTTAATTCGCACTTCCTGCCCTATTCACTCTTATGACAATGACTCCACTCTTCACTTCTCCACCCGCATCCCGAGGCGTCCCTTTCAGCACTCATTCCATGATTCGCATAATATCTTGATAATTTGATTGAGATACTTAAATTATTGTACTTGCTTTATTGGTTCACATTTCATTTTAAAAATAATAATTTCTGCCTTGATAAATAGAATATTTGCCTACAAAGCTGTTCAAATATGAAGCTTTTTTATTCTGCACTGAGATAGAGTATATATATATATATATATATATATATATATATATATATTATGCGGGTTGCTTCTACAGAGCTTCAATTTAATATTTAGGAGAAATCCAATGACAAGGAGAAATGTAAATGCCATGAAAAGTCTTCTTTATTGCGCAACGTTTCGAGCAATACGCTCATCTTCAGGCTGTTTAATAACAATGTGAAATTAAAATCAATATTGAATGAAAAACAAACAGAAATTTCTATAACCTATTCGTAAAGACAAATTTTAAAAGACTGAGAAAAGAGGGTTAAGTTCTAAGTTATACAGATTTACATATAAAAATTAAGAAGTTATTTTTAAATACATGTAGTAAATGTGAAATTAATACACTGGAAAAATTACCAATAGTACACTGGAACAATGGAGCTATCTACCTTACACAGCAGTATCCGAGGCCGACTAATTTGAGCAGAGGAAACGGGAACGAAGGATGGCGAGGGAGATAGGGGAAGGAGGGATTATAAGGAATTGGGGAAGGAGGAGGGATCATAGCAAATTGAAGGGACGGACGATGAGTCAACATTCAGACTAGGGGACAATGCTTTAATGAAAAGGGATTCTAAAATTCTTAGTGAGTTGGGACAAGTATTACAACCAAGAATTTTAAAATTGTCTAAAGTGACATCAATTTTGCATTTGATGCTATGTTCACGAATGCTGGAGGCTTCCTTAGTTTTTAAAATTTTACCTGTTCGGCCACTTATTCCCATATGCGAATAAAATCTAGCCCTGAGAGAGCGAACAGTGCTGCCGATGTAATTCCCAAGGAGACACCTGGGGCAGGTAAATAAATATACAACACCGCTACGCAACGAGTCAGGGGTTCGATCCTTCGCTGAGAAAAAGCTACCTAAAGACGTTTTATTAATAAATATGATGCGGAAATCAGTATGATAAAAAAATTTCCTTAACAATTTTGTAAATTTAAGCTTAAATTCCTTATTCAAGGGACCCATTTCAGGTACCAAGAAATATTTTATATCCTTCGGCACTGTAATACATGGAAGTTGAGGGCTATAAACATTATTTAAGAAGGATCTAATTAGTTTGTCTACATATTGAACAGGAAAACTATTATTAGTAAAGTATGATCTTAGATTATTAAATTCATCATTAAGTAAGGTAAAATTAGAGGTCAAATTATATCCTCTGAACAGGAGAGTTTTAATACAAGACATCTTATAGTTGAAATCAGTAAAACTAAAAAAATTCATGCCCAAACCAGTGAAAGTGGGTTTCCTATAAACTGATGTAGTAATAGAATCACCGTTTTTCGAAATTAAAAGATCTAAGAAGGGGAGGGAGCCATTTTGCTCAGTTTCCATTGTATACGTTATATTGGGGTGCAAAGAATTTAGGAAGTTAAAAAATGATACTTACTCTCAGTTGTTCGCATCTGGTGCTAATCTTGCTCAATTATACTGTCTGCCTAAAATCCATAAAGCTGGAACACCTCTCCGTCCTATTTTAGCTTCGTATAACTTACCCACCTTTCAATTGGCAAAATTTGTTGTTCGTCTCCTGTCCCCCTTTGCGAAAAATGTTTACACTATAAATAACTCGTTTGAATTCCAAAAAGAACTCCTGGGTAAAAACTTCGATTCAAAAAAGTTTTTTGTCAGTTTTGATGTAAAGTCACTTTTCACAAATGTACCTGTATCTGAAACTATTGCCATTATTTTAGATAGGGTTTTTAGCTCAGTTGATAATTTTCATGGTTTTTCATTGTCTCATTTGAAGGAACTTTTAGAATTGGTCTTCAAACAATGCTATTTCACTTTCAACAATAAGGTTTACCAACAAATTGATGGGGTAGGGATGGGATCACCAGTCGGACCGTTAGCAGCTGACTTTTTATGACTCATTTAGAAAGTGTAATTTTTAGACAATCTCCCACTCATCTCAAGCCAATTTTCTATCGACGCTTCGTTGATGATTCGATAGCAGTCTTTGATAATGCGGTACAAGCGCAACAATTCTTTAACTTCCTAAATTCTTTGCACCCCAATATAACGTATACAATGGAAAACTGAGCAAAATGGCTCCCTCCCCTTCTTAGATCTTTTAATTTCGAAAAACGGTGATTCTATTACTACATCAGTTTATAGGAAACCCACTTTCACTGGTTTGGGCATGAATTTTTTTAGTTTTACTGATTTCAACTATAAGATGTCTTGTATTAAAACTCTCCTGTTCAGAGGATATAATTTGACCTCTAATTTTACCTTACTTAATGATGAATTTAATAATCTAAGATCATACTTTACTAATAATAGTTTTCCTGTTCAATATGTAGACAAACTAATTAGATCCTTCTTAAATAATGTTTATAGCCCTCAACTTCCATGTATTACAGTGCCGAAGGATATAAAATATTTCTTGGTACCTGAAATGGGTCCCTTGAATAAGGAATTTAAGCTTAAATTTACAAAATTGTTAAGGAAATTTTTTTATCATACTGATTTCCGCATCATATTTATTAATAAAACGTCTTTAGGTAGCTTTTTCTCAGCGAAGGATCGAACCCCTGACTCGTTGCGTAGCGGTGTTGTATATTTATTTACCTGCCCCAGGTGTCTCCTTGGGAATTACATCGGCAGCACTGTTCGCTCTCTCAGGGCTAGATTTTATTCGCATATGGGAATAAGTGGCCGAACAGGTAAAATTTTAAAAACTAAGGAAGCCTCCAGCATTCGTGAACATAGCATCAAATGCAAAATTGATGTCACTTTAGACAATTTTAAAATTCTTGGTTGTAATACTTGTCCCAACTCACTAAGAATTTTAGAATCCCTTTTCATTAAAGCATTGTCCCCTAGTCTGAATGTTGACTCATCGTCCGTCCCTCTCAATTTGCTATGATCCCTCCTCCTTCCCCAATTCCTTATAATCCCTCCTTCCCCTATCTCCCTCGCCATCCTTCGTTCCCGTTTCCTCTGCTCAAATTAGTCGGCCTCGGATACTGCTGTGTAAGGTAGATAGCTCCATTGTTCCAGTGTACTATTGGTAATTTTTCCAGTGTATTAATTTCACATTTACTACATGTATTTAAAAATAACTTCTTAATTTTATATGTAAATCTGTATAACTTAGAACTTAACCCTCTTTCTCAGTCTTTTAAAATTTGTCTTTACGAATAGGTTATAGAAATTTCTGTTTGTTTTTCATTCAATATTGATTTTAATTTCACATTGTTATTAAACAGCCTGAAGATGAGCGTATTGCTCGAAACGTTGCGCAATAAAGAAGACTTTTCATGGCATTTACATTTCTCCTTGTCATTGGATTTCTCCTAAATATATATATATATATATATATATATATATATATATACACACACCGGTGTGTATGTGTATATATATATATATATATATATATATATATATATATATATATATATGATGAATAAAACCACGAAGGGAAAAGAAACACAAAGTGGTGCTCAAGCGCTTTCGTCTAATGACATCCTCAGGAACACTGGAGTGAAAGGAGAGTTCAAGACAATATATAGGTTACAAAAATAAACATATATATATATATATATATATATATATATATATAGTAAGTATAGAAATAAAAATTGTGGGAGGAGCAAACACATTTGTACGGAAAAAAATTACAATTTTAGCAGTTTGCCCGAAATTCAACATAAATTCAAATGGCTTGTTTCCAGCCAATTTTTTATAGTTATTGTCTGAATGGTAAACAGGTCACAAAAGAATAAGAAATAAAAATAATATAAATTGGAAAAAATTACAAAATAATGCCTTAGTGATATATACGTCACAACCAAAATAAACATAAAGAAATAAACCAACAGATGAAAAAAAAACAACATAAATTATAAATGGAGTCTACAATTCAAGCTCAAAAGGAAAGTTTACAATCAATTTAATAGATGATGCCAAATGATATATATGTCACAAAGAAATAAAATAAAGAAATAAACAAAAAAAAGAAATAAATTGAAAAATAAATTGTAAGAGAGGCACCCAAATTTAAGGGAAAAAAATTACCAAAGGTTTTTTAGTATTGTCTGAATCATGCATACTATGGTCACAAACGAATAAAAAAAGTACAAGTAAATATAAATTGGAAAAACAAAATGATGCCTAGATGATATATAAAGAACTATAAAAATATACGACATATATAAGGTATATATATATGAAATATAAACGCAATATATATATTATATACATAAGGGAAAAATTACCAAAGGTTTTTATAGTTATTGTCCAAAAGATCCATAAGTCACAAAAGAATAAAAAAATAAAAATAAATATAAATTGAAAAATTACAAATAATGCCTCAAAAAAAAATACATACAACTACACATGTACACATATACACCCGCATAACCAAATCTATATACATATATACACATATACATACATATATATACATATACATATACATAAAGGGTACGCAAAGAAGAGAAAGGGAAAGAACAGATCATATTCGACATAGAAGAAATAGCAAGAGTAATGAAACATATTTTTTAGAAGAAATGAGAATAATAAAAGCTCAGCTTGTCCTTCTAACAAGGAGAGACAGAACGCCGCAAACATATGCACCACAACATTACGCACATCACCCCCCTATTCAACACCACCCACCAATAATACAACAACAACAGTGGTATCACGGGCCGCAACCCCAATACTCCCAAATGCAGCGGCCCAACCAATAACACCAAACAGGAACCGACATCGACCAGGAAACGACCAGCATTTAAGAAAATCGAACACGAAGATTAGAAGAAACACGGTAAATGTATTATACACAAATATACAAGGCCTCTATACGGACCATGCAGACTGCAAATTACAATACTTGCAAAATTTAGCTACGGAAACCGGCATAGATATCATAGGCCTAACGGAAACACACTTACATAAGTGCGAAAAAGGCTGTGAAAACTGCATCGAGAATACTGAAATAGCGTTGCTGGACTACAACATATATAGAGCAGATAGAGTGTCTAGACGAGGAGGAGGGTGTTGTATCTACGTGAAAAACACTTACACATGTGAAGTGAGGGTAAAGAAATCAAACAGCACAGTTGAAGTTATTATATTAGAAGTAAAAGAACTGAACCTAACCATTATGAACATCTACAGACCACCAAACACCACAAAAAGTGAATTCCAATTTGCTACAAATGAAATAGAAAACATATTAAAATTACTTGAAACTCCAGCAACAAATATTCTAATTTTCGGAGATTTTAATTTCCCATTCATATCATGGAAGAAAAATGACGAAGTTATATATGTTGAGAAGTTTCATGGCAACATTACTAAAGATGACAGAACCCAAGCAACAATGCTATTAGATATTATGGAACATTACGCCCTTACCCAGGAAATCTGTGAAGCCACGAGAAAGGAGAACGTTTTGGATTTAATGTGGACAAATAACAACGAGATAATAATAAATAAAAAAGTAACGCGCACAAAGTTCTCCGACCATAACCTCATCGATATACAATTGAAGTTAGCACCCAGAGGTCCGAAAACGCATCCCAGAGAGGCAGATGGAATATTTGAAGGCTTAAACATAAATTCAAAGAAAGTAAATTGGGAAAACGTAAATAAAGATTTAAAGGAGGTAAATTGGGAATTGCTACTACACGAGAAGACTCCACAAGAAATACTATGTATAATAGAGACGGAAACCAAACCTATAATACTGAAACATATTCCAGAGAGACAGGAAAGAAAAAGTAGCAAGCTCGAGAGGAAAATCAGGACTCTATTCAGGCAACGAAGACAAACCGTAAAACATCTCCACAGATGCAGAACTGATGCAAAGAGACTCAAACTAGAGAGGAAACTTGGCGAAATAGAAATGGACCTAAAGCAAACATTCATACATAAGACAAACGAGGAGGAAAACAAGGTAGCAGAAAACATAAAAAATAACCCAAAATACTTCTACACTTTTGCGAAAAGGAAAATGCAGTGTAAAGAGAGTATTGGACCGTTGATAGACGGGGAGGCCGAATACACAAATGACCCGAAAGAAATAAGTGAACTGCTTAGGGAACAATTTAAATCTGTGTTTAGCACCCCTAAGTCCGAGATGGAAGTGGAAAACCCAGACGAGTTTTTCGACATTGAAACAGATCAACCAAGAACAAATCCCGGCACAAACCTATTAATGGACTTCGAGTTCACGGAAGAAGATGTAATTACGGCCTTATCACAGATGCCAGACAATTCAGCGCCAGGGCCAGACACATGGAGTGCCACATTTCTGAAGAAATGCAGAGAGAGTATTGCAAAACCGCTATACTTACTATGGAGGAAATCACTCGACATAGGACAAATTCCACTCCCCTTAAAGAACGCTAATATTGCCCCCCTATTTAAAGGTGGTAACAGAGCAATGCCCAAAAATTATCGGCCAGTGGCTCTCACCTCACACCTTATAAAGTGTTTTGAACGCATAATTAGAGCCAAAATTACCTACAACCTATAAGAAAAAGACTTACTGTATACAACCCAAATCAACATGGCTTCAGGGCGGGTAGATCATGCCTGTCACAGCTACTAGACCACCAGGAGAAAATATTAGGAACATTGTGTCGAGGACAAAATATTGATGTAATATATACTGATTTTGCTAAAGCCTTCGATAAATGTGACCATGGAATCATAGCACACAAACTTAAGGATACAGGAATTACTGGAAAGCTAGGAAGGTGGATATTTAATTTCTTGACGCAAAGAACGCAAAGAGTGGTGGTAAACGGAGTTAAATCGGAAGTCTCGGAAGTCGTGAGCTCTGTCCCACAAGGGACAGTATTAGCTCCCTTGCTGTTCATAATAATGATTGCAGATATTGATGCAGATATTAAGGACAGTATTGTATCATGCTTCGCAGATGACACGAAGATATGTAAGGAAATATTGAACGAAGATGACATAAGAATACTACAAAACGACATTGAAACATTATTCCAGTGGGCAGAAGAGAACAATATGAAGTTCAACGAAGAAAAATTCCAACTTCTAAGATATGGTAATAACAAAGAGCTACAGAAAAAAGGGTACAAAACTCCGCAAGACAAACAGATAACACCAAATCCACAAGTCAGGGATCTTGGAGTAATAATGTCGTCGGATGCGGAATTCAGAGAGCACTATAAAATCAAAATCACAACGGCTAGAAAAATAATGGGAATCATCTGGAGAAGCTTCCGCAGCAGAAAAGCAAACATCATGCTCAAATTATGGAAGAGTCTAGTCCTACCAATAATTGAGTATTGCTCAGTACTCACAAGCCCACACAGAAAAAGAGACATTGCGAGCATTGAAGCTATACAAAGGACTTTTACGTCTAAGATAGAGGAAACGGAAGGTGAAGACTACTGGTCTCGACTACAATCCCTGGAACTCTACTCTCTTGAAAGAAGGCGAGAGCGGTACACAATAATATACATATGGAACATACTTGAGGGCACTGTCCCTAACCTCAGAAATGAAGTAGAAACAAACTGGAATGAGAGAAGAGGCAGATTTTGTACGGTCCCAGCTGCGGTGGGACAAGGAGCCATGAAAACGAGGATGGAAAATACCCTCAGAATACGGGGCCCAAAGCTTTTCAATGTCCTTCCAAAAGAAGTGAGGAATCTCCAGCACACCAACCTGAATAACTTTAAGAACCAGCTGGACAGATTCTTGTGCAAAGTCCCTGACCAGCCATGCGTGGCTGGCTACGAGGGCAGGAGGCGATCAGAGAGCAATTCCCTCCTTCACCAAGTCCCGCAAATGAGGCGGGATGCTGCAGAGGGGTCGACCGCAGGTCGATCCTGAACCATCGTTCAAACTCAACAAAAGTAAAAGTAAAAAAAAAAAATATATATATATATATACATACATACACATACACATACATACACATACATATACATATATATAAGAAATACGCATACAACAATAAATTGAAAAATAAAATTGTAAGAGAAACATACAAATTTATAAGGAAAAAGAAACAAAAAACAAATTTTCACCAAAGGTTTAGCAACCTGCCCTTTTTGTTTAAATCCATTCTGAAGGAATTCAGAGCAACGGGATCGGGTTGAAACAGACCTTTACTCATGTTAAAGTTATTTGTAAGTTGAATTATAGCAGACTCAAGAATATTTCTATTAACAATGTTGCTAGAGTGAAACAAAACTGAAGCATTATTCCAATCAATACAATGGGATAACTGACAAATGGACAAAAAGGGCACTGGACAACTGTCCCGTTCTAACGGAATATTGATGCTGTTTTACACGCGTTTGCAAATCCTTTCCCGTCTGACCTATGTAAAAGGAATCACATTACTTACACCCAATTTTATAGATAATGCCTAAATTATTGGTAGGGCTATTTTTTACTATGATGTTTTTCACAATATTGTTATATGAAAAAACCACACTGATATCCAAAAGTTTAAGTACATTAGCAATGCTTAAGAAGCCCGGGAAGAATGGAAGTACTAAAATATTCTTTGACAAGGTGCGAGTGTTATTATTCACACGATAGAAGGTTCGTTTAGCCTTATTAAGACAAGATTCCATGAACGCAGATGGGTAACACAGCTCATTTCCAATACCGTTGATATTTTCCAATCCTAAGAGCGCGAAGAAACATAGGGGAAAATATGGCCTTCTTAATACGGGTGTCATGTCCCGAGTAAAAGTGTACGTAGGAGAAAGTGTTTGTTTTTTTCCGATAGATACTAAACTTAAAACCTGGGCTATCTATCCCTATGTACACGCACATCAAAAAACGGGATTGAGTTGTCTTGTTCCACTTCTAAAGTAAACTTAATGGAGGGGACTTGGTCATTTAACTGAAGGAGGAAATCATCCAGGTCACGATTCATGGGCCAAATACACAAAATATCGTCGACGTACCGCAACCATGGGATGCCAACCCCCAGGATTCTCGGAATGTAAGTAATTTTAAAAAAATCCATATAAATATTGGAGAGAAGGGGCGACAAAGGGTTGCCCATGGCCATCCCAAAAACTTGTTGATAATGCTCGCCATTGAAAGTGAATTTACAATCCTTGATACAAAGCTTAATAAGTTCCAAAACAATATGTGCAGGTAATGGCAGATCATAGTTATGTAATTCTCGGGCGAGAAAGTCAAGCATATCATCAATCGGCACTTTTGTAAACAATGAACAAACGTCAAAACTGATCAATCTATCGTTGGTATTAATGCGAACATTATTCAGTTTTTCAGTAAGATCCATGGAAATGATCTGTGTTACCCATCTGCGTTCATCGAATCTTGTCTTAATAAGGCTAAACGAACCTTCTATCGTGTGAATAATAACAGTCGCACCTTGTCAAAGAATATTTTAGTACTTACATTCTTCCCGGGCTTCTTAGGCATTGCTAATGTACTTAAACTTTTGGATATCAGTGTGGTTTTTTCATATAACAATATTGTGAAAAACATCATAGTAAAAAATAGCCCTACCAATAATTTAGGCATTATCTAAAAAATTCGGTGTAAGCAATGTGATTCCTTTTACATAGGTCAGACGGGAAAGGATTTGCAAACGCGTGTAAAACAGCATCAATATTCCGTTAGAACGGGACAGTTGTCCAGTGCCCTTTTCGTCCATTTGTCAGAGTTATCCCATTGTATTGATTGGAATAATGCTTCAGTTTTGTTTCACTCTAGCAACATTGTTAATAGAAATATTCTTGAGTCTGCTATAATTCAACTTACAAATAACTTTAACATGAGTAAAGGTCTGTTTCAACCCGATCCCGTTGCTCTGAATTCCTTCAGAATGGATTTAAACAAAAAGGGCAGGTTGCTAAACCTTTGGTAAAAATTTGTTTTTTGTCTCTTTTTCCTTATAAATTTGTGTTTCTCTTACAATTTTATTTTTCAATTTATTGTTGTATGCGTATTTCTTTATATATGTATATGTATGTATGTGTATGTGTATGTATGTATATATATATATATATGTATATGAATATATATGTATGTGTATATATGTATATAGATTTGGTTATGCGGGTGTATATGTGTACATGTGTAGTTGTATGTATTTTTTTTTAAGGCATTATTTGTAATTTTTCCAATTTAGATTTATTTTTATTTCTTTATTCTTTTGTGACTTATGGATCTTTCAGACAATAACTATAAAAACCTTTGGTAATTTTTCCCTTATGTATAATATATATATATATATATATTGCGTTTATATTTCATATATATATACCTTATATATGTCGTATATATTTTTATAGTTCTTTATATATCATCTAGGCATCATTTTGTTTTCCAATTTATATTTACTTGTACTTTTTTTATTCGTTTGTGACCATAGTATGCATGATTCAGACAATAACTAAAAAACCTTTGGTAATTTTTTTCCCTTATAAATTTGGGTGCCTCTCTTACAATTTATTTTTCAATTTATTTCTTTTTTTTGGTTTATTTCTTTATTTTATTTCTTTGTGACATATATATCATTTTGGCATCATCTATTAAATTGATTGTAAACTTTCCTTTTGAGCTTGAATTTGTAGACTCCATTTATAATTTATGGTTTTTTTTTCATCTGTTGGTTTATTCTTTATGTTTATTTCGGTTGTGACGTACAGTATATATCACTAAGGCATTATTTTGTAATTTTTTCCAATTTATATTTATTTTTGTTTCTTTATTCTTTTGTGACCTGTTTACTAAGGTGGAGTGAAAATATCATTTTTGGATTTTTAATTTACTTGAGTGTGGAAAAGTTGCCAATGGGCTTTAGAAACAAGCATGTGAAATTATAATACAATTGAAGCATTGCTTGATTGACCACCAGCGATTTTAACATATGGCATATTTCATGTTTTAACGATCGCTTTGCCCATCAGGAGTCATCCAAGATGCTGGTCTTTCATCCATGTTTATGCAAATAATTAACAGCTTAGTTTGCTGTAGACTGTGTTATTGCATACTTGAGGTTGACATTTAAGATTACAACATGTGTGGAATGTAAATTAATGGCAATTACAGAGGGTGGCCAAATTATTAGAGCTGATGTGAGTAAGTGAGATAAGAAAGAGTTTAGTTAACCATACATTGATTTAATGCTAGTTTCAGTGATGGTAGTGATTTGGTGCGATAACATATGCAGTCCGTGAGTCAGAGGGGATGGGAGATTGGGAGTGGGGGGAGAGTGAGTAATATGCAAAGCGCGGCTGCTCCGCCAAGCTCAGTGCACATGTGGCAGTGAGAATTGAAGGTTATTTGTGCTGTTATCATCATTTTTTCGTGAAACTTGATATTAAAAGTAAGTTAATTACATATTGATATCTGTTTATAGGTGTTTGACAAGTGAGTGTGACAGTATTAATTTGATATTTCTTTTTCTTGCAGAAATTCTTTAATAGTCTTACATTGCTTACAATTTATAATAATTGTTTTTTTTTTCAGAATGGAAATTATTACGAGGGAGAAGGCGGCATGTGTGATTTTTGGCGCGCCACGCGAGATACCCACAAATGTTCTTCCCACCTACGCTGATGTTATGAAGGCTTACATCCATACAAGACAACAGCTGACAACGAAGAATAACAAATATCCACCGTTCGCCGAAGTATCAAAAAAAGTTTGCGTTGATGTTGAACTTGTTTGGGAGAAAGCGTCTCTTCCGACCGTGACGCACGGACGAGTGATTGAAACGCTCAGACCGTACAACGAGAAATACAAGAAAATCTTGAAACCATACAAGGCTCGGAAGGACAACGACAACTACAAGCAACAACTTGAACAGTTCAGAGAAGACGCAGATAAACTCTTCGACATTAGCAAATGCAAATGTGTAGATTTCGTCATGAGCTGTAAGTGCGAAAGAGCGGACAAAGTACCACTCAAAGAAAGAAAGTTTCTAGAGGACCAGAGAGGAGCCAGAAAGATGATTATAGGAGGCATCGATTTGGTGGAAACAACAAAGCTACAGAAGAAAATATCCAGGAAAGTCTGTGAATCGAGAAGACACAGCATTCACCAAGAACAATCGAAGCAGCAATGCAATTCTGGAAGCTACAACGAGGAAGACAAGGACGACGACACCGACAACAGCGACGAAGAATACACCCTATCTAAGTCACACTGTAAACCTGATCTATCGACACTGGAGAGTAAACGTCAAAGAATGACGATGACTGTACGATTACCATGTTTGGCTAAAGCGTGCGATAGAACGGGCGTCTCAGATCGAGCAGCAGCCGTTATTGCCTCATCCGTGCTACAAGACATTGGAATTGTGTCTACAAATGACACCTCCAAAGTCATTGATCGTAGTAAAATTCGCCGAGAAAGAAGTAGAACTCGTCAAGAACTGACAAAACTAGACAGCAGTATGACAGACTTGCCTGGATTGTACTTCGACGGTCGAAAGGATAGAACGATGAAAAATGTACGAGACGCCGCAGGACATGGCCACCGGGACAGAGATACAGAAGAGCACGTCAGCATTATTTGTGAACCAGGTTCATCGTACTTTGGCCACGTGACGCCGTCAAGTGGATCAAGCAAGGCGATTTCCAAAGTAATCTTTGAATGCTTGGCTGCGCGAAGTGTGGATCTCGACAGTGTGAAAGTCGTCGGATGCGACGGAACCGCTGTCAACACTGGACATAATGGCGGAGTTATTCGGCAGCTTGAGGAATTACTACAAAAACCGCTGCAATGGCTCGTGTGCTTATTACATGCTAACGAGCTCCCCCTGCGACACCTGTTTCAGCATTTAGATGGAGCAACTACAGGACCTAAGTGCTTCTCAGGACCGATAGGGAAATCTCTCACAGCATGCACGGAACTCCATATAACATCGTATGAACCTATATCTCCATTACAGCCACTGCCGCATGTTGACGTGAAGGACCTGAGCACTGACCAGCAGTACCTGTGGCAGATGTGTCAAGCTGTCAGTGAAGGACACTGTCCCTGTGATCTAGCATTGCGAAAACCGGGACCATTGAACCACTCGCGATGGTTGACAACTGCCAACAGAATCCTCCGCCTCTATGTTGGCCTCGATGCACCATCCAACAACATCAAAACTCTTGTCACATTCATCATCCGGGTCTACGCCAACATGGTTCGCCATCAAGACGCAGCCATCATGCAAAGATGGAGCCAAACATCTGCACGGGATGATGGTGAGAACACGGTACCTCAGTTCCTCTCTAAAGAAAGTCGTCGACCCGGTGATTCGGCGAAACGGCTTCTGCGGACACCCCGAGAACGTGCTATTAGCCATGATCACAGATGAGCGACCACATATAAGGGAACTCGGACTCAGAAGAATCATGAAGGCAAGATCACATGAGTCTGCAAACAAAATCCGCAGGTTTCGAGTGCCACCGCTCAACCTCGACGCGACCGAATACCAGGACATGGTCGATTGGCAGACTTTGACCGTGACGGAGCCTCCTGTTACGATGGATATGACGGACAACGAATTGAACGACATGATCTCTGCTCAAATTTCACCAAGTGTCCTCTTCCCTCGCTTCCCTTGTCACACACAGGCGGTGGAAAGATGCGTGAACCTAGTTACCGAAGCTTCAGCCGCTGTGTGTGGCGAGACGTCCCGCCATGGATTTATTCGGGCTCGCGTCGCTTCTCGGCAGCTTATGCCGAAACTTGAGTCTAAACGTGACTATCAATTCTGAATTAACCATGCATGCATAACTCAGACTCTATCGTTAGCATAATAGTGTGCCAAAATAACTAAAAATATATAGTCTGATGTTTACTCGTATTTTAGGTATTTATGTGTAAAATCGTATATTATTGTAAACTTATAACGTCTGGTGGTTCGATCAAAAGATTGTCTGATTTTAATAAACTTTTTTGCATATTGTTCTATTAGTCCATTGGCAACTTTTAAAACCTCAAGTAAGTTAAAATTCACAAAAAAAATTTTTGGGCCATTTTCACTCCACCCTACTGTTTACCATTCAGACAATAACTGTAAAAAATTGGCTGGAAACAAGCCATTTGAATTTATGTTGAATTTCGGGCAAAGTGCTAAAATTGTAATTTTTTTCCGTACAAATGTATTTGCTCCTCCCACAATTTTTATTTCTATACTTACTATATATATATATATATATAAATATATATATATATATATGTATGTTTATTTTTGTAACCTATACAGTATATTGTCTTGAACTCTCCTTTCACTCCAGTGTTCTTGAGGATGTCATTAGACGAAAGCGCTTGAGCACCACTTTGTGTTTCTTTTCCCTTCGTTGTTTTATTCATCATAAATATTTTTCACGTGTCACTTTCGTGAAATAATTTTCATATATATATATATATATATCAGTGGCGGCTCGTGGTAATTTTACTTACGCATGCAGTCACATGCATGACAGTGTAGTACATATTAGATAAGCTGTATTTTGTCTTTATGGTATTCTTATGAGTTATGTAGTAACCGAGGATAGAACCAATATTATATTAATAATATTAATAATAATTTTAACTTTATTTTTTTAACTTAAATAATAATTTTAAATTCATTGAGTATATTATTTATGCATGTAGTGCATGCCTTGCATTCATTAAGAAGCCGCCCTGATATATATATATATATATATATATATATATATATATATATATACCGTATTTGACGGCTTACAAGACGCTGCGCCGTGAAAGACGCACCTTAATTTTGGAAAGGTAAATTCAAGAAAAAAGTTTTTGATGCACTTTATTGTTAATACAATGGATATGTAAAATTCAATAAAAAGAAACCCCAAAAGCCAATAAAGAAAGATAATATGATTATTACTCTTATTATTTGTTATTAATCAACTTCAGATTCATTACTGACATTATCATCATTATCCCCATCATCATAATCATCATCATCTTCACTTGTATCACTGTCACGCTCCTACAATAAATGATCTTTAGTGCCATCCATTGCATTACTTATACCACATTTTTTAAAGGACTTGACCACAATTTCAGTCTTAACATCATGCCGTGACTTCAGCACCGATTCACACACTTGTGCTATTGATGGACGTTTCATCCTTCCCCACTTTCGGCTTCTAAGACGCAGGGCGATTTTTAAGGTATTTATAAGGAAAAAAAGTGCGTCTTATAAGCCGACAAATACGGTATATGTATGTATATATATATATATATATATATATATATATATATATATATATATATATATATATACACGAGGGTACTTCAATAAGTATCCGCACTTTTTATTTTAGTGATAATATGTATATATAATATATACTCGTAATAACGAGCCAAACTGAGATCTATAGGCTTATTTAGGCTAGCAACAGTATAGGCTTATTTAGGCTAGCAACAGTATAGGCTTATTTAGGTTAGCAACCGTACAGGCTTATTTAGGCTACTCGTAGCTGTCACATATCGTACGAGTGTGTACGAGTGGATTCAAATGTTCAAGGAAGGGCGGGACATGTGTGACAGATGCTCAGCGCTCAGGACGACCGTCAACAGTCACCCAGTGGTGACAAGCAGGAAGAAGCCAGAGCCATGATTTTCGATGACAGAAGATTAACAATAAAAGAAATTGCATCTTCATTAGACATCAGTCAAGGGTCAGCCTATTCGATAGTTCATGACGTTCTTGGCTTTCACAAGGTTTGTGCAAGATGGGTGCCCAAACAGTTGACAGAAGAGCACAAGCGTAATCGTATGGACGTCTGCTCTCGTCTTTTGGAGCGGTATCATAATGAAGGTGAAAACTTTTTGGAGCGCATTATCACTGGAGATGAAACCTGGATCCATCACTATGAACCAGAAAGCAAACGACAGAGCATGCAATGGAAGCATCCAACATCTCCCGTTGCAAGGAAGTTCAAAGCGCAGCCGTCAGCAGGTAAAGTTATGCTAACACTGTTTTCGGATACACGAGGCCCTATCCTTGAACATTATCTAGAGCGCGGAACTACACTAACAAGTGCATCGTATTCTGACATGCTTCGGAATGAGTTAAAGAAAGCAATTCGCACAAAACGGAGAGGGAGATTGTCAGAAAGTGTTATTCTGTTACACGACAATGCGCGCCATCATACCGCTGCACAGACTAGAAAATGCCTTCAAGAACTTAAATTTGAAATTCTCGACCATCCAGCCTACAATCTAGACCTGGCACCTTCGGATTTTTACCTGTTTGGACCACTAAAAAACGCTTTGAGAGGTCAACGATTCCAAGGCGATGAGGACCTGAAGGAGGCGATGCATGGCTGGCTACGCACACAGCCAAAAACATTCTTTTGTGATGGCATTAGGAAGCTTGTAGATCGCTGGACTAAGTGTATTGAGGAAACAGGGAGACTATGTTCAGAAGTGATGTATTTATAATCTATCAGATGTAAAAATAAAATCGTGGACATGAAAAGTGCGGATACTTACTGAATTAGCTTCGTATATATATATATATATATATATACTTCGTGTGTGTGTATATATATATATATATATATATATATATATATATGTGTGTGTGTGTGTGTGTGTGTGTGTGTGTGTGTGTGAGAATAAACAATGAATAATTCCTACATTCATATAATTCTTATATTCATTCATATAGTTCTTATGTTCATTCGTATACTTCGTATATTTATATAATTCTTATATTCTTATTTATATTCATATATTCATTTTGATGTATAAAGTCAAAAATCGAATAATGCTGACGCGACTTTGGATAATTTTTTTATTTGCTTTCTATTTTATAATTGGTGAATTATTTCTTTTTAAACTACTTAATCACTTTTCTTAGATTTAGCTTAATAATGTAATCTTGTTCATTTCCTGTGTACCTTCTCCCTTCGTTGTAAAAGATGAAGTCATGTCCTGCTTAACGTTTCCTTTTTAATCTTAAGCATTTAATTTTTGCTCATTTGCATGTTTGTTTGTAATTCGTGATGGGAAGGCATATTTCGGAGTAAACTACAGAAAGAGAAAATCTTTGACTTCTCCTTTGAGCCTTGCTCTCTTCAGAAAACTTAGTCTTAAATAGAGAAAAATAATTTCCCGATATGTTACAAGAAGAATCGGGGAACCTTCATAGAATTTACTCAGCCTCACAGAATCCTCTGATTCACTACAAGAAGAAATCGGAGAGTAGTATAAGAGAAAACTTCTGCGATTCCCACTACGGTACCAGATACTACACAGTAACAAATCCATTGCTGCCACCTAACCAGAACCCCGTCAACCTCGAACTGCCAAGGCCATAGACGGAGGGGTTAACAAATGGCGACCTTGCCAGGATTCTTCCAGTTTTCTAGACCCTGAAACTAGAACCAACATTCAGTTGACGGGCGTGTCACGACTTCCAGTTGTTCACATCCATCATTCGACCGGTGTGTCACGGCTCCAAGTTCTCCAGGCCCAGTCTTCGTCCAGGAACAAGTGGCCAGCAAGACACGTCTTCAAGGATTTCGCCGTAGGAATCTTGTTAAGTACAGATCCTTCTTTCAAATTAATTACTAAACATTTGAGAAGTCAGTATAATTAACAGTTAATAATTAGTATCAAGCGAGATACACTCCATACACCAGTAATACATTTCTTTTTATTGGAACCGAGTTATTTCCACGATTATATTAGCATAAAATAATTTTAATCAATGTGCCAATCATAATATTATCGTACATTCATGTACATTCGAGTGAAATTTTGTTTACACTTTTTTATTATTTGGTTTACAATTTTTTCAAATTTTTCCCTAGTTAGGAAAATTGTCGTGTATTTGTTTATTTATTTCTTAGATAGAGTAGTTAGGAAAGCCACTGAAGTGATCATTCCATAGATTAAGTTCAGTCAAGCAAACCAAATTAGAATACATTAACAGTACCTTCACATATGAGCGATTCAGACGGTGCCCTTTCTGACATTGAAAATTCCCCTACACCCATTTTTCCACCTACCCCGCGCCCTTCAAACATATTTCCAAACACGCAAACTTCAGATCAGGCACAAGCCAACATGTCTCAAACCGCTTCCCCAGCATACATTAACTTAGGTAGACTTGTAAACCTTCCCCATATTGTCCTAATTTTTAAGGGAACCATAGATAATAACTTTGTTGAATCGCGCGTGAGACCTTGGATTGAGTCTCTAGAACAGTATTTCTTATGCGAAAACATCACGGATAATGATATAAAGATTAGGGAAGCTAAAAGGTTTATTGACCCTAAAGAGGGGAATGCCCATGATACAGTTACATACGTCCCCTCCATTAGCGAAGCTACAACTTGGGACATTTTAAAAAAACTTATTAGAATTTTTCAAAGAAATACTCGCACAACCTTTGGCCACGTTAGGAGCTGTCTTCAAAGCTAAATGGAAGAAAGAAGAATATGAAGATTTAAATAATTTTATTACACGAACACAAACTCGTAGAAGCTCTCCGAGCTGCAGAAAATGCATGCGACATTACATTCACTTCAAAGCAAAGAAACCCAATAGTAGCAGCATCCATTTACCAAAACCTACCCGTAGCACCTAAAACGAAATTTCAAGAGTGTCTAAATATTGACAAACCAGTAAGTGTAGCCATAAATAAAACACGGGAACATTACCCAGACTTAGCGAGCCAGAGCTACCGGAAAGGTAGAGAGACCCCATACACTTCATTCAGCAACATCAACAACAAGAACAACAAAAATAACAACCCTATAAATCTAGATCGATGCAGGGAACACCATCTCAGAAACAAGCCCCACAAACCCAGAATGCACGCCCTCCCCCTCAGTGTTTTAATTGCGATAGTTTTGGGCACATGATGAGTCAGTGCAATTATCCCCCTATTACTCCCACTGTCATGAACATGGTCATCGCCGTGGCGACCGACAAAAATGTGCTGACAAAGCCCCTGTAGGGTACAGGCCCCACTTCCAGAGATCAAATCAATAACGTTCCCAAGAGCCCTTCAATTCGCAGAAACCAGTTAGTTCCCAACCTCAACAGAACCACCCACCAAACAGATCACGACCACAAGGTCAACCACACTATTATCCGATGTCCAGACCCTAATATAATCAGCAAGGTCGGATGGTTTGGTACGAAGAAGTACCCGTTAAAGAATCAGTTTCCCCAGAGTACACTTTTCAAGAAGACCCTCCAGTGTATGGTGATCCCGTAGCATATGACTCAGGTCCTCCCATAGAAATTAATTTAAGTTCTTTTTTAGATCCCACTTCGGAGGCAGCAGTTCAGCCACCTTCCTTCTAAATAGCAGTAATAAACCCAAATACACACATGAACTACCCATTAGGATAATAGGTACGAACCTACTAGATTTAATAATAGTTGGGTGGATTAATGCAAATCGTTCAGATCTGGCAGAAAGTGTGAAATTTGGCATGAAGTTACATTTAGCCATATAGAAACATTTCTAGGTTGGGGACACGCTGGGACCTCACTCTGACGGCCATTTTAAGCAAATTCAAAATGACCGCCTCGATTCCACAGCCAAGACCATAAAATGCCATATCTCAGGAATTACTGGGCCGATTTTGATGATCGTGGGCTCGTTTCTTATACTTTTGAGGATGCTTGATCAATCTAACGATGTTTCGGAATGTTTCGAGGTCAAAGTCACATGATAAGTCATAGTCAAGGTAATTTTTTACCCTAAAACACCTATATCACTCTATCTCTGAAACGGCTGGTCCAAATTTGATGATCTTGGGCTCGTTTCTGTCAGATTTCATAGCTCCGTGGTTGTGGTTGTCAGGAAGTCACAACCGCGCGGTTACAGTTGCGGTTGTTTGGTTTAAAGTTGAATTATCACTATAACCTGTATGAACTAAACGAGAATAAGAGCGATACCGGCAAATCAAAGATTAACGTGTTTTAGCCACACTGTCTAACTGAAAATTCAATCATTATTCGATAGTCAAGTGTGTGTCCAGGGTGCGGAACAAGGACCCAACGCGGTATGCACCCCCACCAACCACTTTCCCCAACCTCCGCCCATCTGAAAGTGATTATATTTATAGTTACACAAAACTAATCAAGAACATTGGGCAAGATCATCGTTACTACAAGTTAAGTTGTTATGACACAGGGTGGGTGTCAAAACTGATCATACAATGAGAACACTAGGTAAGATCATCATTGTTGAAACAAGCACCTTGTCAGTGGCATAAGGAGGTGCAGTGTAAGTGCGCTTTGTTGTATTTGCAGTTGCCAGTGCATGATTTCTTGCATCCACAGTGTCGGGGGATCGCGCAAGCCTTAGTGACATCTGCAAGTGTCGTCCAGAACGTCACCAACTCCTTCTGAGCTGAGAGATCATCCATCCCCAGTCATTAGGATCAGGGATCTCTTGATGAAGCCGCAGCGCCTGACCCCAAATGAAAGCTGCCTGAAAAATGGCTCGTCTCACATGTTGAAATAGAGCTGCCTGGGTAGGTGGGATATTGTCGAGGGTTCTGCTCTCTCGTGAGAACATCTCCCTCCGGGCTTGTTCACAGTAGCAGCTGCACAAGACTGTAAAGTAGGACAATGAAACGTTCGATGACCTGCATAGGTACAGATTCCATGGTGAAGCAGTCGGGATCACGCAATATTGCGAGCAGGCTATCCGTGAGTTCCGGAAAGAGCTTCCACACTTCCCAAGCTGTCTTCTTGCCAACTCCTACAAAGTGCGATGTAGTGTCCGAACCTGTCAGTGCATGGGATAAGGGAAGCGCAAGTCCCAACTCTGGGCCGAGCTGCGACGCTAGCACGTGAATGGGGAAACATTGGAAGTGTTTTCCAGTCCCAAAAGCCACCCATAGTTCAGACAATGACAGTTCAGGGAACGATGAGATTGCGACAACCACGACATCAATGTCCACTGTGCGGAGGTATGCTTTGTTATGGCCGTGCTGAGCTGCATGTTTGAGGTGGAGGATCCTCCTCGTGTCAGCTTTTTGATGGTTACACGGTTCCAGACCCTCCGTTTCACAGGGTGGTTGTGTGAGGACCTTTTCCTCTTGTGTTGTGATGAGTTGCACACCCAGGTCTTCCTCAGCTAACCGCTTACTCACGAGTGTGAAGAGTTCTGTTTTGTTCTCTGCATTTTTGAGGATGGCACTCCACTCTTTTCGGTTGATGGGAGTCTTGAAGTCAATTTTTTTCCTTGGACCATCTCTTCGATTCTCATGAGCTTGGTCTTTCAGACTTCTCTCAGGGTAGATATGCCATATCCAGTCCATACGATTCACACAACCAGAGGCATGAGATCTTCCAAATGGCACTAGTTGCTTCTTCATATATTCACCGATCGTGCGGGTTGAATAAAATGGACTACAGCAGGACCATCGAAGATTTTCACTGTTGAAGCTCCATCTGGTTTTTCATTGACCTTCTCGAAGCATTTCAGGAGATCGGACTTCGTACCAGTTCGCAAACGACCAGCAACAGCTAATGATAGCGTTCTATTTGGTTTTCCTACATGAAAAACTCATCAATATCTGCTTCTGGTCGTGATTGCGCAGATAGGAACAATTAAGTGACCAAGGATGAGTTGTGTTTGAGGGCTTGACCATTTGCATCTTTCTGTTTATCAGGTACTTTTCTGAACATGTTCAGTCCTTTACCCTGGATAGTTTCAGTGGTGGCCTTTGAGGCATCAATGAAGCGTGTCTTGACGAAATCATTGTACATGGCAGATCCAATCTCATAAGCATCTCTTAACGAGTTGGTCACACATGCATCCATGACCAATTTAGTGTCAAGGGTAGTAAGGTAAGAACTTGTGCCACTGAATGGGTTGCCATGCTCTTTTAGGACTCGCACCAGAGACTTCACATCACTGTGAAAATGAATTTGGAAGCTCTGTGCCTCTTCGTGATGAGAGGAGCAGCTCGACGTGTGGTGCCATGACATGAAGTCATAAGTGGAGATGATGTCTGCGCGCTGAGGAGAAGCTAGCATCCATATGAGGAGGGTAATCGGCTCGTCGTAAAGGCCAGATGCACCTTCATCTCCCTTGATGTGATCGTTTGAATGTTCATATGATTGGTCTTTCGCCATCATGGAATACCGGTTCTCTGACCTCTGTACAACGAAGTTGCCCTTCATAAACTCGTGGTACACTGTTGGATGTTTGTCCTTCAACTGCATGAGGTCTCTCACGTGTATTGGCAGCCACCATGCATAGTTTGGATGTTCGAGAGCGAAACACCATGGGATTATCTCACCAAGCACTTGGACATAGAGTTCAAAATTTCCCTCTCTCTGAGACCTGATGAACCTGCAGTACACTAGTTGGAGATCCTTTGTCTGTGTCCAGTATTAGACTGTTGGATATGCTGCTTGTCCTTGTGACACTGAGTACTCTTCTTCCCTCAATATATGAAGAGCAGCAAGGGACACTTGGTGTGCATATCAAGTTCTTTTCACGTAAGAGGCACTCAACGCCAAATGAGCACGACCAAGTGATAGAACGCCTACTTCAGCCAACGCGTGATCCCACCCTGAGCCATCAAGCCACTTGCCCAAGATCTCATGCAGCATCATCTCAATGTGAAGCCCCCCCCATCATCACAACATACTTGTCTTCACCAAGTTGCTCTGGGTACTTCCACTAGATTCGTTTTGCCAGACTATACAAAGGTTGGTCCATGCCAATGACGGGGGTTTGCCCTGGATTTAAAAAGTCGGTTCCATCTTTTACAACCTCCATTGAATGTTTGATCATGGCTAGGGATTACGCTTCCTCTACAAAGAGTGATAAAATCCCGATCTCTGTGCAAGGACGCACACTATCTTTCTGAAGGTTAGCGTTATAACCTGACCAGGTTATGACGTCTCCCACGTCAATTCTCTCCTTGTCCAGTATGTGAGACACATGGGCTAACCAGGCCTCCTCCTTCACGATGGACCCTGGGATTCTGGACACTCCTGGAACAACCGGGTCATTGCAAGGGGTTATGAAAATATCTGTGTTGGGTAGTTCAGTTACGAGTACTACAGCAGAGGAAGCTGGTAGAGTAAAATTTTTCCGATCACTGGGAGTATCAGCATTAACGGAACAGACGTCACGCGTGACTTCCTCGTTAGAAGTGCTCAGATGATTTGTTAGGGATATCATCGTACCTTGGAACTCCGAACGGGAAAGATTTGATCGTTTCTTTTGATCGATATTATCCACATCACACCATCTTGGCGGAATTGGTTGGATACATTAATTGCCAAACCCAACGAGACCTCCGATACTCTATCATAATATATTGACAGCCCAAGAGATGAGAAGTGATTTATAAACCGTTTTGACCGACCCTGGTTTTGCCATTTCATCCCAACATAGAGGGGTGTGGGTGTTTCACGTTCTTTGGAATGACGCTCCTCATTACTGGTCGGCTTAACAACACGCTTTACAGTATTGTGGATGATAAGGTGAGACAACGCACACGCAACCTTAGCCCAAGCACCTTCAATGGAGTTCTGTGACTTAATACTAGGGCCTAGCAATGTCATTTTCATGAATGCAAACAGTGGAGGAGGGATAGATTTGAGGAGGCAGTCGTCCGCCAAGGAACCTGAGAAACCCTCCAGTGGATTCTCAAAGATGTGCCTCCTCAATATATTTGCTGTTTAACGAGAATCATTGCCTCATCATCGCACAAGGTGGTTTCGCTGGAATGAGAGAGCACATATCCAACGGTATCGCTATGCGTAATCAACACGTCTCTTCCTGCAGGTTGAACAACTAATCCTGGCAATTTCTCTATCAAACGCACCTTCAGTCTTGTAGAATTGCATGTGGATGTGCTGGTACACCGCATTTGTGTCAACCTTTCGTCATAGAGCTTGAAAAGTTCCCTCAATTTGTGAACTTGTCTTTTACACTCACTAACATAAGCAGCTAACTCAGCAAAAGCTATTGCCTCAAAAGATGGTGGATTGCTACTATTACCACAAGTTTCAGATTTGACTGATGCTGCTTGTCAATCAGCTGAACGGGCAAGGGCGTATAGTTTAGTGTGGCAGGTCTTATAGTAATATGCATCCATGGCATGCATATCAGATGCAGTAGCTAGTCTTGCTGACAGTTGGGAGTTGTTGGTTTTTGTGGCTAAGTTTCTGAATGATATTAATATCATCAGTTGATGCTTTAATAAGTTTTGCCTTCAATTCAGTATCACACAATATGCACTGGGGCTGCTCACGATTGAAGGATGAAACAAAACTACTGCGTGTCTTTTCTAGGCTGGGAACGTCCTCATTAGAACACTGACTTCACTAATGCCCGTTTTTTTGCTCGAACAAGCTTTGATCACATCAAATGCTGTCAAATTTTCAGACAATATTTTGTACACACCTTTATACCCATTTTAAGTTGGGCATGTCAACTTATCATTCCGATTTTCTTGGCATAGACAGCAAAGTTTCCAATTAGTGATCCGAGAAGGAATTGTGCTATCAACTGAATCACTTATAGGTTGACGTTCACTTGGCGCAGCCATGGTCAACATGTTCGACATCAGACGTCAGATGGAGCGACAGGGGGCATCACCTGAAAGGAAGAAAGTCTGAATGTAAAATTTTAAAGATATGTTGAGTCATACATTATCATTTTATTACACCACTCATTAATTTTTAATAAAAATTTTAATAATAGTAATAATTATATAGATAATATATATATATATATATATATATATATATATATATATATATACGGTGAATAATGCTTGTGGAAGGTCATGCACAACGCTATCTATTATAATTTTTTTTAACTAAAATAATGAAACCGGATGACAATTTGCTCAA
Source organism: Bathynomus jamesi (assembly GCA_023014485.1). Classification (NCBI taxonomy): domain Eukaryota; kingdom Metazoa; phylum Arthropoda; class Malacostraca; order Isopoda; family Cirolanidae; genus Bathynomus; species Bathynomus jamesi. Next base: position 887,330 of record JAJOZX010001450.1, read on the forward strand.
AATGGCCACCCAAGATCATCAAAATCGGCCCAGTAGTTCCTGAGACATGGCATTTTATGGTTTTCGCTGTGGAATCGAGGTAGCCATTTTGAATTTGCTTAAAATGGCAGCCAGAGTGAGGTCCCAGCGTGTCCCCACACTGGAAATGGTTCTATACGTTAAAAGGTAACTTCATGCCTAATTACACACTTTCTGTCAGATCTGAATGATTTGGGTGTATTTTCATATTAATCGACCCCAGGATAATAAATTGCAGCACAGATAACCGAGATTTAACCGCTCTTCTAGATACAGGAGCAGATGCGACACTGATTGAGAAACAATGTGCAGATGAGTTACTAGAGGGTACAGATTATAAGTATGAAATTAAGGCATCTTCCTGCCAACTCAGAGGAGTTACAGGCACACCCGTACCTACATATGGAGAAATCGAATTATATTTAGAAGTTGGTAACGCGGTATATCCCGCAAAATGTTGTATTGTGGACGCAGTCGCCACCTTTCAGACAGATATCTTACTAGGTATGGATTTCTTCAACCAGCATCAATGGGAAATTTACCCAGCCGGAAAATTAGTTAAGTGTAGAAATATGACACACCCTCTCCATGAGAATAATAGACAGCTTAATGCTAACAGAATCAGTTTAGTTCTGATTTCCGAAAGAAATAGGAAACCCACTCCAGTTTATAGCAGTTCAAGTCAGTCGGTTGCATCCAGAGGGACAACCACCCCAGAAATCAGCCCCCAGAGTAATCAGTTCCAGTTGTTGAATCCAGTAGGATCAACACAGTCAGTTTCCAATCAGTCATTTTCCAGTCAGTCTGTTTCCAGTCAGTCTGTTTCCAGTCAGTCTGTTCCCAGTCAGTCAGTTCCCAGTCAGTCAGTTCCCAGTCAATTTCACTTAACTCAGCAGTTGAGATTCGAAATCCAACTGAAACGATTTTTCAGCCAATAAGGCAAATCTTAGTCGCCGAACCAGCGTCAGATTCACAATTTTTCATATGCCCTACAGAGCATATAACAGTAGCACCTTATGAGAAGATTTGTTTCCTAGCAAGAGTAGTAAACGGTCAAGGAAAACTATTACAATCAGATCGTACTCTTATTATAGAGAAAAGCAATTTCAAGAGCGATGTTCTGATTGCCCAAGTTCTTAGTCATAGTCAGAATTCAGCTGTCCCTGTTGTTTGTTTAAACAAAAGGAGAAGCCCTATTGAATTAACTTCAAATCAGAGAATAGCAACTGTTTCCACAGTAAAAATAAATTCAGATTTCCCCACCTGTACTATAAATCATGTTTCCAGTTCTTTAGAGTTAAACCCTTCAATATTAAGAGAAGAATATAAGAAATATCTGGAGTACTCCCTTCAAGAGTCACCAGCTTTACAGGATCCCAGACTACTGGGATCACTTCTCGATTCCCTGAGAAGAAATAGAGATGTGATTGCCCTAAAAGGAAATCATCTGGGCCAAACTAATTTGGTCCCTTTCGAAATCAAGCTGGAACCCAATTCCAAACCCATCTTCATTCCTCCCTATAGGGTTCCACATTCCAAATTAGTAACTATTGAGGAACACATCAAGGACATGTTGGAGCAGAATATCATTCAGCCTTCAGCTAGTCCTTGGTCCGCTCCTATGATTTTTGTTTCCAAAAAGGACAGATCACCTCGCCTTTTATAGATTTTAGATGCCTAAACCACATTACCATCCCAGACCGTTTCCCTATTTCAAACATGCAGGAAACATTTCTGAACATAGGGAGAGCTAACTTCTTTTCATCCCTCGATTTAGCATCCGGTTATTGGCAAATGGAGGTCAGTCCGAATCTCGGGCATTGACTGCTTTCTCCATCAACCGGGGCCATTACGAATTCCAGGTTTTACCTTTCGGAGTCCAAAATGGGCCTGCTGATTTCTCTAGATTGATGAATATAGTCCTTTACGACCCATGAGGTGTCGAAGCTCTCGTCTATCTTGACGATATTATCGTTTATAGTTCGGATATAAAAACACACTTTCAACGTCTTCAGAATGTGCAATCACGTTTGGGAAAAGCACACCTTAAACTGAAACTTGCAAAGTGCAACGTCTTACAGGAATCCCTTGGATATTTAGGATATCTACTATCATCCACTGGAATTAAACCTAATCCAACCAAACTTGAAGTAATGGAAAGGTACCCTGTACCTAAAACCATCGACGACGCTCGTGCATTTATTGGATTTGTCAGATTCTATCGAAATTTTATCCCCAAATTTTCAAACATTGCTAAACCCATTACCAATTTGTTCCAGAAAAATGCTAAATTTAATTGGGAATCTGATCACCAACATGTCTTTGAAACTTTAATCGGTAAACTAACCTGTCATCCCATCCTCCAATATCCCGATTACACCAAACCCTTTGTCATCGCAACAGATGCTTCCTCCTATGGACTAGGAGCCGTCCTATTACAGGACGTAGATGGTGTGGAATTACCCAGTGCGTATGCCAGTCAGCTTCTCTCTGGACCTCAACGGAATTATTCCACTACGGACCAAGAGGCCCTCGCGGTATATTGGGCTTTGAAAAAGTTCCGAAATATCGCCTACGGATACGATGTAACCATCAAAACTGACCATAAGCCACTCACGTACCTTTTCAAGGACAAGATTCTTGAAGGACGTTTGAGTAGATGGGCTCTGTTGATTCAGGACTTTGCGACAAAAATCGGATACAAACCAGGAAAACTTCAAAATATTCCAGACGGATTGTAGAGACTCAAGCCCGACATCCAAGTGAATAAAATAGAAACTCTCCCTGTGTTCGACCACGAATGTCTGCAATATTCCCAACAACACGACCAACACACCCAGAACCATCGGGCTCACCTGGAACAAAAGACACCATCGAAGGTAAAAGAACAGTACAACCTAAAAGATGGGCTCGTACATTTTAGGAACGAAGCTGGAAACGACCTCGTGGAAATACCAAAGGATCTCGTAGATATAGCCATCGGACTTTGTCACGACTCACCTTTGTATGGCTACATGGCGCCGGATCGCACCATCAGGAGTCTTTTGGAGCGATACCATTTTCCCGAAATGAACAAAAAGGTACATGAATATATCGTTGAATGCCCGTCTTGTTTAAAACATAAAGGCAATGTACCGTCCACAGCTCCCATTTATAAATATCCAGTATGCCAACGGCCCTGGCAAAGAAGTAGAATGGACACACTAGGACCATTCTCCAAAACATCAAAGGGAAACCAGTGCATCAGTGTGTTTAGGGACCACTTCTCGCGTTACAGCGAAGTAGTTGCCATTCCAAACCAGACCTCGGAAACTGTGGCAAGAGCACTAGTGGAACGCGCCATCCAAACCATACTACTCCTTCCGTTCTAATTTCGGATAACGCCCTTAGTTTCACTTCCAAACTGTTCGAGTCACTCTGTAACATGTGTAAAATTAAAAACACCCACATTGCGGCATACCATCTGCAGGCAAACGACTTAGTGGAAAGATGCAATCGGAAATCTTAGAAGCCCTCCGCCATGTTGTCGATGCATCCTCCCGTACATGGGATGATTTCCTCCCCATGGTGCAAACAGCCATCAACAACGGCTATAACTTGTCCATCGGGGACACCCCTCATTTCGTCCTATATCACTACGACAAACGGCTACCTTTTGATTTGCCTGACCAAATCGACCCAGAAGTTCTAACACCTTCCGAGATGGCAGAAGCAAATCAGCAACAAGCTGAACGATTTATCAAAATTTTTGACATAATCCGATATGCCCTCGACCAACGAAACCAACAGATGGAGCAAGAGCAACATAGGCATCATCCCCGTCAACGGACTATAATCGTCAGTATGCGATGTTACATAAAGTGCGTGAAACCGCCAAGTGCTCATCGCAAATTATACCCAAAATGGGATGGCCCATATAGGATTATGAAAAACCTCGGAAAGAACCGTTACGAAATCCTCGACCTCCGAGACCATTCCAAACTAAAGATCCTTCACGCTGATAATTTGAAGATAGCTGCCGAACAACACCTTCCCAAAAAACATCTGCCAGGCGTTCGAGCCGCCTACTCTTCGAAAGATGAAGGTATTAACAAATCCAGCAGGAACCACAAAACCGAAGTGGTCACCGCAGAAACCACTACCGGTGACAAAGATCGGTACCTCGTAATACCACCAGTACTCGAGCCAATCTCTGAACAAGAAGAGGTCCCAGAACCGAGAGTCCCATCGGAACCAGACCCTGGAGAAACCCTTTCTAGAGGATCACTGAGTGGAACTCCACCATCTCCTCCACCTCCACCATCTCCTCCGTCACTACCCTCACCGATTAATGATCGACGCACGGACCCTACATACCGGCGGCAAATGTATCAACCACATGAATTAGAACCTTCACGAAAAAAACGAACACACCCAGAATCCGAGCTTAATCTTCGACCCCCACTACCATCTAAGCGAGGCTGACCACTTCGCACACAAACACAAACATCCACACGACCACAAACATCTACACAACCACCAACAGCTCCGTATAATTTTAGACGTAGATATGAATAAAATTGTTCCCCTTATAATATTGAGATTACAATTAACAACTCGTACCCATTTCTGTCTGAAACTAAATTCAAACTTACTATAAAAATCTTGAATTCCGCCATGAAACCGGTGACCATCCTACCCGGACTTTATGCCCCTAAATGGAATGATCAATTTAGTCGTTTTTAAAAATTTTCAGATGATAACCAGAATAACCTTTTACAAATACTGTAACCAGTAACAATTAATTACCAACATCTGCCGTCAGTATTATCATTGTGTGTGTGCTATAATCCTCGGCATATTTGTAGCGAAAAGACTATTCTCGCAATGGCAAAAAAAAAGACAACCCACCCGACTTACGTTGTGTATATAAACCTGTATTATAAAAACCATTAGTTATCATCTAGTTAGAATTAGTTAGGATGTTATAAATTTTATTAATATCATTCTAGAGGGAAGAGACCTGTAAAAATGAAAAATGAATAATTCCTACATTCATATAATTTTATATTCATTCACATAGTTCTTATGTTCATTCGTATACTTCGTATATTTATATAATTGTTATATTCTTATGTATCAGGTCATCCCATAAGTAATATTTTTTAGATCGGAATTTGAAGGACAAAAAAAAAACTCAACTGAAACTTTTTAATCTAGTATATATTTTCCATCGGAATCAATGACACTCTGCCAACGTCCTACAAGCTTTTCAATGCCATGTTTATAAAATTCAGGCGGTTTTGAGGCAAAAAACGTACAAAGACTGGTGTGCAGGTCATCTAAAGAAGTATACTGTTTCTCGTCAAGCTAGTTTTGCAGGCTCCTGAAGAGATGATAATCTGAAGGCGCAAGGTCTGGAGAATATGGAGGATGTGGAAGTTTTTCCCACCCAAGCTCCTCAATTTTTGCAGAAGTGATCCGAGCGGTATGAGGACGTGCGTTGTCGTGGTGGAACACGATTCCTTTCCGATTAACCAAAGAACGTCTCTTTTCTTTTAGTGCAGTGTTCAATCGATCCAGTTATTGACAGTAGACTTGAGCGGTGATTGTTTGGTTGTGTGGTAAGGTTTCAAAATGTGTTACACCACCTTTATCCCACCAAACACTAAGCAACAAATTCCGAGGGTGAAGATTTGGTTCTGGCTGTGGTATCGCTGGTTCTTCGGCACAAACCCACTGTCGACGGCGCTTAACATTCTGGTACAGTATCCACTTTTCATCACCAGTCACTAAACGGTGCAAAAACGGATGTTGGAGTTCACAGGAATGAAGAGCTGTGCTAATGTTTACCCGCACCCTCAGATTGTCGACCGACAATTCATGTGGCACCCATTTTCCTAACTTAGGCACTTTCCCGAGTTGTTGCAAATGTCGATGAATGGTAGACGGGGATGAATTGAGTTTCTGGGCCAATTCTTCGACAGTTGTTGAACAGTCTTCTTCAACTTCATCTTCAAGTGCGGCTAACAGCAGGTCATCATCAAACTCAGCAGGGCGTCCAGAGCGTGCTGCATCTGTCAAACAGCAGTCACCATTCCTAAACTTTTAAAACCATCTTTGACATTTCCTCACATGCAGAATATCGTTGCCATAAACGTCCTGAATGTTTCGCGTTGCTTCAGTAGCACTACTCCCTTTTTTGAACTCGTAAAGCATTATATGCCTGATATGCTCTTCTGATACCGTCATGTTTATGAGGGGTTCACATAAAGCAAAACACACGTCTTCACTGGTCAAGGTCTGTAAAGTATGTAGCGAAACACGATAGATCTCCTCTTAGATATAACCTTCGGAAAATTTATGCTTAAACCGAGTAGGACTAGTTTAAACTTAATCTATCGTAAAAAACGACATTACTTATGGGATGACCTGATACATTTATATTCATATATTCATTTTGACATTAAAGTCCAAAATCGCATAACGCTGACACGAATTTGGATAAATTTTTGATTTGCTTTATATTTTATAATTGGTGAATTATTTCTTTTTAAACTACTTAATCATTTAGTATAAAGTCCAAAGTCGCATAACGCTAACACGAGTTTGGAAAATATTTTGATTTGCTTTCTATTTTATAATTGGTGAATTATTTCTTTTTAAACTACTTAATCATTTTTTTAGATTTAGTTTAATAATGTAATCTTGTTCATTTCCTGTATACATTCTCTCTTCGTTGTAAAAGATGAAGTCATGTCCTGCTTAACGATTAATTTTGAATTTTAAGCATTTAACTTTTGCTTATGTGCATGTTTGTTTGTAATTCGTGGTGGGAAGGCATATTTCAATTTCTATTTTTAGTTAACTCGGCAGTTCATGATAACATCAGATGTCAATATGCGATTTAAAATAAAAATATGGCTTCCTCTTGTTCAGCAGTCTAGATATTGCTAAAGCTAAAACATTTGTTTTGTGTTTAAAATTTAATATTTTGTAAAGTAAATCAACCTATGCAGCATAAAAAAAAAGATCAGTATTAAATAATGATTGATGTCAGTAAAAATTTCAGTATATAAACCAAAAAATTCATCCAATATTCATTCTGATTTGGCTGATCTAACTTAGAGGCTGAGCATTACTTATAACATTTTAGCAGTAAACCACAGAAAGAGAAAATCTTTGTCTTCTCTTTCGAGCCTTGCTCTCTTCAGAGAACTTGGTCTTAAATAGATAAAATAATTTCCCGATACGTTACAAAAAGAATCGGGGAACCTTCAGAGAATTTACTCAGCCTCATAGAATCTTCTGATTCACTACAAAAATAAATCGGAGAGTAGTATAAGAGAAAACTTCTGCGATTCCCTAAATGGTACCAAATACTCCAGAGTAACAAATCCGTTGCTGCCACCTAACCAGAACCCCGTCAACTTCGAACCGCCCAAAGCCATAGACGGAGGGGTTAACATATATATATATATATATATATATATATATATATATATATATATGTTAACCCCTCCGTCTATGGCTTTGGGCGGTTCGAAGTTGACGGGGTTCTGGTTAGGTGGCAGCAACGGATTTGTTACTCTGGAGTATTTGGTACCATTTAGGGAATCGCAGAAGTTTTCTCTTATACTACTCTCCGATTTATTTTTGTAGTGAATCAGAAGATTCTATGAGGCTGAGTAAATTCTCTGAAGGTATATATACCGTATATAAGGTTCTAACATATATTCTGCTCGATCTTTAGTTCATTCAGAACAAAAAATTAAAGGACATAATGACAAATTAATCATCAATATAATTCACTTCTTTTTCTATAACCTCCTCCCACCTGTAGAAAAGTTTTTTTATGCCACGTTCAAAGAAATCCCTTGGTTTCGAGTTAAAAACAGCGATCACTTCGTTTTTGATAGCTTCCCTGGATTGCAACTTTTGTCCATCTAGGTGGCGTTGCAGACTTCTGAATAAATGGTAGTCTGAAGGTGCAATGTCCGGAGAATAAGGTGGATGAAGCATTTTTTCCCAACCAAATTCCTCCAATTGGGCAGTGGTGATTGGAGCAGTGTGAGGGCGCGCGTTATCCTGGTGGAATAAAACACCTCTGCGATTAATTAATGCAGGACGTTTTTCTTGTAATGCTATCTTCAATCGTTGAAGTTGCTGGCAGCAGACTTCCGCTGTGATTGCTTGGTTATCTGGCAGCAGCTCAAAATGAATAATTCCTTGCATATCCCACCAAACGCATCGCAAAATTTTCTTCGGATGGGGTCCATTTCTTGGCTGAGGTTCAGGCTTTGTTTCACGGCTAAGCCACTGATGTCGACGCTTAATATTGTTACAGAGGACCCATTTTTCATCCCCAGTGATGATCCGATTAAAAAACGGTGCCTGCAGTTACCGAGAATGCAGTGATGTGCAAATATCGATTCGATGTTGAAGATTCGCTTGTGACAAATCATGCGGAACCCATTTTCGAACCTTCACTACTTTTCCTAACAGCTTCAAATGACGATGAATGGTCATATGGCTAACGTCGAGTTGCAGTTCAAGTTCTCTTACAGTTACCGTTGGATTTTCCTCCACTGTTGCTTTCAGCAACTCTTCATCTAACTCATTTGGTCGTCCTCTTCGTTGATAATCTTTCAGACTGAAGTCTCCATTTCTGAACTTCTCAAACCATCTCCTACACATCCATTCGCTCACAACATCATTTTCATAAACTTTTTGAATGTTTTTTGTGGATTCACTAGCGTTAGATCCTTTATGGAACTCATACAGCATCACATGTTGAATATGCTCTTTCGTGAGCTCCATGTTTTTTCAATTACTCTAATATGGTAGGGGTGGCGTTGTAAGTGTATGAAAAACACTAGAGAAAATATTCATTAGCCTAAACCTACACTAGTCTAAGTCATTCTGTATCGTGATAAAACCTGTGCGAACCTGTCGCTGCGTGTATTTTGGAGCATTTCTAAAACTATTTCACATTATCTTGAGGTTATTCTATTAGTTATCGTCCGTTTTCTAATCGAGCAGAATTTATATATATATATATATATATTATATATAGGGTGTCCCATAAGTCCGGCATCATAGGAGAAATTCATATTTTTCTATTTCTACAAACCATAATTATGCTCGGGATGCCAATTTCTCGTCCACCATTCTGTTCAGTGACGAGGCTGTTTTTTATGGAAATGGTGAAGTAAATCGACAGAACACCCGCTACTAGTCTCAAAACAACCCTCACTGGTATACCTCTTCAAAGGAACAAGGTGCATCTCGGGTGATGGTATGGTGTGGCATTTGGAAGGATCGCATCATAGGCCCCCTCTTTTTCGATGGATATGTCAATGGAGGCACCTACCTACGTATGTTCAAGGAAGAAGCATTTCCCAGTGTCTTGAACGAAGAAGGAAATTTCCCAACATGGTTCCAGCAAGACGGCGCTCCTGCACATTACAGCACCCAAGTAAGGGAATACCTGTGCCAACAATTCCCTGGTCATTGGATAGGACATCGAGGGCCTGTGGAATGGCCAGCTAGAAGCCCGGATCTCACGCCACTAGATTTTTATCTCTGGGGCCACTTGAAAGCGCTGGTATACGCAGAGAAAATTAGAAATGTTGAACATTTGCGGCAGCGCATTATTGGGGCATGTAACACCATTACTCCTGACATCATTCACCGTGTGCTTGCTGACTGGGTATCACGTCTGAATTTGTGTATTGAAAATAATGGTGGACATATTGAGCACGTTCTGTAAATAAAAGCTTTTGTTTTGCCTTTTTTTATTGTTTTTCCTATGATGCCGAACTTATGGGACACGCTTTGTATATATATATATACACACACACACACAGTATATATAATATTATATATGTATATATATATA
>JAJOZX010001451.1:0-192500 GCA_023014485.1 Bathynomus jamesi
TGTGGCTTTAGCATGGGAATAAACTGCAAAAACCTTTCACTGGACCTGTAGTAGGCAGTACATAGCGGATGTAAAGTAAGTTGATCCATGTGTGAAATATCAGGTGGTGAGTCACAGAAATTGATATTGAGAAGTACTTTGCTGTTTTTACTTCATCTGTTATTGAGGACATAACCTTTTCTGCCATTATTCCAATGACTTCCTCAGAAATGACATGGGACAAGTAGGAATATGACCACTACCTTTGTTTGCGTGTTTCTTGATATGTGCTGCCAAGAAACTGTCGTATGTGCTCAGCAGCTCTAAATCCCAAGATAGTTTCCATTGTATACTGATCCAATTACTTCATCTTTACCTCGAATGGCTAGCCCCGCGTTCGCAAAGTAGCTTTAAAACATCTACAACCTCCTCAATACTGCTTGCCAGTACTCGCATTCACTTTCATATTGTTGTACTAGATTAGAGTCAATACGGGCACCCGCAGTCTTTCGATATATCATTTCGACCATACTTTTCCTGTACTGATCTGACCTACTGTGAGATTCTATGACATACCTAGCGTTCTTCCAACCATTGAAGCCAGTTGTGAATGAGCTTTCCACCTTTGACATAAGCTTGCAAGCAAAACATACACTTTACCAGTTGTTTTAGAGTAACAGAGCCATTTAAGATTAATTTCTTGGCCAGATAATGAATGAGTTCGAGTGAATAATGTCTTTGTACAATGACGGGTTCTGTTTAGCTCTTTCACAGCTGACTCTTTGAAGTCACCATCACAGTGTCGACATTCTGCGCTTCCCTTTTTCAACCAATAGTCACACACATTTTCAGTAATTATTTTAGGCCATAATCCAAGATCCGTTTCAAATCCTTGTTCAGTACCGGTATTCATAACTTTCACTTCCTCTTGTGTCTCCTCACTGTCACTGTGTTCAGGTTCAATTTGCGCTAACTACACTAGGTTCAGTACTAGTTGTGGCTTCTCCAGTTGTTTCAGGCGTAATTGGTGTCTCTACTGATTCAGATCAGTTTGACCGGATTCAGTTTGAGTTTGTGATTTTGCAGATTCAGATACTGTTGGATATGTCAACCATTGAGTTATTTTGGGTGGTTTTTTTTACTCTTTGGTTTACGTCTGCCTTTTCTTGTCGTTTAACAGAGCCAGCTTTATACTTCCTCCCTTGATCACGACTTGTTGATTTCTCCATTGTGCCTCAGTGCAGCCTCACTGCCTTATCCTGAAACATAAAAACATAAAAAACAAACTATTTACACTTGACCCTCGGTTTAGTATTAATTAATACAGTTTAATTAATTAATTAAATACAGACACTAAACAGTTGTTCGGGTGAAAAAGTCGCTTTATGGGAAAGTCGCCAGCCCCCACCAGTGGCGACTTTTTCCTTAAATATGTATAAAATGTATTTATTATGAAATCTAAGCTAAACTGACCTAACCTAGCCTAAGTATGTTTCATATAAAAAAATTAATTACATTAATTTAACATTTTTCAACTTATTTATGTATTATAAAGCTGACTAAAACTCCCCCATCCCCATTTATTGACTGGCGACTTTTTCGAGATACGACTTTTACCATTACTTACCACTAAACACACTCACATGTGCACTCCACAGCGGCCTGAATAGAACTAAACTCCCGCCAGCAAAGAGAGTGATACCATAATTATCACTAATCATTAATCAATTGTATTATTTATAGTGGAATCCAACATTATAATTATATGTGAGGGCGCGGGGCCCTCACAGGCGCGGGGCCGTAGGCCATGGCCTACTCGGCCCCCCCCTAAATCCGCCACTGCCTAAACTACTAGGGCAACTAGGCTATCCTTGATAACCATTTACCTACCTGTCACTGGAAGGACGAACAGGGTGAGTTGCTCGCCGCCTGCCTCGCCGGGAATCGAACCCGGGGCCGATAGATTCGTAGTCAGCAATGGTAACCACTTCACCATTCTCAGAATGGTCCCCTGAGAAACTTATATGTTAAACACAGACCGTGCATGGAACAAGGAACTCTTCTGGGAAAATTAAATCCACTATAGTCCGAATTTAATTTTCCCAGAAGAATTCCTTGTTCCATGCACGGTCTGTGTTTAACATATATATATATATATATATATATATATATATATATATATATATATATATACAATTATATATACAGAGTGTCCAGAATTAACTATCTATTTCAATGAAATCGGACAAATTTTTTAAAACACACTTTTATTTATGTTTATCATGTTTAATATGTGTTAAAAATGTATAAATTTCTAAATTTTTTCATAATTTTATTTTCATAATTTTTTCATTATCTGGTCCAATGAAAGACCGTCTGAAGTCATAGAAGACTCTCCAAAAGTTAACGTGTGGCTTGGAATGACCAAATCCAAAATTTATGGCCCATTCTTCTTTGCGAAAGCAACTGTAACAGGTACCGTCTACCTTGATATGCTTCAGCAGTTTCTCGAACCACAGCTTCTTGATGATGGCATTCTTGATAATGTTGTGTTTCAACAAGATGGAGCACCATAAATTTTGGATTTGGTCATTCCAAGCCACACGTTAACTTTTGGAGAGTCTCTCTGCCATTCTATGACTTCAGACAGTCTTTCATTGGACTAGATAATGAAAAAATTATGAAAATAAAATTATGAAAAAAATTTAGAAATTTATACATTTTTAACACACATTAAACATGATAAACATAAATAAAAGTGTGTTTTTAAAAAATTTGTCCGATTTCATTGAAATAGATAGTTAATTCTGGGACACCCTGTATATATATATATATATATATATAAATTTTTTATTACACAAGTACCTGTGTTGTACTTACGAAGCATACCTTCTTAGTTCAGACGTAGAGGCCTGTTACGTCTTTTTCAGTGTGTGTGTGTGTGTGTGTGTGTGTGTGTGTGTGTGAAAACTTGTAAAAAAATTTATTTGTCTTCTCTCATTCTTTCCTGATCGCCATTTTATTTTCACAATCTGTTGAATGACCTAAATTGCTTCAAAATCTGCTTTTCTTGACTCGTGGGCATGGTAGAGTAGGTCTTTGCGAGCGTTATTGGTAGGTATTTATGATTTATGTATCCTGTGGGACGAATTAAATTGTAACATGGGACAGGTTTAGGTATCATCATTATTATTTATTTATTTAGATGTTTTGGTAAAACAGTTTCTTCGTGTACATTAATTACCTTGGCAGCTTATTATTAGGTTGTTCGCTTGGCTCCTCCATTTTTTAAGATTAGTTTTTATGGTTTTAAAATTTTGTGCTCGCGCTTTTATTCAATTTTTGTTCAACCTTTGTTCACTGGTCGAAGGTTTATATGAAGTTTCTTTGAACATTTTGGTTGTCACTGCGAAAAACATGAAAAATACATTAAGTTGCGAAAGTACCATTGTAGTTATTGTATATTTTGAAAGATGTAATTTTTAGTGAGTGGGCAATTTTTTTTTTTTATTAATAATAATTTGAAAATAAGCGTTTCTCCAATTTCAGGAAATTTGTTGAATACTTTTTTATTTAGTGTAAGTTTGGGAATGAATGAGGTTGCATTTATCGCGTACCTATCTTGAAAACTTAATATTATCACCCGCGTTCGATTGGTGAACCGTCTTGACAGTCTTATTGATTTTTGTTTGAAAATTTAGAAGTATCCGATTTAACTTATAGTGGAATTAATTAATTGGAAATAGAGTTTTGGTTTCCTCGTATCCAAAATTATACTTTTAATTTACAATATCGCGTCGTAAATAAAGGTATTACCCGTATAATGAAATTATTAGTATTACTACTGAGCAAATTCATGAAAACCAAAATGGCTGAAGAGAAAATGATTGAATCGCGATATTAACTACCATTACCTCTGTGTTTAAGGGTGGAATAGTAAAGTAACTGTAACACTTAAGCCTTCATCACTTTCTTAACCCTTTAACCGTTCCATTTCAATTCTATTTCAATGCCATCATTGAATGAGTGTGGTGGGTTTCAGTGATCGACGGAAAACCCCAATCGAGTATATTCTATCGGAGCACCGCAGGAGGTTATGAGAATCGAATATACGTACTCGATAGGAGCAGTTAAAAAGAGTTAAAAGACACTTTGAACCTTAATAGGACCCAGTATTTATAATTTTATTAATTTTCAGTTAGCTCACTTCACTGTTAATTAGAGATGTACTGATATCAAGATCTTTCCGATGCGGGTGTATCGCGGTCGATTAATCGGCAGTGCGGCTATACTCCATTTGTAGCGGCGAAACTAATATCTAACAACTCACATTTCCTATTATAAGAAAAGATTTGCTTCCACTAACTAATTCTGTGATTTATTTCTCATTAGCTCCGACTTTGTAAACGAGCAACATTTAATTAATACGGTTTAATTATTTAATTCTATTTTTCTGCAACAGGCATATGGACTTACCATTTATGCATTGTAATCAGTATTAAATTTGTAAAAAGTAAATGTAAATTCACCGAAATGAAACCGTCGGCATCGGCCGATATCGGTAAAAGGCCGATTGTATCCGGTTACCGATGCCAATACATCGATGCATTCCTGCTTTCAATGAAGGAAAAACGGACACGTTCGTTACAGTATCGCAACTGTTAACTGATTAATTAGGAGGGAAAACAGTAATAACTTTACTGATGAAACTCGTTGTGTTTGAATTAAACGTTCAAATATACCACCCGTTGCGCCCAAACTGTAACGCTGTAATCGTACTTTAACAGTTTCTAAACTGTATTGAGTTATAATACTTCGTATGTTAATTGTTACGAGAGATTGTACTTAGTTGTTTTGTGGTTTCGAAATTGATTAATTGTGTTTTCCTTTCAGCCATGCTTCCTTAGCAACCCGGCTTAAAATTTTTTTTATTACATTTACCCGTTTTTTTAATTCGCGTCTACTTTTTTAACGTAAGTTTTTCATATTTATGTACGTTTAACAACTTTGTTATAAACACTTGATTGTGGTGCGTCTTAATGGGAGTTAGCTTTTACAAGTATATTTTAAATTTTGAGTATTACATACGAGAATGCGCTGTATACCAGTATATCAATGTTGGTCTTCCACTATGTTTACATCTGACAACGACGACGACAGACGATCCAGCGTTCAGTTACTTCAGTACTCAGTTGTCCTTTGGACGTCGTAGGGATAGCGCGTACTCGGCTCTCCTCTCTCGCCTGCGTTCTAGTTGCCTAGCAAAGTAAAGACCAACTCACCAGTCTTGATTATCAAAGTTATCGGAAACCACGAAGCGACTGGCGGTTACGTAAGTGCGTTTTCTTTTACTGTTTCTTCACTGGTGTGTTTAGCGTCATACATTCATTACAATGATTTGATCGTTCATCATGGCTTGAGAAATCCCCATTCCAGTTTTGATATTGGAAGTTGTACTCATCGGAATATTTGGTGCAGCAAGCGAGCGGACCACACTGACTAGTTTTGTCGTATGCCGTCGTACAGCAGCACCGCCACTTTAAAAGCTGGTGTGTGTGTGTGTGTGTGTGTGTGTTTTAATTTAGTGATGTAGTTTCGAGATTTATATAGTTTATTGCTATTATTATTTAATGGAATTAAAGGTGGTATGCTCTGTTTTTATAGGAGCTCCAAATAAAGGTATGAGGCTTCGGCTGTAGTTGTAAATTATACTTGCTATATGGTATGTCAGAAAAGTCATGGCTCATATATTATATATATATATAATAGTATGTGAAAGTTTAGTTAGAAATTTTGAGTACTAATTGCATGATGCAGGTTCCTCTCAGTAGGCCAAATTGTATCCCAGGGTCACAAAATCCAAAATATGGAATTATATACTGTATATGTAACCAGAATGTTTGTTTACTTTAATAACATACTAGGAAGTAAATATTTTTAAAGTTCTCATGCACGTGTAAAGTGATTCAACATTTTGTTCAGTAAACTGAACAAAATATATACAACTCCGGACCAAACAAATGGAATACTGTCTCAAATGCGCTCATGACCTTGATAATACCTTTAAGTTATACACCTTTATGAGGAATATCGAGTATCTGTGACATCATTATGATACAAGACCTCTGTGTGCCAGTTTTGAAAAAAAAAAAAATGTAGCAAAACCTTATTAAATAGTGGAAAGTTAATGTATATCGACGTAATAAATTATTGGAATGTTTTGGCAGGTGTTACAAAGAAAATAGAATGAATTCATTGTTTCTTGAGTACTGCCAACGTATTAAATCTCTTATCAAAGACTTTTTAACTCTACATCTTAGTATGTAGTTGGTCCACCCTTTGCCCTGATTACGGCCCGCAGTCGACGTGACATCTAGTCGACAAGCCTCTTAATTCATCTGTAGTTATTGATTGCAAGGTTGTCATCAAACACCTTTTCATTTCACTAAGTGTTTCAGGTTTACGCTTTTAGACCTTCTGCTTAGCATTATTCCAAAGATTTTCTATCGGATTAAGATAGGGAGGATTAGCTGGCCATGGTATACTTCAGTTTTTTGAGTATCAAACTACGCAGATGTTGCACGAGCCACATGAGCTAGAGCGAGGTCATGCTGAAAAATAAATGGTTCGTCTCCATACAGCTGTTTTGCAGACTCAAGCGTGAAGAATTCTAAGATTTTTTGATAAACGTGACTATTGACAGTTCTCTGTACAAATGCAAGTGAAATTGAAGTACTTTCCTTCCCACTTAATTCTCCCCATTTTAATCCAATAGAATATCTTTGGAATATTACTAAGCGGGTGTAAAAGTGTAAACCAGGAACACTTAGTGAACTGAAGAGGTGATTCATGACAACCTCGCAATCAATAACTACAGATGAATGCAAGAGGCTTGTCGCCCTCGATGTCACGTCGATTGGAGGCCATAATTAGGGTTAAGGGTGGACCAACTGAATATAAATTCAGATATAAAGTGTCTTTGATAAAGGTTTAATATATTGGCAGTACTCAATAAACATAATGAATTTATTCAACTTTTGTAACACCTGACAAGATATTCTAATATTTTCGTATGTTGCTATGCATTAACTTTTTATTATTTAACCCTTTCGCTGCTAACTTCATTTGAAAGATTCTCACCACATACACCAAAAAAAAAGTGTTCAAAAACTTGCCTTATGAAATAATATGTTAGTATAGGTGCGGGCGGGGAAACCTTATTTATGAATTGATGCGTAACATTTTACCATGTTATTATCTGTTGATGACCATAACGGCGAAAGAGTTAATAAGGGTATTGCTGTATTTTTTTTTTCAGAACACACCTACACGTGTCTTTTTATGATAATGACATCACAGATACTCTATATTCCTCATAAAGGTGTATAACATAAAGGTATTATCAAGGTCATGAGTGCATTTGAGACAATTTTCTATTTTTTGGGTCCGGAAATGTATGACCCTGGTTAAACTATGTAAACATCTTACACGTCTCGTTATACGATATAATAGTATTTATAATATGCATGATCCGTATATGTAAGTGTGTTTGTTTAATTACATATTATAATTGATAAATTAAAGAAAAATAGGCCTCGCCTTCCATTTTGAAGCTGTCATGAAATTATTTTTGATATCATAGCCATCTATCTATTGAAGTTTGACGCAAACTTTCATTTTCTTTAAATTAAAATACAATTTTCTTGGGAGAAATGATGTTTTGAGGGATACTGGGTCATTTTAAATGTTCAGTATACTGAACACAATGCAAGATAGGGTTAAATAACCATGCAGATAAATGTTTAAATCTGAACACCATTAATACATTGTAACCTGGTTCTAAGGCTTATGATTGCTCAGAAGACAGAAAATGATCACATTATCCGGGCAACAAGTTACAAATTAAAACTATTTTTTTCATCTCTATCGCCAGCCAAAAGTTCACCCAAAGTTCGGCATAATAAGAAAATCAAAAAATAAAAAAAAAATATATATAAAATATGAAAATCTATTCCAAAAACTCAACATCTTCATTAGCATACTTAGAACTCTAATTTAGCCAAAAATGAACGTTCTAGCTCAATTAATAACAGAGATACTATTGCGAGAATATTGCTGAACTTTGGAGGCAATTTCTGACGAATTTTAATTTTGACGCTTAGGTACGTTAAGACGCGGGACTTCTCATTATATTATTGTGTGTGCTGAGCGCACACTCGGGCATGGAGGCGTACATTCCATATTCTATTCCTACTACTAATGTGAAAAAACCCTTGGTTTAACTTTACGTGTTCTAATGCTATCCGCAAGAGAGAGGAGACTTTCGGAAGGTACCGTCGCTCTCCAACTCCTCACTCTCACCCAGCTTATATTTCTGCCCGGAATCGTACAAAATCTGTTCTTCGACTCGCCAAAAATGTGAAAACCGATCCAATTCGATGATAATTCTTCTCGCTCTTTTTGGCATCCAGCTAAGAACCTCTTCAACAACTTCACTTCCTCCTCTTTTCCATTCTGATGGCTCATTTGCCGTCTGTTCTCCTGACAAAGCTGAACTCTTCGCTCAAACTTTCGCTTACAACTCAACCCTCCACGATTCTGGCGCTGTTCCTCCATCTCTTTCCCCTTCTGACCCTATTATGTCTGAAATTAGAATTTCTTCCAAATACGTTTTTTCTGCCTTATCTGGGCTCAACTCTAGGTCGGCGTACGGTGCTGATGGTGTTCGTCCTGTTGTTCTTAACTGTGCTTCTTTGCTGACACCCTGTCCAGGCAAACTCTTTCTTTTTTCTCTCCCATCTGGTACTTTTCCTTTCTGTTGGAAGTTTGCTTTCATTCAGCATGTCCCAAAGACGGGTGACCGATCTCAACCTTCCAACTATCGTCCAATTGCTTTGATTTCTTGCCTTTCCAAAGTTTTTAAATATATCCTTAACCCTTTACTGGCCAAATATTTTGTAGGGTTAAGTTATGAATTTGTGTATTTGAAAGGTTAGAAATTTGTCCTTTTGGGCAGTAAAGGGTTAATAGGAAGATTCTTTAACACATCTCTTCTCACATTCTTTCAGATCGTCAGTATAGATTCCGCAGAGGACGATCTACTGGCGATCTTTTTGCATATCTCTGACTCTTGGTCATCCTCTTTTCGGAATTTCAGTGAAACTTTTGCTATTGCGCCAGACATATCAAAAGCTTTTGATAGAGTCTGGCGCAAATCTTTAATTCTCAAACTGCCCTCCTTCGATTTCTATCCTTCTATCTGTGCCTTCATCTTTGATTTCCTTTCTGACCGATCTATAGCTGCGGTTGTAGATGGCCACTGTTCTCCTAAAGCTATTAACAGTGGTGTTCCTCAGGGTTCTGTCCTGTCACCCACTCTTTTCTTTATTAATGATCTCTTAATTCACATTTCCTGTTCCATTCACTCCTATGCCGATGATTCCACTCTTCACTTTTCCACCCCTTTCCCAAAGCGTCCCTCTCAGCAATCACTCCATGATTCGCGTAGGACGGCGATGGGACACTTGACCTCTGATTGGGACAGAAAACCTTGTGGCTTTCAATGCCTCAAAAACAACAGTTCCTCCATGTGTATACTTGTCACAATCTTCCACACGACTATCCCCTTACCTTCAACAACACATAACTGAATCCTTCCTCTTCTCTTAACATTCTTGGCGTTTCCTTTTCTCATGATCTTTCCTGGAAATATCACATATACTCTTTTTCCAAAACAGCTTCTAAGAGGTTAGGTGTGCTGTACCGCCTCTGTAGTTTCTTCACCCACACAGTTGCCGTCACTGTACAGGGGTCTTGTTCGCCCCCTGTATGAAGTATGCTTTTCATGTGTGGGGTGACTCAACCTACACAGCCCGTACTTGACCGGGTGGAATCAAAGGCTTTCCGTCTCATCAATTCCCCGCCTCTTACTCAGTGTCTTTAATCCCTCTCTCTTTACTGCAAAGTTGCCTCACTCTCTCTTTACTCTCGCTATTATAACGGACATTGCTTTTCTGAACTCTAACTGTATGCCTCCTTTAAGGTGAGCACGTAGCACCAGACTTTCTACACATTCTCATTCCTTTTCTGTCGAACTCTCTACCGCAAAGATTAATCGTATTTTCAATATTTCATCTACTCAACCGGTCAACTCTGGAACAATCTTCCTCAATCCATCTTTCCTCCTGTCTATGACTTCCCATCTTTCAAACGCAGTGTCTAGGCATCTCGAAGACCCTGAACCTTGATTTTGGCTCTCTTCTTCTATGGGGTGGGGACGCTTTTGTGGGCATTCTCTCTTGGCCTTTTTTTCTTGCATAAAAAAAGTAAGATTTTGGTTGCACGTATATCGGCCCAAACCTCATTGTATGTTGCGGCCGACCTGTCTATCACCATTTTTGGAAACTGACAGGTGTTTTTCTTCTCTGTAGGAAGTAGATTAACTATTTAGGAGTTTTCGTCTGACTTCTGAGTTAAACAGTGTGAAAAAAAAATGATGTCCCCCTCGCTGTAAAACACCCTTAACATTTTACTTTCGTACAGCGTCACCCATGGAGTGCGATTACCTTGTCAGGTGAATCTTCTGAAGAAGAATGGTCACCCGGTACGGCGCTGTCCTACTCCGTTATCGTACGGTATAGATTGTTGTAAAAAATATAGAACGCGCGTTTAAATTAATTTTTGCCGCACTGTATCATCCCGTAATTG
Source organism: Bathynomus jamesi (assembly GCA_023014485.1). Taxonomy (NCBI): domain Eukaryota; kingdom Metazoa; phylum Arthropoda; class Malacostraca; order Isopoda; family Cirolanidae; genus Bathynomus; species Bathynomus jamesi. The sequence goes on from JAJOZX010001451.1 coordinate 10,687, forward strand.
TTAGTTTTGCGGGGTACAAAGTAGGGATGGACCGGATAGCAAATTATCCGGATAACAGATACGAGATATCCGGCGATGAAGGAACACCGGATTCGGATATCCGGCCTGATATCTAGCCAGTAGTTGCTGAAAAAACTAATCTATATCTGAAAGTAGAGTAAGGTTTTAAAATTGGTATAAAATGATACATTCAGAGGTGAAAAGTCGCCAACATCCCATCAAATGTTGGCGACAGTATTGTCGCAATAAAATACACAAACAAAAAATAGTATGTAAGATAAAAAATTAAATAAATTAATAATTATACTTGTAAATATAAACAGGATTTTATTCTTATTGCTCTTGATTATTACAAATACAATAATGCAATATCTGTATCGCATCACTAATATCGAATAATATAACGCGTTCTTTAATGTTATTGTTAATATTTCTTCATAATTAATAAATGGCGACTAGGCAGGGTTGTTAGCACTCCTTATTTCTTATCTGTCGCCGTTGTCGCCCATGTTCAGACTTTGAATTGTTTTGTTTTTGAACTAATACTGTGTATCATCCGCTGAATTTTCAATAGTTCTGAATTTTCTTCAGTCATTTGCGAACACTTTCGCTCTTTTTCAGCCAAATTCTGTTTTTGTGCCTTGTTCAGCGGCTCTAGTGCGTTAATTTGATCTCGGAGACCGCCGCATTCATGCTGACAGGGTACTTAGAGCAGCTTCAGCTGTATGCAATTGTTCAGAGAGCTGCTGATATCTCTGTTCATTTTCACAAATACTCGCGCGCAATTCTAGCGCACAACAGACAGACATGTACACAATAAACCTCGAAAAGTAAAATTTAGTTAAAATTTTACATGAATATTTTCAATTAAAAAACGCATGAACTTCTACAGTTTTATTGAGATGCTGGCATTGCTTACGAGATTAGGAATCAAAGTAAGGAATGTAGACTGCAACACGGTAATACTGTAATAGAATACGATAATCGGTAATAGAAATTGGTATTAACTGATGTAATTCTTCATATTCAAATTTAACGATTTTCACGTACTCTGACACTTTAAGGGTGTCACTACGACACTTATAAAGTGCGTGACCAGATTACACTCATATTGGTGTCGCTCTAACACCTCATTGTCTCATAGTGTACCTAAATCTGGCTCTGAATAGGTGTAAATGAAATGCTATATATCCTGAGGATGTCATTAGACGAAAGCGCTTGAGCACCATTTTGTGTTTCCTTTCCTTCGTGGTTTATTCATCATATATATATATATATATATATATATATATATATATATATATATATATATATTTGCTGCTATCTGGCCGGATATAAAATAGTTGCGGGATATCCGGCCCATCCCTAGTACAAAGGCGTTTGCATAAAAATGTGAATTTCGTTGGTCTTGGATGAAAATAAAGTGTGCAGATATAAAATAATTCAAGATTTTTTAAATTATATTTTGTTTGTATTATGAGCAGTGATGAAGGCATGACACACACACACACACACACACACACACACACACACACACACACACACACACACACAGCCGTGAAAACAGTTATAGAAATGGAGAGGTTCAGCATTACCAGAGGAAAAGGAAAAAAAAATAGATGGTGGCTGCAAACGCAGAGATGACAGATTAGTTGTTTATTCCAGTAATATATTATTTATCATAAGATTATCACTATTTCGAAATAATAAGAGTTGGATGTTTGTGACAGGTGAATATTAAAATTTATTTACAAGTATCGAAGTAATATCGAAATGCTTTTCATGGACTCTATAAATACGAGATGAACTGTTTTTAATCTAAAAGTAATCATATTTTTGTATATCGGAAAAAATGAAATTGTTAAGAATTATTTTTATGTATATATTTTGTGTGTGGTGTGTGTGTCAAAAAATGGATTGTTTTGTTAAAGAAAGGTTTTCCCCCTTTGCGGAAGAAAAATCCATTTACATAAATATATATTTTAAATAAATTATTTTTTATTTGTTAGTGTAAAAAGAAATATTTTGTATGTATAGTTTAAAAAGATATGAAATAGCTTTTCTTTTAATTAAACTTCAACCTCCAGGCTACAACATAGACTTAATAACTACTTTCAGCATTTTATATTTCAAGTAAAAGGAAAATCTAGATTCGTATGAGGTGAATAAAGTACTCGCTAAATATTTTGGAAAAAGAGGAAATGCATCCATAATCCAGCGCTCGTGTAAAACTTATAAAGGATTTTGTATTAATTCGTGTAAGGCGTAGCAGCCCCTTGAGGGACGCCTAATATTTTGAACTCTGTTCTATATTTTTGGGGCTAAATACGTTTTTCTGTATTTGTTCTATTTGAGGTTGGTGTTATACTTCATAATTAGGTTATATTTGAATATAATTTTAGATGTGATGATATATATTAAAAAAATAATGCTAAATTGCCCCGACTATTCAATAATAAGAGTTAATATGATTTTAACCGTAGAAAGCCAGCGTGGCCTATTACAATAAAAGTACATCTGTTTTTACTCGAAATTCTTTTATTGTACGCGAGCTAATTTTTATTATTAATTAATTCAATCTGTAACTGTAATTTTCACTATGGGGATTACGTAGAGACGACACTAATTACTGCGCGCGCGGTCTCACACTGGCCTTCTGGGATTAATTAAGATAAGGTAAAAGAAAGTTTTGGGGATTGTTTGATCACTTCTAGTTTATTTTAAATCACTCTTGAGCAACATTTGAAAAACAACAAACAAAACCGGTACGTTTTTTATTAGTAGTAGTTTATATATACGGTATATATATATATATACGGTATATATATATATATACGGTATATATATAATATATACGGATATATATATATATATATACGGTATATATATATATACGGTATATATATATATACACGCTATATATATATATAACACACGGTATATATATACACACACACGGTGTGTATATATATATATATATATATATATATATATATATATATATATATAAAGCGACTTAACTTCAAACATACACGACTTTTAAGAAATCGAAGCGCGACCCATTAAGCGACTGTCTCTTTGGCTTACACCTCCCTTTTTCATCGCACGAATGACAAACATTTCACTTAGTTTTTGACCACCAGCTGGATGGCAGAGGGGGGGGGAACCAAACCTTTTCACGGGTGCAAAAAAAAAAAAAGTTCAAAGTTCATTTCTGCAGATACTGCCGAACCGCATCAGTGAATTGGCTTTTTTATTTCATATATATATATCACACACACACACACACACACACACACCACTAGGCCTGTGCGATTAATCGAAAATGTCGATTCAGTAAAAGAATCGAAACCCGACCCGACCTAGAGCTAAAAAAATTTCGATTCTTCGATTCGCTAACTGTAACCTGTCGAGACGATAAACTGGCACTACCCCAAAACCATGGAATGTCGAAACCGTGGAATAACAATTGAAAAAAAAAAATATATATATATTTATATTATATTATATAATAATATATAATGTTATAAAGTAGTTGGATATTTGAGAGATTACGCATTTATAAAGATCTGAGTGCGCTCAATGCGCATGGTCAGCTTTTGATTTTGTGATGTCACAGAATCACGTGCGCGCGCCTCGCGGTGTGACAAATTTGGACCGGTTCTTTGGGTTCAGTTGTTTATTACGCTTTTCAATATGTTGTTGCTGGCGCTTGTATGTATGTATGTATGTTTTGTTGGTGCATGTAAATTGTAAAGTATAGGTGAGTGCAGTGCACAGTCGCAGTCGAATCGAATCGAGAATCGAAAACAAGTGGCCGAATCGAATCGAAATAAAAATATCACACACACACACAGAAAGAGATTGGTGTAAAAGTAGATGTACAGTTAAGTATTTATTTTATACTACTATGCGCCTCGGTGGTATAGTGGTTAGCGTCACTGACTACAAATCCATCGGCCCCGGGATCGAGACCCGGTGACGGCAGTCGGCGCGCAGCAAAACCCAGCTGTTCATCCTTCCACACAAAGAAAGTGGTTGGTAGATAAATGGGTACCCTGAGTGGCCTAAACGCTGGGCTGCTGGTGGGGCGTGGTTAGGGTTCCACGTTAAACTGTAGGTCTGAGATGGGGTGAAAAGTTTGACTTTCGTCAGAATGAACAATTCGGGCGGGATAAAACCAAAGGTTACTATATACCTACTTTTGCACCACGTTATATATATATATATATTTTTTTTTTTTTTTTAAGTTCGGGAAGAACCGATTCGCCTCTATTTAAAAGGGCATATCTCAGCGGAAAAACAAAGAAAAAGTGAGAGGAAAGACAGAGGAAAAAGAAAGGGTGGAGGGGACAGTCGAAGTGGAAAAAGACCAAGGATGACAAGGACTGCAGGGTCGAGCCCCATCTTTGGGTGCTAGGGCCGGGAGGGCGCACGTGAAACCTCCAGGAACAAGCACGTACAACGAGCACAAAGAGCACTCAAGAGCACGAGCTTAGAACCCCTTGCGGGTGATATATATATATATTATAGGCCCTCTCAGAGGTTGAGAGAGGCCCGGGCCACTTCCAGCTTTTGAGGCCTATAGCTAAACCCAATTATTTTCACTGCAAAACGTTATATTCAAACCTGAAAGTTTCTAAATTTGAGGCCACCCTTTAAGCTTGAGGCCCAGGCTAAATGTCCCTCCTAGCCCCACCTCTGATAGGCCATATATATATATATATATATATATAATATATATATATATAATATATATATATATATATATATATTATATAGGGTGGCGCAAAAGTCGCGCATCATAGGAATTTTCAGTGTTGATTATAAATTATCATTTAAAATTATCCTTCCAACCCACAGTCCCTCATAATTGAAGTAAACCTGGACAATTTTATAAATAGATTATTTTTAAGAAAAAATGTTTCAATTTCTGAGGAAATGTGACTTATCAAAAAAAGCGGTACTTTATTTTTGTTATATACACACTTATTAGAAAAGCGTATAAAAGGTATTTTTGTCCATGAAATTTATTTCCTCCATAAGATAATAAAAAAAAGAAATTACAGTGTACCAGAGTGGTGCTGCAATGTACAAACACTCAGATATATTTTATCATTGATATTCTTAAATATATGGCAGTTAATGTAAGACCATTAGGCAAGATAAGTCAAAGATAAGCATCCGCTACATCATCAACTCTGCATTACATCAATGACATACATTGCAAATTCATGTTAATTACGAAACTATTCCGTTGGCCTCATTTTTCTTCCTGGTTCTGTATAATTGTTAAACGTGTTTTAGCTACTGCACTACTTAAGTTAAGTCAAAATACGGACATGTTGCTTGGCGCTTGCCTGTCCTCGCACGAGATCCGGACAAACTACGTCCAGATGACGCCGGACATCTGGACACCGGACATTTCTACTCATTTCCGGACTGTCCGGGACAAAATCTGGATGGGTGGCAACACTACTTATACTTCTCGGGTTACGATTAGAAATGTAATTTGAGAAGTATTGTTTCCTTTGCATTCCATTCGAAATAATCCGCTGGGGTAGCTAGTGATGGTAGAGCACCGGCTTGGACTTAATATTTTGGTGATTTTGGCGCTTTTCTGTTTTTTTTGATGTGGTAGTAGTAGGTTCGTATTCAGCGTAAAGCTGTAGGTCCCCTTCCGTCATATGACCTTAGATGTTGTGAAGGAAGTTAAAATAACAACAACTCCCTGAACCCACAAAGTGGAATATTTCAATTCGGAAAGTGGAGCTAGTTACAAATCATAGATTATTTATGTATTTATATCTAATATACTATTTCAGAAATGAAGCCTTATATATATATGTAAGTTTTTTTGCGCACACCTACAGGTCGCTACAATTGTTGTAGAACAATGCTGTTTTCACCATTCGATGCGTCTTTTTACTGTGCAGTGCCCATGCTAAAAAAAAATTCCCTAACATAAATCCTGCCCCCCCTTTTAGGGGTACAGTTCTTCCCATTTCTTCATTTTTAATCATAATTTTGACAAAATGGGGGAGGGGGGGGTAATGGGGGAGGGGGTGGGGTTAATGGCGAAACTCAGAAAAATAGATGCGATATATATATATATATATGTAACCAAAAAAAATTAAAGTAAATCCCTTGCAAGGTGCCAGCCCCCTTCCCCCCTTGGGGGTAATGGGGAAGGGTGGGGGTAAATGGGGGAGAGGGGGAGGGGGTATTGGGGGATCTATACTATAATAAGAGAGCTGTCTGTCCGTCCGTCCGTCACACTTTCAGAAATTGTGAGAAAAAAATCAGAAATTGTATTACGGGCGGGAATGTGAAGCTCAAGATTTTCATGACTGTGTTCTTTTTTGTAGTTTAGCCTGTCTGTTTGTGAAATTTATCCCGTGCAGTAATGGGGGAGGGGGGAAATGGGAGCGGTGGGGGTAATGGGGAGGGGGGGGAAATGGGGAGCGTGGGGGTAATGGGGAGGGGTGGGGGTAATGGGGAGGGGGTTAGCCCCCAAGTTGCATGAATGGGGGTGAGGAGGTTTTGGGAGATAGCAGATTCAGAAATGTTGACACAATGTGAAGCTCAAAATTTTCACGGCTGCGTTCTTTTCTGTAGTTTAGCCTGTCTAACCGTCAGCGAAGTGACGGGAACTGGGGGAGGGGGTGGGGTTAATGGGGAAACTCAGAAAAATAGATGCGATATATATATGTAACCAAAAAAAATTAAAGTAAATCCTTTGCAAGGTGCCAGCCCCCTTCAAAAAAAATTTAAGAATCCTTTGCAAGGTGCCAGCCCCCTTCCCCCCTTGGGGGTAATGGGGAGGGGGTGGGGTTAATCGGAAACAAAAAAAATAGGTGGGGTAAATGGGGGGGAGAGGGGTGGGGTAATGGGGGAGGGGATGCGGTTAATGGGGAAATCTATACTATAATAAGAGAGCTGCCCGTCCGTCCGTCACACTTTCAGAAATTGTGAGAAAAAAATTCAGAAATTGTATTACGGGCGGGAATGTGAAGCTCAAGATTTTCATGACTGTGTTCTTTTTTGTAGTTTAGCCTGTCTGTTTGTGAAATGTATCCCGTGCAGTAATTGGGGAAGGGTGGGGGTAATGGGGGAGGGGGTTAGTCCCCAAGTTGCATGAATGGGGGTGAGGAGGTTTTGGGAGATAGCAGATTCAGAAATGTTGACACAATGTGAAGCTCAAAATTTTCACGGCTGCGTTCTTTTCTGTAGTTTAGCCTGTCTAACCGTCAGCGAAGTGACGGGAACTGCTAGTTACTTCTATTTTGGATGGGAGGAAAGTCCCACACAGGCTTCGAAAGTGTTGCGTTATTCTGGTAATTTAGGCTTACTCTCCGTTATCAGAATCATTTACAAGTAAAGGGAGTAAAGTCATTGCGCTTATAATTAACATGATGGGTGGAACGTATAGCATAGAATCACAACACTGAAGTATCATGGAAGCGCTTATATACGTTGATGGTATGGCGTTGTGTGGAGGCTTGCCTCGTGCATGTTTGGTTGACGCGGTGGTAAATGTAGTGACGGTGTTCATACTTAATGATGCAAGCACCTGACCTTTAAAGATTTGCGTCATTTTGCCGTTGATAATTTGTGTGTGTGTGTGTGTGTGTGTGTGTGTGTGTGTGAGAAAACGTTCCCTTTTAAATGTCAACCCAAGACCAAAATCTGTATGTGCATCAGTGATGATACCGTGTAAGGTCATTTGCAAAATATTGATATCCTCAGAGGGTTCAATCAAATGTCAGGTAACTCGGGTAGCGTAGTTGAAGTTATTACACACACACACACACACACACACACACACACACACACACACACACAAAGAAAGATAATATAATTTTTTCCTTTCTGGTCAAACCAATAAAGAGTAATATTTTAAGGTTCCAACCGTCAGGTTTAAAATTTTGGCAGAGAGAAATGTTTTTCAGAATTTTTTTTAAACTAATATCATTTTATTTCAGCATAACTCATAATATATATATATATATATATATATATATATATATATATATATATATATATATATATATATATATATATATATATAATATGAACTTGTTGAAAATAGTCTCGTATAACGTTAGGTCAGTGAGGAATTCAATTGTAGATGTTCATAAAATATGTGACAGTGCAGATTTGATACTCCTGCAAGAGCACTGGCTACCTAAGCAAGAGCTAAAATTCCTCTCTACCATCCATGATGACTTTATGGACCATGCGTCATCAGCAGTAGACTTGTCAGATGAATTAATGTACGGTAGGCCTTTTGGTGGTGGTGCTTTCTTAATAAGGAAATTTTGTTAAAACAAAATTTTTAACAAGCGATAATGTAAGGTTGTTAGGTATTGAATTACAAGTGAAAATGATTGCATATTAATTGTAAACTGCTATTTACCAGACAACAACGGCAGTAATCTAGATGAATACATTGATTTACTGTATAAAATTAAGTCATTATCAGATAACCTCAAATATTCTCTCTATAATAATGGGGGACTTTAACGCGCATGTGAACTCGGAATTCTTTGTAGAATTGGGTAACATGTGCTGTGCGAGTCGGTCAAATTAAGTGTAAGTGATATAGATGTATTAGGGCTAACCAGTGGTAATTTTACATACGTTAGTAATATGAGTGGTACCACCAGGTGGATTGATCATTGTCTCACTAGTAATAATCCAAAGGATCGAATTGTTAAAGTTCATATTCTGCATGAGTTCCTTCTTTCTGATCACAAACCATTAGAACTATTAATTAATTTTACCACTTTATGCGCAACACGACATAACTGGAATTCAATAGGTAAGAATAATCGCGTCGATTGGTCTAATGTTAATATGCAACAGAGAATAATAGAATACAAAGACAGAACAGGTCACCTCTTTAATAATTTAGAAATTTTGCATCTTCCCTGGAATAATCTTTGCTCAAATGATTCTCACTGTAAACTCATATATAGGTATTATAGTAAAATAGTATCCCTGTTAAGAGAAGCAGGAAGCCCCCCTGATTAAATCTTATAACTATCATACTAAGATTATACCTGGATGGAATGATTTTATTGCCCCCCTGAAGAGGGAATCGAAAGATTCCTACGATTTGTGGTGCATACATGGTAGACCCAGATTAGGACCAGTATCCATGAATATGTGTAGAAGTAGGGGTCAGAAAAGGCGGCTATAAGGCGATGTACACAGGAAGAAGAGTCTATTCGAGCATCAAAACCCTGTGAAGCTCGCATAAATAACGATAATAATTTTTTTTGGAAATTTGTTAAGAATCAAGGGTGTCAAAAGTGTCCTCCCTCCGACAATCGATGTGGTGTCGCGGGAGGATGAAATTGCAAAGCTGTGGAAAAACCACTACTCTAACATTCTTAACAGTGTGAGTAGGGATAATCTTAAGATAGATTGCAGCGAAACGCCTGTGGGAGGGACAAGGGAAAATACTTTGATATTAGTTCCTGAAGTAGAGAGGTTAATTAAAGAGTTAAAGACTGGTTCTGCGTCAGGGGTAGATGACATATCGAATGAGCACTTAAAATATGCCAATGACGTAGTATGTCTGCATATATCATTGCTCTTATCAGCCATGCTTGCTCATAGCCATATCCCTGCAGAGTTCATGAGGGTATATATCTTGCCCCTGGTAAAAAATAAGTATGGAGACATTCTGTCCAGCAATTAATTCTCGAAACTACTAGAAAAACTTTGTTACTCCGATTAAATGATTACCTATGGAAATCTAATCAGTTTAGTTTTAAAAGGTCCCACTCAACTGACCTGTGTATCTATGTACTTAAAGAAACAATATCTAAATACATTGACAGTAATTCAACTATTTATAGCTGTTTCCTAAATATAAGTAAGGCATATGATAGAGTGAGCCACAATATTTTATTTAAAAAACTAGAAGACAGGACGGTTCCCATGTACATACTAAAAGTCTGCGAAGTGTATTCGCAGAAACATGATATTCTTTTTAATGTTACAAAAACTAAGGTTATGCAATTTCATCGTAAAAAACTGTAATCAGCAAGCTGACATTAGGTTTAAAATTAAAGGTGAAGTAATTGAGGAAGTACAAGAGTTTAAGTATTTGTGTCAAACTATTACCAGCTCCTTGAGTGATGACTCGGATATAAGAAAACAATCTCGAAGCCTGTGTGCTAAAGCGAATATGACCATAAGGAACTTTCGATTCTGTACAGGTGAAGCTAAAGACACTCTCTTTCGTACTTTCTGCAGTAATATATACGGACAGCAACTGTGGGTGAATTATAAAAAAGGTTCTGGCAGAACCCTAAATTTGCTGTACAACAGGTCTTTTAAACTTACATAAATTACCCCCGAGATAATCAGCTTCACAAATGTTTGCTACCCGCAATGTCCCGAGCTTCCCGGAGGTAACAAGACGTGCTCAATACAGCCTAATGCAAAGAATTAAAAAATCAACCAACCCAATCATCCAAGCTATCCATGAGTCCTGCTATTTATCCTCTAAGCTATGGACTTGTTGGTACGAAAACGTCTGTCTGTAGCTCCACTTAACTTCGACATTACAGTATTATTTCTAATCAATTGTATATATTTCTATCCTTAGTATATGAACTGCCAATAAACCTTTTCATTTTCATTTCATTAATTCTATCACCATACAATTTACAAATGCAGTACCAGTCCATGCAGGCAAAACAATTGTTTACTGCAAGATTTTCATAATTAGAAGTGTATTTTCTTTGCTTTCTCTCTAGCAAAGTGGTAAATGATTTTGATGAAATTTAAAGTACAGGCTAACTGGCTTTCAATTACAATGGTTCCCAGCTCTGCCAGTCGGTCGTGAGCATTGGTGGACCGCAGATAATATTTTGTTTCAGTTTGACTATGATAATCTCTCTAAAATGTATGGTCATTAATTATATTTCCTCTGTTATTTAATCAATTGCTTTATTAATACTAGGAGCACTCAATATATTTTGCCCCACCATTTTTTCTTAGCTAAATAATTGGCCATGGGGCTGAAATGTCTTTTGGGCCGTAAGTTTGAATTTTCTGCGCTTCACATAACCGGATTTTTCTAGTTTGAACCTCCCCTCCTTGTATAAAACCGCTTTTAAACGCCCTTATATAAAACCGATGGTTAACGCAGTTTCGAAAATGGCGTCTGACAGTGATGTGCATCGTAAACAGAGAGCTGTTATAGAGTTCTTAACCGCAGAGAAGGAAACAGTTGGAAATATTCACAAACGTCTACAAAACGTTTATGGAGATGCTGCTGTTGATCGAAGCACAGTTGGACGCTGGTCTAAACGTGTGAGATCATCGGAGAGAGGGAGAGCCCAGCCTCGATGATGAGCCATTCATATTTTTAGATTTTATCCCGACTCTTTCCGGGCCCCGGGGATTTAACCCGGCTTCCCCGCTCTCTCGGCAGCCCTGGTTGTAGTTCGATGAGTGATATTCCTTCGCGTTCAGATGATGTAGCCACCCGTGGTTCGGATCCCACGTATAGGTGTAGGTTCCCTACGTCACGTTACGAAGCTATTTCATTTCTATAAATACGGAATAAATAATAATAAGCGCGTCATTTCTCGTTCTCATTGCTTGACGTCTTTATAATACACTTACTCTATCGTAACTCGCTTCCAGCATCCCCAACTCCTTCATCAAATCCAAAACAAAGGGAACTCTTTATCCGACCATTCGCAATCGAATTGGTAATACTGTATTTAAGGTTAGTCCAGTCTCGCCCCAAATAGACTGGAAGAAAAGAACTGTTAATAAATATTGGAGCTACAGTTTCGGTTATTTTTTGATTAATAGCCACCAAATGATGGTGCACTTTGATATATGTATATATAAAATATGCGCCTCGGTGGTGTAGTGGCTAGAGTCGCTGACTGCGAATCCATCGGTCCTGGGACCAAGACCCGGTGATGGCAGGCAGCGCGCAGCAAAACCCAGCTGTTCATCCATCCACTAATGGTTAAGACGCTGGGCTGCTGGTGGGGCGTCGTTGGGATTCCACGTTAAACTGTAGGTCTAAGGTGGAGTGACAAGCTTGACCTTCGTCAGAATGAACAATTCGGACGGAAACAAAACTATATATATATATATGTAGCGGATCGACAAGAAATAGACCAGCAAATAGACAGAAATCTTTTGTTTCCACGCTATCATCAAAGGTTCTTGGAAAACACACGTGGGCAAGAGTCAAACAATGGGAACGTCTGTTTCTTCCCAAAGGGCGCGAACGCAAACCCTTATCAACTAAAGGACGCGCGCACAAGGCGTCTTAAGATTTGGTGCGAAGTCCTACGTCACAGGAACTACGTATAAAAGCGAGCACCCACTCTCACTCCTTCTCACTTCGTTAGTGCTTCCATTTCATTAGACTACTCTGTACGTTGTCACCCCTCATCAGCTTTAACCGGCTCAAGACCAAGGCTCACTTCAACACCACATTCAAGAAACGAAGCATCATTGGAAGTGATCCACCAATACTGCCGAAGCAAACCCCAACGGCATCAGGAATTCCCCTTGGTCTCTTCATTACCGCATAAACCGGTTATCAATCATCCTCGAGAGCACCGGCAAGGTTGCAACGCTACGAGAAGCATCCTCAAGGTGGACACATTGCGTGACTCGACGGCGGAAGCTACAAACCCAAATCACTCCACATCTGGTCAGCTTTTACCGCTTTACGAAGAACGGTCGTCTACGAGACTCCATTAGGCCCATCATACCTTGACTTACGGAACAAACTTCCAAGAGACAACCACAACCGGGCCTACATCTCCTTTGCAAAAGGCCTAATCCACGACACGACCAACGCGTGAGCGACCAGCTTCCAGAGGACGATCAACGACACTCACGGTATTAGTTTCCTTTTCAACACTCCAACAGCGTTACATCGTCCGGGTAAGCTAAGTACATCATATTCTAAGTACTCTTGTGAAGCCTACACTAGCCTACCGCCGAACAGCAGGCTATACTCCCAAAGTGAGTAATTAAACGTTCCAATTGACTCTCGTTAATAACGCAGTAGACCATTTTCCTAATTCAAGTGTCCTTCAGAACCTGTAATTCACATCATCCGCTGTTGTGTTCACTATTATATTTGTGGGATAAATAAGTTCTCTACTGCAGGCCTAATTCATATACAGTGTATATTCCCTCAACTATCATTAGGCCTATCCCAAACGCACGTGCATTCTTTATATCATTACTAGGCCTATTCAATCATCTAGCCTACTTAATCAGAGTGTCATGTTTTCCATTCAATGTACCAAACGCACGTGCATTCTTTATATCATTTACTAGGCCCATTCAATGTTCTACGTTGCATGCCATTTACATACCATCGATGACTATATTACTTATTACGTGTCAATTAAGCTATTAACATTTCATCTTATTAGCTAAGTCTATGTCATAAGCATAACGTAAAACTATCAATTAATTACCGTTAGTTCTTTGTTATACCACAGTGAATAAATAACGGCTTTATTTTCATAATAAAATAAAGTACCGAGACTTATTCTATTCAGTGTACCAAAACGTACGCACTTTCTGTGTCATTAATAGGCCTCTTTCACAGATCATTTATGCATAATCTGTAGCTTCCCTAATCAGTGTATTACATAACCTATTTGTTATAGTATTACGTACATGCATTATTTTGTATTCGCTAAGTTTCATATTTCAGGTTGTCCCATTTTTGTATACCATTAAGCCTCGCATAAACGAGCTCATTTCAAAGGTCATTATAGAATTGTTAAGCTTTCTAGTCAGTCTTTCCATTGTATTTTCACTGAAAATTAATATAAATATTTTCTTAATTAAACTATAACCATAAGGTACTTTTTATAACCTTAATATTAATTTGCTTGGGTGTAAACCAAGCTGGTGACCTCGCTGCCATTCCTGTCACTTCCAATAGTATGGTGGATCTACTCAAATAGCCTTTCATTAATAAGCAATCAGTCATTGCATCAATTAATCACTAGCATACAATTAAATCATTATCACCTTAAACGGCTCTAAAACTAGGTCCAATATATATATATATATATATATATATATCAGGTCATCCATAAGTAATGTCGTTTTTTAGATCGGAATTTGAAGGACAAAAAAAAACTCGACTGAAACTTTTTTAATCTAGTATATATTTTCCATCGGAATCAATGACACTCTGCCAACGTCCTACAAGCTTTTCAATGCCATGTTTATAAAATTCAGGCGGTTTTGAAGCAAAAAACGTACAAAGACTGGTGTGCAGGTCATCTAAAGAAGTATACTGTTTCTCGTCAAGATAGTTTTGCAGACTCCTGAAGAGATGATAATCTGAAGGCGCAAGGTCTGGAGGATGTGGCAGTTTTTCCCACCCAAGTTCCTCAATTTTTGCAGAAGTGATCCGAGCGGTATGAGGACGTGCGTTGTCGTGGTGGAACACGATTATTTTCCGATTAACCAAAGAAGGTCTCTCTTCTTTTAGTGCAGTGTTCAATCGATCCAGTTGTTGACAGTAGACTTGAGCGGTGATTGTTTGGTTGTGTGGTAAGGTTTCAAAGTGTATTACACCACCTTTATCCCACCAAGCACGAAGCAACACTTTCCGAGGGTGAAGATTTGGTTTTGGCCGTGGTGTCGCTGGTTCTCCGGCACAAACCCACTGTCGACGGCGCTTAACATTCTGGTACAGTATCTACTTTTTATTACCAGTCACTAAACGGTGCAAAAACGCATCTTGGAGTTCACGGGAATGAAGAGCTGTGCTAATGTTTACCCCGCCCCTCAGATTGTCGACCGACAATTCATGTGGCACCCATTTTCCTAACTTAGGCACTTTCCCGAGTTGTTGCAAATGTCGATGGATGGTGGACGGGGATGAATTGAGTTTCTGGGCCAATTCTTCGACAGTTGTTGAACAGTGTTCTTCAAGTGTGGCTAACAGCAGGTCATCATCAAACTCAGCAGGGCGTCCAGAGCGTGCTGCATCTGTCAAACAGCAGTCACCATTCCTAAACTTTTGAAACCATCTTTGACATTTGCTCACATGCAGAATATCGTTGTCATGAACTTCCTGAATGCTTCGCGTTGCTTCAGTAGCACGATTCCCTTTTTTGAATTCGTAAAGCATTATATGCCTGATATGCTCTTCTGATACCGCCATGTTTATGAGTGGTTCACATAAAGCAAAACACACGTCTTCACTGGTCAAGGTCTGTAAAGTATGTAGCGAAACACAATAGATCTCCTCTTAGATATAACTTCGGAAAATTTATGCTTAAACCGAGTAAGACTAGTTTAAACTTAATCTATCGTAAAATACGACATTACTTATGGGATGACCTGATATATATATATATATATTATATATTATATATATATATATATATATATATATATATATACATACAGGGCCGGATCTAGAAGTTGCGAGGCCCTAGGCCGATCTAGAAATTGCGAGGCCCTAGGCCTATATATATGAAAATATGGACTTTATCGGTACTATACCAGCAACATTAGAATCCCGCATAGACAGAACTATGCCAGCACTTAAAAATTAAACCAAACCAAAATAATCACGCATGGAAATTGTATAAGAAATATAAATAAACCATACAAATAAGTATAAATTATAATATGAATCAAGATTTGTATCGAAAATATAAGAATGATTTCTAAGATTTATATAATATTATAGGTAATGACTTTCCATAGTATACAAATGTTTTTCATATGTGATGTATAAGAGACGTTGACATTTCATTTTTTATAATAGTGAGCGATCGACTTATCAGGCTAAATATTAATGCTTTAATATTTGGCTCAGATGCTCCTTGAATATTACAGCAATGCTTTTCTACTTTTCTTCGAGCTAAACTCTTCAATTAATTGAGAATAATCTAATGAATTTGTTATATCGTTTTCTATTGATAACATAGCTAATGATTGCAATCTCGCTTGAGACATGGTGGATTGGTGGAACGCAAATATGTTTTAATAAGTTTGAGACGCGAGAAACTTCTTTCAGCCGAAGCAACAGTAACTGGGATGGTTAATACTATTCGAACTTTCGAAGTGCAATATAAACATTAGGATAAATCTCACTTAGTAGTTTTTGCACTATAAAACAAGGGCATTTCCGAGATCTGTTTTCTCAGGTATAAACCTGCAAAGTACTTTAAGTTCTTCATAGAGTTCTAAATCATTAATATCACTTGAACAGAACGCGCCAAAACGGCTTGAGCGAGGCCCCCTTTGGCGCGAGGCCCTAGGCGATCGCCTAGTTCGCTTATAGCTAAATCCAGGCCTGTATAATATATATATATATATATATATATATATATATATATATATATATACATACAGGGTGGGCCGTAAGTTTCCATACATAGGAAAAATAATTTTTTTTTTATGGACAACCATTTTTATTTATATAATATGCTCTACATGGTTGCCATTGTTTTGAAAACACATTTCAATACGTGTTCCCCTGTTGATGAACACGCATTAGCACAGTTGACGTTATGCTTGTAATGGCGTTGGTGATACGTTCCTTTAGATGATTTATGTCTCGTATCTTTTCCTGATACACCATGGCCTTCAAGTGCCCCCAAAGATAGAAATCAAGGGGGTGAGATCTGGGATCTGGGAGGCCACTCCACAGGACCACGCCGACCAATCCAAGCATCCGGAAACTGCTGATCCAAATACCGACGCACGTGAAGACCATAATGAGGTGGAGCTCCATCTTGCTGGAAGTAAACTGGGAAGTTACCTTCCTCGTTTAGCAGGGATGGGAAAATCTCTTCTTGCAACATGTTAAGATACCTTTCGGCATTAAGATTTCCACTGACAAAAATTGGTCCAATAATTCTGTCACCCCATATCCCGGCCCACACCATCACTTTACCGGCACCTTGCATTTTCGTCGGACTCAGCCAGTTAGGGTTAGCATTACTCCAGTAACGTATGTTTTGCCGATTAACCTCTCCATTGACGTAAAAATTTGCTTCATCAGTAAACAAGATCTTAGTTGAAAAGTTTGCATCCTCGTTCACTTTGGTTAATGCCCATTCACAGAATTCCATCCGTCTATCCGGGTCGTCTTCACTCAAATGCTGTGCCATATGCAATTTGTATGGATGCCATTTGTTTGCTTTCAAAATGCGCCTGATACTCGATCTGCTGACACCACTTTCTGCAGACAACCGTCGTGTACTTTTTCTGGGACTCCGTGTAAGCGCTGTAAGTATCGTAGCTGTTGTGTCTTCATCGGTGGCTGTACGTCTTGGACCACTTCGCGGTTGATCTGCAACATTTCCAGTTTTCTGAAACTTGTTAATAAGTTTTGCCACAGTGTCGTGTGTGATGTTCGTTCCATGTTGTCTGTTAAAGTTCATTGCAACCATGCGACTGCTTCCCGACCCAGCCATCAGTATGATTTCAATTCGTTGCTCTTTCGTCAAACGCATATTCTTAGGGTATCTGAAACATAAAAACAAACGTTTAATTTTTCCTATGTATGGAAACTTACGGCCCACCCTGTATATATATATATATAATATATATATGCACGTGTGTGTGTGTGTGTGTGTGTATTTTAATGGGTTTGCACTTGCGAACATGTAACCATGAATACTGAAATCAGGAATAAAACACAACCAAAAGTATAGGTTAGACTCAAATTTATGAAAAGAAAGGCATGATTGGCAGCAAGAAAAACTTTTCGTACTGGAAGGTAATAGGGAAAACTTCGCATCAAAAGGTGTATTTTAGGTTTGTATTATTTTAATACACGCGATGCTTCCTTCATTCGTTCAGAGGTCAACGCAGTTAAAGAAAAATACAAACAATCGAAAGCTCGTGATTAAAATCAATAACTGCGAAATGGATGTTAACTTAGGAATCCATTTTTATAAATTTGAGCCATTGTAATGGAAGATATATTATTGAAAAACGTAAGATTTAAAACGAAGAATTTACTCCCACCAAAACGTACAAATAGTACAGTGATAACTCACTGTGAACGACGCTTATTAATTAATTAAATATGAATAAGTTTGAATTAATATATAAATTTTAAGATATAATGTTCTTAAATTGTGGAATGTTTATTTTTTATCGTATTTAATAATTGATACTACGACTAATAACGATAATTTTAATTAAAATAAGTAAATTTTAATAAGCATAAAAGGTTCTTACAAATAGTTTCAAAATGGTGTTTGTTCACTGACTTAAACAAACTAAAATTGTAACGGACAATCGTACATATATTTGGTTGGTTGTAAGTTGGTCGAGTAGGCTATGCGCATACTTTTTGATTTCTTTTCAGTGTGTGAGAAGCTTTCATTCGAACGGGATACGGATGCTGAGAAAGAGAGAACTCGAGAATGCTGATGTTCCTTTAATTTTTTTCCTTTTTAATTTTAGTTTGGACACACACACACACACACACACACACACACACACACACACACACACACACACACAGTGTTCCCTCTCTATAACGCCATCTTTGGTACCAAAGTTAATTTTTACAAATATACCCCCCAAAAATTACTTTTTACCAAAAAATTCAGTTATTGATGATTGTCTCGCTTTGCTGTTAACACTTTTATTTCTTGTTCAAGCTTCAGACACACTCATTCTTTGATAATATACAGGGTGTCCCAGAAGTCTGAACTCGTAGGGAAAAATAGACATTATATTTTTAAAGTGAAACAAACGCATTTCTAATGTCAGTGTTACATATTTCAGGAAAGAAAATACCCTGTTGGCTCGGTATACCATTCGGAAGGGTGGAACTGGTATTGCTATACGTTTCAAGAAAAAGCCAGAGAGAGGCATGTCAATTATTTCACGAACAAACCTCCCTCTGGCTTTTTCCGGAAACGTGTAGCAATACCAGTTCCACCTTGTATAGTAAATACCTTCCTTTGATAATAAGAATGTTCTTATATGTATTTTTATATGATACGAATTTTATCGAAATCCTCTCCTCGTAACGGCATAACGTTTTTTCCGCAGGGTAAAGAAACCCTCTTGTGAGCCGTGACGCCCTAAGCTCCGCCCATTTCCGCGTTCGCGAAATTAGCCGACACAAAATACTTGAACAGTTGTATCATTATGAAGCAAACTAAACCTTCCCGAATATATAATCTACGTCACGTCAGACAATGCCTGCAGTCAGCATTTCTGTTCAAATGGTTTTGGCGGTAAAAGCGGGAATTTTCATACCCTCATGTGATCTTTCGGGAGTGAAAGGTTGGCGGGCAGCGGGTGGCGATGCATCGGGGTAATTTAAGAAATTTAAGATAGTGGGAAATCGGGTCTTTGGCGAAATATGGCGATAACTGGGGTTGGCGCTATATCGGGTGGCCGAAGATCGCGGGAGCACTGTATACACACACACACACACACACACACCTTTGGTTAGCTTCCGCCCGAATTATTCATTCCGATGAAGGTCAAGCTTTTCACTCCACCTTAGACCTACAGTTTAACGTGGAATCCGAACCACGCTCCACCAGCAGCCCAGCGTCTTAACCATTAGGCTACCTATTTATCTACCAACCACTTTCTTTTATTGTGTGGAAGGATGAACAGCTGGGTTTTGCTGCGCGCCGGCTGCCGTCATCGGGTTTCGAACCCGGGGCCGATGAATTTGTAGTCAGCGACGCTAACCACTACACCACCGCACAGTTCTGCGCGTTGGTCTTCCTTCATACAAAGAATGCCCTCTCCGCCTTGCGTAGCAACCTCATCCCCTGAAACAACCGAGGGGAAGACAGAGGGACGGGTGTACTACTAAAACCTCCCCTGGTTCTCCCTTAATGTGTATGCTAAATTCGGTGCAAATTATCCCTGCCGTTTAGGCGTGTATAAACGAACAGACATATCTTCATTCTCTCCACACACACACACACACACACATATATATACAGTGCCCGCGAAAAGTATCCGATCACCCTTGAAATTTGTATTTTTTACATAAAAAACAATGTTTAAATGTATACTAACCTTATATTAGTATTTTGTCATCTGTCCTTTGGTTTGGATGACTTGTTCTAGACATTTTGGCATGGATTTAATCAAGTTTTGACAAACTTCCACTGATTTCCTTGCACCATACCTTTTTGATGGCCTCTTGTAATTTTTCGACTGAGCCAGTGTCGTGGCATTCAACCTTATTTTTTATTATTAGCCACAGATTTTCTATCCGATTGAGATCTGGACTATTACCAGGCCAATCCAAAATATAAATTTATTGTCAGTAATCCATTTTGTCACTATTTTGGCCCTGTGACATGGTGCACCATCATGCATGTATGTTTTTGTCCTTTGGATTGCCATTGCCATTGGAAGTTTATCCTGTAGCATTGCTAAATACCGTGCACCATTCATAGTTGTGTTCTTCGGAAGAAAATATAAGTTTCCACGCCCATA
Source organism: Bathynomus jamesi (assembly GCA_023014485.1). NCBI lineage: Eukaryota > Metazoa > Arthropoda > Malacostraca > Isopoda > Cirolanidae > Bathynomus > Bathynomus jamesi. Next base: position 31,171 of record JAJOZX010001451.1, read on the forward strand.
GTAACCGAAACAACCCCAAACCATCACACTTGAGGGTGTTTCATTGTCTTTAGGGTGTATTTAGGGTCCATCCTATTTGAGCCAATAGGCCGGCGAACCTTTTTTGGACAACTTCTGAATGTCAAAAATGTCGACTCATCGCTAATAAAACCTTCTTCCAGTCATCAACAGTCCAATGAATGTATTTTTTACAAAATGCGACACGTTTTTACGCATTTTTTCATTAATGAACGGTTTCTTAGCAGCATGGCGAGATGGTAATCCGAGTTCTTTTGGAGCCGCTCCTGGATAGTTCGTTCAGAAACACCAGATAACAAATTATTCATATTAAATTTTATTTCTTTCGCAGTTATTGTTGGGTTTTTCAATACTAAACGTTTCATAAGTTTGTCTGTTCGCGAATTTGTTTTTCTCGGTCTGCCAGATCGTTTTTTAGGGACTGGCGTGGTTAGGCCACCATTGTTCTTAGCCCGTGAAACCCATAAATTAACGGTACTTTGGGATATGTTTAATTCCTTAGCTATCTGTCTCTGTGATTTCCCACATGCATGCAAAGCAACAATAGCACCTCGACAATCACTCTTAAGTTGTTTTTTAGCACACATTATATATAAATTTTATTTACACACTTTCTGTAAAAAAAAAAAAAATATCAAGAAATTTACACAAACAGTGAAATCTGACAAATTTGAGACACAGCCACCCGCAACGAAGGCTACCAGAACACTAATTTGAGAATGCGTTGGATAGCTCTCATATCAGCGAGCAACCTCAAAGTTACCAGATGTCGCTAGAACAAATAGAAAGTGAATTACGTGTCTCTGAATATCAAGGGAAAATATTGTATTTTCTTGAGTGATCGGATACTTTTCGCGGGCACTGTATATATATATATATATATATATACACAGCGTGTCCCAAAGAAATGTATACCCACTTTGTTCGATAATACCAGCTATGAGGATAATAAATATTCTGTTTATATGTTTTTTAATAAAGAATTTTCTCCTGAATCTAAATATGTAATTATTTTATTAAAAATTGAAGAACAAAAAAGTTACAGATGTTTAAATTAGAATTATTATTTTCGAGACTTCATGTGCGATATTTTCTAATATTTTTTTTTATGGCCTGGCCTGCCTTTTAACCGACTGTTTGAGATACTTATGTTTAGTGCCTAGCTTAGCCTAGCCATTTCGTTGAGTTCTAATTAGGCAAGACTACAGTTTTGCTCTAACCTTATCTAACATCTTATACTCTGCGACGTTTGTTCTTTTCTACTGTAAGTGAGAATTGCCCTTAAAAATGGCCAACTTAAGACTAACATTCGACCAACGTAAGTTTGTATTAAAGTGGTACTTGAAACCAGAAAACATAAAAGAAGTCCAAAGACAGTGGAGACGGGAATTGAAACGGAACCACCAACGCGGATTACAATTGCACGTATACGAGATAAGTTTGAAACCGACGGCACTGTGCAAAACTTACAAAAACAACGTTCTGGAAGACGTCGAACATCTTAGATAAAGTGTCATTTAACCATGGAATTTGTAAATGTTTTGAATTAACTAATAATTACAACATTTATGCTTCAATATCAACACTAAACATAAGTATCTCAAAACAGTCGGTTAAAATATTAGAAAATATCGCACATGAAGTCTCGAAAATAATAATTATAATTTAAACATCTGTAACGTTTTTGTTTTTGAATTTTTAATAAAAATAATTACATATTTAGATTCAGGAGAAAATTCTTTATTAAAAAAACATATAAAAAGTAATATATTTATTATCCTCATAGCTGGTATTATGAACAAAGTGGGTATACATTTCTTTGGGACACGCTGTATATATATATATAATATATATATATATATATATACTATATATATATATATATATATATTATGCACTCTGTAAGATAGACATTTTGAAAAGGCAACTTTAATGAGAATCCGAGAACCAGAGCTGCTCTAACGGCCAGTGGTTCCCAACTGGTTTTGGCTTATGGCCCCCTTAGGAACCTTATTTTTTCCCGTGGCCCCCATAAGCATTATTTTCAGTAGGTAATATGCAGATTTAACTCTATTTTACAAAATAACATTTTCCTGTGGCCCCCTTCAAATGTGCCATGGCCCCCGGTTGGGAAACACTGCGTCTAACCCACGTCATTGGCGAGGTATCGGAAGATATTCACTCCCTTGACTGAACGAGCCATCTCTAGTTTTGAAAAGACCTCCACACTCACAGAAGGCTTAGTGGTGGTTGAACATGTTCCGCTATATCCTCTCGCCTTCATAAAACCGTAGCCAAAACTGTATTTTTCCATTCATCAGTATGCGATACGCGCACCTTTTTCTCGTTATTCAACTGGGAAAAAAAGTGGTTGGAGGAAATGACTTACTCAATCAGATCAGCCAGTCACGTATCGTCGGCGCATTGATGGTGATTTTTTACTTGTCACATCTCCTAATGATGTCCAACCTTTTCTAAATCATTTACATTCGAAACCTAAAAACATTGAGGTCAGTGCAGACCCAAAACAACGATGCATTACCGTTCTTGGATATGATTATACCAGGTAATAATGGCTTCTTTATTGCCGAAGTTGATTTTGAAAAATAAGTTTACAGACTTAAATATGAACTTTACACTCAAATCGATAATGCATCATTTTATTTTTTACTGGTCTTTGGTTCTCCCTTGAAAATTAGTGATAAAATATAATAATAATAATAATGTCGAGTCCGAAATAGGATGTTTAACAATTACAGTCTAATGTAACTCGTTTGTAAAATTCATTTTAAATTGCCATGTTACCGATCTGATGGCATTATATTTAAGAAACTGTCTTAATACGAAAATTTTATCTTCAAATGTACATTCATTTGTTTTTAGTAATAGATTAATTGTTTTATGTGAGGTCCCGATCACTCGTACTCTTTCGCCACAATATTCGTGTGGTGACTGTAGGTCATTCTCTATTGGCCAAACTTGAGCCAATCTAAAGTGTGAGTGGGTGAGGACGAGCGACTAAGCCGTCGAACCGGCGCCAGAACACTTGACAATCCTATATGCATTCCAACATTCGTACCCACGCCCCAAATTTAACAAAATCTCTCATAAACCGGATTCTCGTGATTTTATTGTCGGAAGATGTTTATATATTTATAAGTTTAAATCAAATTAAAATGATTGTGTTCCTCTGAACATTGTTAATAACCGATCAATGACCATATAAATAAACAATAACCCAGTTACATAGTTGTATGTTATTGGTTGTATATTGAGCAAATAGTAGTTAGTTCACATCTCATTCTTGATGAAACGGACTGGATGTTAAAAATGTCCCGTCCTCAAACTCTATGTTCCTTATCGATATTTAAAATAAGGAACATTCAATTTTTGAACTGATTGTATTTGTACACGTTCAAAAATATTTTCGACAAGAACGTTTTATAAATAGCAAAAATTTATATATATATATATATATATATAATATATATATATATATATATATATATATATAATAATGGTGGACCGGATAGCCGCATCCGCATCATTTTTAACATCTGCATCCGCACTTCTGACTGCGGATGTTATGCGGATATTATCTCTAATAATTAGGCAATTTACAATTAAATTAGCTTTTATAAGGCCCAGTCATGCACATTTCATGTATATAAAGTATTAATTATTAATGAAGAAACAAATATATAAACCTGAAAATATAAATACCTGGTAACACACAAAATTGAATGAAACTTGTTTCATTGAATTTTCTGTGGCTGAAACTCTCGAGAAAGTTATTTTTATCATAATGAAAACATTAATATTAATTTTAATTCTTATGCATTGCCTGCCATACCTGCCATAATAGTAATATCACAAAATTTGAAAAATTATATCATATATTCATAATTCTATATTATATTATATTGATAGATGAACTAAATATCCGCATCCGCGGATATTGAAATTAAAGATCCGCAGATGTTGAAAAACTGACATCCGGCCCACCACTAATATGTACAGTATATATATATGTACACTACCAGTCAAAAGTTTAAGTACACTTACTAATTTCCAATGTTTTGCTGCTTAGCTCATGACAAACTTCAAATGTAAACTTAACAGGTACTACAGATGAATTTGCTTACCTGGCTTTCATATTGTATGCTTCAGTGCATCTGCCCTATGCAGTGTGTTGTAACACAGAAGCTTCTTCAAAATAGCCTTCAAAATGTGTTAATTTATGTATAGCGTGCAACCTAAAATTAATGCCATTAGCTCTGCACAAAGGTCTAAAAACAGTTTAAGTCTTTACTGGGGTAGTGTGTTTGTTCAGGAGTGTTAATACATGCAGTTATTAACATGTGATGCAGGTCTTTACATATAAACTTATCGACTTTACTGACTAAATTCCTGAAGAGAACAAGGCTCGAAGGAAAAGATAAAAAAACTTCTTTGACTAATTTACTTCTAAAAATGTACAGGTAGTGCTCTGAATTTACAGGGGTAGAGGTTCGACCTCTTTCGACCATGGCTCAGGCTGGAATCTAAAAATTTAAGGAGGCAAGGGGCCTCTGCCCTCCCCCCCTCCTCGCAGCGAGGCTGCTAACAAGGGAGTCTCGTAGCAGTGAACAAAGAGAAGTTAATTTTACAATTACATGTATCATATAAGTAAATATTGGGGGAATGCAGTTGAAGGTTAAGTTCCTACCTTTAAACACATGATCATATGTTTGAAAGATTCCAAATAAAAATTTAAAAAAATAAAAATTATCGTATTTTCGCCGAGTATACATTTCTAAAGGCGACATAATTTCGTAGTAGTACACGTGTACAATTTAAGTACATGACTGAGTACATTTTAAATTTTGGTTTATTACAATTACCAATTAATTCACATTCGCTTATTATCGTTATTAAAGTACATTACATTATATTAAATTATTACATTTAATTACAATTTTATTAAAGTACATTACGTCGTTTACAATTCGTGCAGTGTTTTTATATTTATATATGGTTATTAGTACAATACAAAGTACATGGGCACATACGAGATAATTCATACACAACATGACACACATGATTATAAGTTATAAATCTGAAATCAGAGGGACAAGAGGTCTTTCGTTTTCAGATGTTCGATTTATGCTGCGATGAGCGGAATGTGATCACTTGCCTCAGCATTTTCGAGTTCATTGTGGGAGACGAAATAATTAAAAATAAAAAATAAAAAAAATAATACACGAGAACGTATTCGCGCGTTTTCGAACGAACAGATACGAATGCATAAAGTTTTGCATTTCATAAACTGACACTAGTAAAATGAATATTTAATAGAATTGATATAGGATAATGGTCAAGATAAGATATGGACGTATGGGCGAATATGGTTGAATGATAATGACGTATAGAGAATGAAGTTTTTTTTATATTATTATTAAAGAATTTACCATACATTGAATACGGAAGATGTCCAAATGCTAAACACGTGATTCATTGCTCAAGGTATGGAAACCGTGAAGGAAATTTAAGTTATTTTATGACGTCATAGTGTATAAGTCATTATTGGGAGGATTTAAAAGAAACGAATTAGAGACAAAGAGTGAGTATCAAACACTAGGGAAGTACAACTACGGGTTCCAATCCTGTTATATGCAAAGTGTATGCATAATATAGGGACGAGAGTGAGATGCAAGACAACCATAATTAATTATAAATAATTCTACAACAAATAAAAAATGGAAAATGGATACGACTAAACCATAGAATTGGTAGATCTTAGGGTTGTGACACAAACAAAAATAGAAAGCAACAAATAAAATTTTTATCCAAACTCGCGTTAAGCGATTTTGGTTCTTACGTAAAAATGAATATTGCTTATTGTGTATATATATATATATACTGGGTGCGGCAAAAGTAACGCCCTTTTAATAATTGTATCTATAGTTTTATACAGTATAATTTTTTAGTTTTATATTGTATCATTTTGTTATTTTTTAGTTTTTACTGAGAAAGTACTTATTATTTTTCTTAAAATGCTGTATTTTTCTTAAAAACCTTATTATTTCTCTTAAAATGCTGTAATTGATTTATTTCCCTCAATAAAAGAGAATAAACTAAAAAGGGCGTTATTTTTGCCGCACCCGTTATATATATATATATAATACATAAATATATATATATAACATATATATATATATATATATATTATATATATATATATATATATATATTCGTTCGAGTGCGTAATGGAGCCCCATTGAGACAACCTAAGACTTGTCTACCAGTAATAATAAGCAATGTTTTCTGTTTTAGGTTTCGAAGATGCTGATGAACCGGAAATACGACTCGTTGGCGATTCCATTGTTCGAGGGCAGCTCGAGGAATTCTGTGGGAGAAACCCTCGTTGTAGGCGCCGTTACTGCTACCCTGGTGCAAGGGTGGAGGATATGACTAATAGTGTTGACCATTTTACAGACGGTACTGCCGAGGACACAACGTATGTTATTCATGTCGGTACTAATAACGTTTTAAATTCTAGATCGGAAGAACTGCTGGCTAGGTACAGGGACTTACTAGAGCGACTAAAGGAGAAAACTAATAGGATTGTCTTAACAGGTATACTTCCTCGAATTATCCAACGAAACGATTTCTACATCAAGGCGACCTATATTAACAATAACCTAAAGTCTCTTTGCCAACAGGAAGGAGTGCATTTTGCGAATTTTTGAAAAAGTTTCTACGGCAGGAGGGACTTGTTCCTCGAAGATGGACTTCATCTTAGTGACGTTGGAGCTGCGCGTTTAGGAAGACTATTTCATAATACTGTCTCTTCTTTTCAGGCTGCCGTAACTCGAACGGTCCCAGCGTAAATTCCACAAATTTCCCTGCGCTCGCGAAGGTGTCGCAGTTACAAACAATTTGAAGGTTCTATCCCTAAATGCTCGTAGCCTACGAAATAAAATAAACGAATTTTTTTCTTTAATTGCTTGTAAAGGCTATGATGTAATTGCGATAAGTGAATCGTGGCTTAGCACTGAAACACGTGACTTTGTAGGGGAGTATCAAATTAAAGGTTATAGACTTTGTTAAAAACAGAATAGGTAGGCGAGGAGGCGGTGTTATGTTGTATATCAAAGATATTGCGAACGTTATCGAATAAAGCACACAATTCCAGAACCGATAGATTCGACTATAGCAGAACTTAAATTGAACGATTTCAAACTTCTTGTTGCGGTTATATAGCCCCCTAATCAAACAGCTGATACGGACGAAGCGTTATATCGTGAACTAAAGAGAAGAATCGGTAGTGAGCAGGCTTTAGTTATGGGTGACTAATTGCGCCAACGTGAATTACGATACAATGCAGGGAGACGCGGAAGGTAATCGTTTAGTTAATTTTCTCGAGGATAGCTTTCTTATTCAAAAGGTTGGAGAACCTACGATGTTGGACAATATTTTAGATTTAGTAATAACTACGGATGATAGGGTAATTACTAATCTTCAAGTAATAGAACCGTTAAGGAATAGCGATCACAATATGATAGAGTTTGTCCTCTCAGTAAGTCACTCGAAACCAACTAATTCGACTAAAATTCCTAACTTCCAGCACGCAGACTTTAGTAAATTTCGAAATAAATTGTCACACGTCAATTGGGAAAACATAATGGGGAACTCCAACGCAAAACTAATATGGGAATCGTTCGAAACAGTATTTAGGACTATAAATGAGGAATGTGTACCGTACAAAATTAAGCGTGCGAAAGTAAACAACAAGCCCTTGTGGTTTACTTCTAGAGTAGGAGACATTATAAAGAATAGAGATAGGGCTTATAGGCTACATAAGTGCGATAAAGACAATTTGTGGTTACGAAACAACTACATATCTCTAAGTCTAAGGCGTGAAGCGAAAAGTGTAATAAAAAAGTCCAAGTGCAAATTTGAAATCTCCATAGCTCGTGACGGTAAAGAAAACCCCAAGCGATTCTTTCAATACGTCAGTAATAGAAATCCAGTAAAAAGTGTCTTGGGGCTTTGAAAAATGTAAACGGAGATCTAGTTTCTGAAAACAAGGAAATGGCTACCTTGCTGAACGAATTTTTTACGTCAGTTTTTACTATAGAAGATGTAACAAATATCCCTACGGTCATAGACATAATACCTTTTGATAATGGTAATATTTTGGATAATATCGTGGTTAGTGAAAGGGGAAGTAATGCGCTATATTGATAAAATGAAAACGCGTAAATCACCGGGACCGGATTCCATATATCCCATACAACTAAAAGAATTAAAAGATAGCATTGTTGTGCCGTTAACAAAGATTTTTAATGCGTCTATTTCTGAGGGGTGCGTACCAGATAATTTCAAGTTAGCAAACGTAACACCTATCTTTAAGAAAGGCGATAAAGGTGCGGCGGGAAATTATAGGCCAATCAGTTTAACGTCTGTTGTAGGTAAGCTACTGGAATCAGTAATTAGGGATCGTATAGTCGAACACTTAGAATTGTATAAACTAGTTTGAAATACGCAGCACGGTTTTAGGCGAAACAAATCTTGTTTGGGAAAATTCTAAAAGATTAGTTAAAGTGTGGTTGACGTTTACGATAGACATCGGGCGGTTGATGTAGTGTATTTAGATTTTCCAAAAGCGTTTGACACCGTGCCGCACAAAAGACTCATTGAAAAAACTAAGGCTCATGGAATCAGGGGTGTAGTAATAAATTGGATAGAAGAATGGTTGCGAGGTAGGAAACAGAGGGTGGTCGTTAATGGAGCGGAGTCGTGTTGGGTTAATGTAGCGAGTGGCGTTCCTCAGGGTTCTGTATTGGGCCCCTTGCTTTTTCTTATATATATTAAGGATTTAGATGTCGGCCTAGTCAGTACAGTTTCAAAGTTTGCGGATGACACGAAGCTGGGTGGTAGGGCGATTAATGACGAAGATAGAGGTAAAATCCAGGAAGATCTGAATAAAATCGTTGATTGGTCAGTCACATGGCAAATGAGATTTAACATTGATAAGTGCAAAATTTTGCATATAGGTTCCCGTAACGGTAATTTTGCGTATAGTGTGTCAGGGAAAGATTTAACAAGCGTAGAGCAGGAAAAAGATTTAGGAGTTATAGTCACTGGTGATTTAAAAGTAGCGAAACAAAGTACAGCAGCGGTCAATAAGGCGAACAAAGTGTTAGGTTTTATAGCTCGAAATTTTGAGTACAAATCGCACGATATTATAGTTCCTCTTTATAAATCATTAGTTAGACCCATTTGGAGTACGCGGTCCAATTTTGGAATCCGCATATGTGCAAAGATATAGACGAAATCGAAAGAGCTCAAAGACGAGCAACTAAGATGATTCCGTCGCTTAGGTCAAAGTCGTACGAGGATAGGCTTAAGGAGTTAAAATTGACTACACTCGAGACTAGGAGGCTAAGGGGTGATCTAATCCAGGTTTTCAAAATTATGAATGGGTCCGATAACGTAGATAGAGATAGCTTTTTCGAAATATCTCAATATAATAGGACTAGAAATAACGGGTGTAAGTTGACAAGTAGAAGGTTCGAGACAGCAGTTGCGAAAAACTTTTTTACGCATAGCTGGAATAGTTTGCCGGTAGAAGTAATTAGTAGCACGTCTATAAACATGTTTAAAAATCGATTAGACGCATATGTTGATAGATTGGGTATAGTTTAAGGTTGTAAAATTAAGTCTGTGGTGATAAATCCCACAGCTCAACACAAGTGTTGTGGGATATAGGGAGGCAGCATCTTGGGTTAGGGGATACTCTCTGTCCTTACACAGCCCATTTAAAGAGATTCCTCTGCCGAGCGGTGCCCCCATAGTACTGTGAGGTATTGAAAAACTCATGATCTTCACTTGCCCCACAAACACCTTGAAATGGGAGATCCAAAATGGGTGCACACAAATTTCTACATTACTGTACAGTCTTTACAGCCACACCTACAATTTTCCTCCTAAGTATATATATTGTAATGTATATGGTTGTAAATTGTGACTTGGTCCGCTATTGATATGGGGCGTTAGGGCATATCATACTTTTCCGAGTCCGAATTTCACTCTGGCTAATATGTATTTTTATGTAAAATTTAATTCTAAGAGGGGTTTCTTTTCTGCAACTTTTCCCAAAAATCGCGTTATGATGTTCAAAATTGCGGTTTTCTATTCTATGTTGAAATACCGAATATTCAATTGAACACACCCTCATATATTTAACCCTTTGTCATAATTTGTTGCAATTTAGACACATTAACTTACTTGGCTCTAGATGGCATGAAAGTCTGGAGGGCCAAGGAGGAAGTAATGGCCTCATCAGTTGAAGCTCTCACGCAGAGGTCAGAGGAGGAGAAGATCTCTGGGATATTCTTTGATGGCAAGCAGGATAGGAACACAAAGGTGTTGGAATATGACGAAGTGACAGGGAGATTTCATCCTGGCAAAGTGATCGAGGAGCATTACACTATCACGTGGGAGCCTCAAGGAAAGTATCTCTTCCATTTCACTCCCGAGGAACCTGAGGAAGGATAAAAGCCTGCTCATAAGATCGCTCAGGGCCTCCATGAGTGGCTTCTGGATCACGGAGCTGACGAGAGCCTTGTAATGATTGGAGGAACGAGCTCCCCCTGGACGGCTCTGTAACTCCCTGGTCCGGCTTCAGTGGGCCTATTGGAAAACTTCTTGAGGAAGTGAATGAACTTGAGGTCAACTTCAACTTCAAACCAGTGGAAGGAACTGAAGATATCATAGAGCTGCCAGTAGAAATAGTCAAATCTCTCTCCACAGACCAGCACAACTGCTATCTTCTGATCAAAGCCATCAAGTCTGGAAGTCTGGCTGGTCTCAGGTGCGGACCTCTGAACCAATCCAGGTGGCTCACTACTGCACAGGCCATCTTGCTGTTGTGGATGAGGGAGCAGGGACTGAAGGGGGAGGTGTTGAGGAAGCTCAAGGTCCTCGTGAAGTTCTGCCTTAACTTCTACTTCAAAATGTACTACGACATCAAAGTGAAGCACCACCTCAAATTTGGTCCTGCACACGTTTTTTCAAGCCTGAGGCTGAGGAACCAGACTACCGAGGTCAGGAACATCATCTCTGCTGCAGTGATAAGAGGAGGTTACCACGCACGTCCCGAGAACATCTTGGCTTCATTCCTGTGCAGTGAGGGTGAGCATCAGAGAGCTTTTGCTGTGAGGCAGATAGAGAAGATCAGAGAAGGAAGAGACTTTGGTGATACGACAGTGAGGCCCCATAAAAATCCCAAAGTCAATCTGCAAGCCACTTCACCTGAGGATCTCATCAACTGGGAATCAGAGAATATTTACGAGCCTATTTTCACCTGCAAGATGACCTTGACTGAGCTCGAGGATCTCAGGAAAACTCCACTCAAAGTGGACGCTTTCTCTGTTCATACTCAGTCCTGCGAGAGAGCTGTGCAGGAATTCTCAACTGCTTCCCAAGCTGTGTACCGTCACGAGAGGAGAGATGGGTTGGTGAGAGCCAGGACAGACCATCGAGAAATGCTCCCAGTGTTCAGATCGAAGCAGGACATACTTAAGAGCTTTTCAGGTTCGAGTGGCTGATGAAGAAGTTGAAGCCATCGTTAATGCTCATAAGAGCTGAAAGTCCTCATAAGATCATAATATAAGATCTTATGAGGCCGCGCTTTTCAGGGATCCAGGAAGAACAGGCGTGTAAACCTACACGTGGAGGTGGCGTCTCCCGCTACTCGATCAGAGTAGAGCTGGTGAGCCGCGCTTATTCTTTGAAGAAAAACTTAAAATTCTTAAGTTTACATGAAATCTAAACATTTTTTCAGCACCCACAGGTGTTGAAATACGCAAGCAAGCAAGGATGAGGTCAGAAAATCAGCTTTTAGACTAAATCATATGCAGAACAGCTGCGCTCTTTGGTTTGGGTGCCCTGAGGCTGCGTTAGGCAGCCTTCAAATCAGGAAATCGCGATTTTGACCATGAAAATGAGATTTTTCGGAAAAGTTGCAAATAATAAACCCATCTTAGAATTAATTTTTACATAGGAATACATATTAGCCACTTTGTTTTTCCAAAATTTCAACCCTGAACCCAGAGTATGATATGCCCTAACGCTTGGACCGTGACTTATTTTTGGTTGGCAAGGTACTGGTATTGATGGATACCGTAATGAAATTGAGTGGATTCTTTGGATCTGATATATTTGCATGTCAGTTATAAATAGATATAGAGTGTAACATATTTGTGGATAGTCTATTATGACTTTGATCCTCTGGATCCAGAGATTCTATCTTTAGTTTTAAATTGATAATTAATTAGTTTTAAACTGATAATTATTTAGTTTTATAAAAATTGGTTGTTGCCAATGTACAGGCAGTTTTTACATAGTGGAGCCACCTCGATGGGCCGAAGTGGCCCCTAGTGTGCCCACTATAAAAATTTCTTATGTTCTTTCTGGTTCGGAACCCATGTAAAATTGTAGGTCCCCTCCGCCACCACGGAGGACATGCACAATTACGAACACAGTTAGGTAGACCAGCCATGAGTGGAGCCTAGGGTCTTTGTTGGTCTGAAACATTATAATATTATAACATATATATGTGTGTGTGTATATATATATTAGGGATGTGCCGGATACCACTATCCGGCAGGATATCGGCGGATATCCGGATAACAGCTATTATCCGGTATCCTGTATCCGGCCGGATAGATGTCAGTATCCGGCCGGATAGCCGGATATTTATGAGTTTTTTGTAATGGGAATACCATCTGGGCCCGCCCCTTTCCAATCTCAGCTTGCATAGCCTTTAGCTAGCAAAAGTTGAATATAGTTGTACAAAAATCTAAAATTAAAATAATTGATAAATAAGCATGAACCACTACTAGTATGTAACTACATTTAACACTGCTAAAAAGGCAAAATGTTTGGTCCAGCTAAAAGTGTGACGCATAGCTAAGATCCCAGCTTCCCTTACTTTTTAATTTTTATTTTTAATTTTTATGTATATTGCAAATTACAATATGAAAAAATATGAATTAGCGAAACCTTTTATTAAGATTTGAGATATAAAAATAAAACATATAGCCTAATCAAATATACCAGTAAGGTAAGTGAAATTATTAAAATAGCAAAACCTTAAAAAGTAAAAACACATTAAACAATAAAAATTAATACTATGTTCAAGACACTAGATTCACAAGTTTAAATCAAATTTTCGTCCATTGTGATGGATAAAAAGAAGCATCTCCCCTCGCTTTGGTAGCAAAGTACTTCTTTTTTCTTCAAAAATATTTCCGTATTTGGAAAACATTCTTTCTGAGAAAACTGAAGATGCTGGTGTCACTAGCCATTTTAGAGCCATTTTCTTGAGAGATTGAAAGGATTCTTCATTTTTCCAAATTTCAAGTGGAGATAGTCGTCTGTCTGATATGGGTTTTTTAGCATATTGCTCAATTTCCTCTGCTATTTCTGCCTGCGAATGAAGCTATCTTGCAGCTTTTTTTAAACTTTTTCTCACCAGGTATCTTTTCTGAATTTTCTTGTTAGTTCCCTGAAACAAGCAGAGAGTGGATCATCATCAAACTTTGCCTTTTTTCTTCCTGTTGAGGAGGAAGAAGAATTAGAATCGTCGCTGCTGTGAGCCTGTTCTTCAAAATATTTATCTCTAATTTTCTCTAGGTTGTTTATTTCATTTATTTCTTCAATTAACCATGTCTTAATATTTTCCTTTTGTTGATCTTTGAAAAACAAAAATTTAAATCGTGGATCAATGACAGTTGCTAGAGCATACTTCCGATTTGTTAAGACATTTAGACACTTTCTTTTTTCATTGCTTTCATTGGCAAAAAATCGTGACCGCAATGACTTCAACCGTTCATCTTTTGTAGTTTGGACTCCTTGATCATCCTGGCCAATTTTTGAAAGAAACCTTTCAAGCGCGCACATGTTTGGGATAACAGTAGAGAGTAAACTATATTCTGTACTCATTTCTTGGGCGAGTTTAAAAAATGGCTGTAAAAGCTTTAAAAGATTTTCAATCAAGTGCCACTCATTAGATGAAATAACAAGTAATTCACTATGATCAGCAAGGTATATTTGAACTGATTTTTTCAACTTAACCATACGTTCTAGCATCAAATAAGATGAGTTCCAGCGCGTTAAAACATCTTGTACCAATAGAAGAGGAACATGACCCTGTTGTGTTTGGAGAGCTTTAAATTCAGAAGTAGCCAGTGGGGAGTGGTTAAAATGTGTCACTAAACGTCGACACTTTGCCAAAAGATCTTTTATAGATCGTTGAGCCATTAATGCATCATTCACCACTAGCTGTAGCAAATGAATTGAACAGTGAACAGAAGGTATTTCCGCAAGGTCACATCCCAAAGCTATGTTAGAAGCTCCATCTCTGACCAATATATTACGCCTTGATCTGTCAATATTTCATGATTGCCACATAGATTGCAATTTGTCCGCTATATTAATTCCTGTATGCGATCCTGAAAAATGAGCTGAATGCAATACTGCATTACAATGAGTGTAGTCATTCATGATCCAATGACCTGACAAGGAAATGAATGATTCATTTGAAGAAGAGCAGGTCCAAATATCGGAAGTGAAGCTAATGTATTTCCCTTCTTTCAATTTATTCATAACAATTTCTTTGAGTTCTTCATAGATTTTGGGTGACTTTTTCTGAAAAATATGTTCGATTTGGTAGCAAATACCTTGGCTGTACGTGGGCCATCAGTCCTATAAAGCAATCTTGTTCAACTAAACTAAAAGGATGGTTGTCCAATGCCATCATTAATCCTATCGTTTTATGTAAAGCTTGAGCTTTTGAGTCATTTATATCCCATATTTTCTTAAAGGAAAAACTTTCTTCTAACGTGAGTTGCTTTTCCATGACAACTAATTTTTTCTCCTTCGGAGCCATTGAGGTGGTCGCTATAGGTTGATTTTGATTTTCAGATGATTTGTTAAGTTGAGACACTTCTTTATATTCTTTTGAATGCAGCATCTTTGCATGATTGTGCAAAGGTTTTGTGCTATAGCACCTAGCACCCAATTTCTCTGATCCCCTTTTAATCTGTTTGGAACATAGGGAGCAAATAGCTATCGTTGGATTAGTCCCATGTATTGTAAATATTTTCCAAATAAAACTAGCCATTTTAGGGGGTAAATAATGTTAAAATATTGCTGTAAGCCTGTAACTAATACTAACTAGCTATATAGCTATATGATTTAGGCAATGAAACAATCCTGAAAAGGATAAAATATAGGTAATTAGTAAAGTTATTGAAAGATAGCTATAATTTACATCAAATAGTGATTAAAATTTGATAGTATAGTCATTTAGTCAAGTAATAGCTAAATAATAATATATAAAAAATTATGAATTATTCGAATGATATTATCCGGTATCCGGCCGGATATTTTTTTGATTATCCGGCCGGATAGTAAAAAATACTATCCGGCACACCCCTAAATATATATAACTTTTGGTTAGCTTCCGCCCGAATTGTTCATTCTGACGAAGGTCAAGCTTTTCACTCCACCTTAGACCTACAGTTTAACGTGGAATCCGAACCACGCCCCATCAGCAGCCCAGCGTCTTAACCACTAGGCCACCTAGGGTACCCATTCATCTACCAACCACTTTCTTTATTGTGTGGAAGGATGAACAGCTGGGTTTTGCTGCGCGCCGGCTGCCGTCGGGTCTCGAACCCGGGGCCGATGGATTCGTAGTCAGCGACGCTAACCACTACACCACCGAGGCGCATATATATGTATGTATTTATATATATATATATATATGTGTGTGTATAAACGGAGAAATAAAAATAAAAATTAAACATTAAAGGATTGTGGGAAGAGCATACAAATTTGTAAGGAAAAAACTACCGATGTTTTAGCACTTTGCTCGAATCCAACACAAGATCAAATGAATTGTTTCCAACCAATGTTATAGTTAATTAAAAAAAAAAACAAATTTAAAAATAAAAAAAAAAACAAGAGGAGCATACAAATTTATACTGGAAATCTGCCCAGCTTTTAGCACTCTGCCCTTCTTGTCTAAGTTCGATGTATATAAAAATAATTTGAAAAATAAAAGTGATTAGCATACAAGTTTACCAAAGGTTTAGCGTTCTACCCTTCTTATCTAAATCCGTTCTGAAGGAATTCAAAACAACAGGATCGAGTTGAAAAAGACCTTTGCTTATGTTGAAGTTATTTGTAAGTTGGATAATGACAGACTCAAGAATATTTCTATTAACAATGTTGCTAGAGTGAAACAAAACTGTAGCATTATTCCAATCAATACAGTGGGAGAACTCTGACAAATGGACAAAAAGGGCACTGGACGACTGTCCTGTTCTAACGGAATATTGATGGTTTTATTCGTGTGTGCAAATCCTTTCCCGTCTGACCTATGTAAAAGGAATCACATTGTTTATAACCAATTTTATAGATAATGCCTGAATTATTGGTAGGGCTATTTTTTACTATGATATTTTTCACGATATTGTTATATGAAAATACTACATTAATATCCAAAAGTTTAAGTACATTAGCAATGCCTAAAAAGTCCGGGGAAAATGGAAGTACTAAAATATTGTTTGACAAAGTACGAGTGTTATTATTCACACGATAGAAAGTTCGTTTTGCCTTGTTGAGACAAGATTCGTAAACGCAGATGGATAACACAGATCACTTCCAATACCGTTGATTTTTTCAATTCGGCATCGATGTATTCCGGACTGGCGATCTTAAGGGCGCGGAGAAACATCGAAGAAAAAATGGCCGCCTTAGTGGGGGTGTCATGTCCCGAGTAAAAGTGTACGTAGGACAAATTGTTTGTTTTTTCCCGATAGATACTAAACTTAAAACCTGGGCTTTCCCTTTGTACACGCACATCCAAAACCGGATTGAGTTGTCTTGTTCCACTTCTAAAGTAAACTTAATGGAGGGGACTTGATCATTTAACTGAAGGAGGAAGTCATCCAGGTCACGATTCATGGGCCAGATACACAAAATATCGTCGACGTACCGCAATCATGGGATGCCACCCCCTAGGATTCTCGGAATGTAAGTAATTTCGAAAAACTCCATATATATTGGAAAGGAGGGGTGACAAGGGGTTGCCCATGGTCATCCCAAAAACTTGTTGATTCGTTATTGAAAGTGAATTTACAGTCTTTGATGCAAAGCTTAATAAGTTCCAAAACAATGTGTGCAGGTAGTGGCAGGTCATACTTATGTAATTCTCGGGCGAGAAAGTCAAGCATATCGTCAATCGGCACTTTTGTAAACAATGAACAAACGTCAAAAACTGATCAATCTACAGGGTGGGCCGTAAGTTTCCATACATAGGAAAATTTGGATCAGCAGTTTCCGATGCTTGGATTGGTCGGCGTGGTCCTGTGGAGTGGCTCCCAGATCCCCAGATCTCACCCCCCTTGATTTCTATCTTTGGGGGCACTTGAAGGCCATGGTGTATCAGGAAAAGATACGAGACATAAATCATCTAAAGGAACGTATCACCAACGCCATTACAAGCATAACGTCAACTGTGCTAATGCGTGTTCATCAACAGTGGGGAACACGTATTGAAATGTGTTTTCAAAACAATGGCAACCATGTAGAGCATATTATATAAATAAAAATGGTTGTCCATAAAAAAATGTTTATTTTTCCTATGTATGGAAACTTACGGCCCACCCTGTATAGTTGGTTTCAGTACGTGCATTATTCAATTTTTCAGTAAGATCCATGGAATTTTTTACATGTGAATCAGAGATAGTTCCAAGAATGGGGGACAAGACTTTGACAAACCATTTGGAGAGTTTATAAGTAATAGAGCCCACCGAGCTAATAATAGGGCGCATAGGGTTGCCAGGTTTGCGGGTTTTAATAAGACCGTAAAGGTAGGGCAGAGAAGGTGAAGTGGACATGAAAAGCGGAATTAAGTCCTTATGATCTTTGAGAATGCGTTTCAAGCCACTATTAAATGATTTGATGACGTCATCCTGCGGATTCTTCCTAAGTTTGCTGTATGTGGCGGGGTCCTGGAGAAGCTCGTTCATCTTTCTGATGTAGTCCACTTTGCCCATAATAACTATGGTGTTAGCTTTGTCTGCTTTAGTAATATAGAGCTCCCCATCTTTTTTTAATTGTGAGAGGCTATTGCGAAAACGTTTAGGAAAGCTATCTCCGTAACTACTATTCGTCGCACTATAAACAAGGCTTTTAACTATGTTAAACAAAGACTGAGGGAGATTACACTGTTTTTCAAAACAAGCGAGACTGTAACAAATTTGTAAAGCCGAAGGTTTTTAACAATAAAAAAGGACATACCATATCCAAGGGCACTTTTTGCATCGTCACTAATGTTTTTCGAAGAAAGGTTCAAAACACTTTGAGCTTGCTTTTTTACTCCACTGACTATTTCGAATGAGACTTAATTTTGCGATCCAAAATGTTACGAAGTGAAGTTCTCCGACGCAACTCGTTGTAAATTTCATCAAACAAAGGTTGGATCCAAGGTTGGGGCAGATTTCCAGTATAAATTTGTATGCTGCTCTTAAGTTTTATTTTTATTTTTATTTTTCAATTTATTTTTTTTAATTAACTATAACATTGGTTGGAAACAATTCATTTGATCTTGTGTTGGATTCGAGCAAAGTGCTAAAACATCGGTAGTTTTTTCCTTACAAATTTGTATGCTCCTCCCGTAATCCTTTAATGTTTAATTTTTATTTTTATTTCTCCGTTTATTGTATATATATACAATTCTGTAATCTATATGTAGGCTGTAACTCTTTATGTACTTCAGTGTTCCTGAGAATGTCATTAGACGAAAGCGCATGAGCACCATTCTGTGTTTCCTTTCTTTCGTGGTTTTATTCATCATATATATATATATATATAGTTACTTTACTTTTGTTGTTTGAACGACGGTTCAGGATCGACCTGCGGTCGACCCCTCTGCAGCATCCCACCTCATTTGTGGGAGTTGAAGGAGGGAATTGCTGTCTGATCTCCTGCCTTCGTAGCCAGCCACGCATGGCTGGTCAGGGACTTTGCACAAGAATCTGTCCAGCTGGTTCTTGAAGCAATTCAGGTCGGTGTGCTGGAGATTCCTCACTTCTTTTGGAAGGACATTGAAAAGCTTTGGGCCCCGTATTCTGAGGGTATTTTCCATCCTCGTTTTCATGGCCCCTTGTCCCACCGCAGCTGGGAACGTACAAAATCTGCCTCTTCTCTCATTCCAGTTTGTTTCTATTTCATTTCTGAGGTCAGGGACAGAGCCCTCAAGTATTTTCCATATGTATATTATTGTGTACCGCTCGCGCCTTCTTTCAAGAGAGTAGTGTTTCAGGGATTGTAGTCGAGACCAGTAGTCTTCACCTTCCGTTTCCTCTATCTTAGATGTAAAAGTCCTTTGTATAGCTTCAATACTCGCAATGTCTCTTTTCCTATGTGGGCTTGTGAGTACTGAGCAATACTCAATTATTGGTAGGACTAGACTCTTCCACAATTTAAGCATGATGTTTGCTTTTCTGCTGCGGAAGCTCCTCCAGATGATTCCCATTATTTTTCTAGCCGTTGTGATTTTGATTTTATAGTGCTCTCTGAATTCTGCATCCGACGACATTATTACTCCAAGATCCCTGACTTGTGGATTTGGTGTTATCTCTCTGGCTTGCGGAGTTTTGTACCCTTTTTTCTGTAGCTCTTTGTTATTACCATATCTTAGAAGTTGGAATTTTTCTTCGTTGAACTTCATATTGTTGTCTTCTGCCCACTGGAATAATGTTTCAATGTCGTTTTGTAATTTGGTTATGTCGTCATCGTTCAATATTTCCTTAAATATCTTTGTGTCATCTGCGAAGCATGATACAATACTGTCCTTAATATCTGCATCAATATCTGCAATCATTATTATGAACAGCAAGGGAGTTAATACTGTCCCTTGTGGGACAGAGCTCACGACTTCCGAGACTTCCAATTTAACTCCGTTTACCACCACTCTTTGCGTTCTTTGTGTCAAGAAATTAAATATCCACCTTCCTAGCTTTCCAGTAATTCCTGTATCCTTAAGTTTGTGTGCTATGATTACATGATCGCATTTATCGAAGGCTTTAGCAAAGTCCGTATATATTAACATCATTGTTTTGTCCTCGACACAATGTTCCTAATATTTTCTCCTGGTGGTCTAGTAGCTGTGACAGGCATGATCTTCTTGCTCTGAAGCCATGTTGATTTGGGTTGTATGTCTTTTTCTTGTAGGTAGTAGGTAGTTTTCCCTCTAATTATGCGTTCAAAACACTTTATAAGGTGGTAGGTGAGAGCCACTGGCCGATAATTTTTGGGCATTGCTCTGTTACCACCTTTAAATAGGGGGGCAATGTTCACGTTATTTAAGGGGAGTGGAATTTGTCAAGTGATTTCCTCCATAGCAAGTATAATGGTTTTGCAATAGTCTTTTTGCATTTCTTCAGAAATGTGGCTCAATGTGTCTGGCCCTGGCACTGAATTGTCTCGCATCTGTGATAAGGCCGTAATTACATCTCCTTCCGTGAACTCGAAGTCTATTAATAGGTTTGTGCCAGGATTTGTTCTTGGTTAATCTGTATCTATGTCGAAAAACTCGTCTGGGTTTTCCACTTCCATCTCGGACTTAGGGGTGCTAAACACAGATTCAAATTGTTCCCTAAGCAGTTCACTTATTTCTTTCGGGTCATTTGTGTATTCGGCCTCTCTGTCTATCAACGGTCAAATACTCTCCTTACACTGCATTTTCCTTTTCGCAAACGTGTAGAAGTATTTTGGGTTATTTTTTTGTTTTCTGCTACCGTGTTTTCCTCCTCGTTTGTCTTACGTATGAATGTTTGCTTTAGGTCCATTTCTATTTCGCCAAGTTTCCTCTCTAGTTTGAGTCTCTCTGCATCAGTTCTGCATCTGTGGAGATGTTTTACAGTTTGTCTTCGTTGCCTGAATAGAGTCCTGAGTTTCCTCTCGAGCTTGCTACGTTTTCTTTCATGTCTCTCTGGAATATGTTTCAGTATTATAGGTTTGGTTTCCGTCTCTATTATACATAGTATTTTTTGTGGAGTCTTCTCGTGAAGTAGCAATTCCCAATTTACCTCCTCTAAATCTTTATTTACGTTTTCCCAATTTACTTTCTTTGAATTTATGTTTAAGCCTTCAAATATTCCATCTGCCTCTCTCTCTATGCTGGTTCCCGTAGCTAAATTTTGCAAGTATTGTAATTTTCAGTCTGCATGGTCCGTATAGAGGCCTTGTATATTTGTGTATAATACATTTACTGGGTTTCTAATCTTCGTGTTCGATTTTCCTAAATGATGGTCGTTTCCTGGTCGATGTCGGTTCCTGTTTGGAGTTATTGGTTGGGCCGCTGCATTTGGGAGTATTGGGGTTGCGGCCCGTGATACCACTGTGGTTATTGTATTATTGGTGGGTGGTGTTCAATAGGAGGGTGATGCGCGTAATGTTGTGGTGCATATGTTTGTGGCGTTTTGTCTCTCCTTGTTAGAAGGGCAAGCTGAGCTTTTATTATCCTCATTTCTTCTAAAAAATATGTTTCATTACTCTTGTTATTACTATGTCGAATATGATCCGTTCTTTCCCTTTCTCTTCTTTGCGTACCCTTTATGTGAAAATGCGGGCACTCTATGTTCAGGCATTTTTTCTCAGTCATTGACTGTCTGCACATACGATGGTGAAAAAAGTTGCAGTTTGGTCCGTACCTGCACTTCCCATTCCTCATCATATAGAAGCATTTCGTAGGGTGATTGTATATGCAGTTTGAGCCATATTTGCACGCACCTATTTTATGATATTTGCATATGGCCCGTCGTTTAAATTCCCTCTGAGTCTTATGTGACTCGAGTTCCTCCTTCTGCTCCACCACCACCACCACCACTTCTTCCCTACTCAGTGTTTTTTTTTCCTTCGGCGTGTATTTCGTATCTCCCTCTTCTGCTGTGGGTGTGCGTACCTCCTTATCTGAGGCTGCTTTCGCCCCTCCCTGTAGTGTATTTTGTTTTTCCTTCTCGGTTGTGCAGGCGTTTTCTGTTTCCTGTTTTTCTGTCGGTCAAACTGCTGTACTTGATTCTTCTATTTCAACATTTTGTGTTCCCCTCTGTACTAATTTCCTATTGTTTTCCATGCACTTGACGCATAAGAAACCATAAAGGCCTATGATTTTGTTACTTATTCTATTTACCATTTTCCTGTCTTTTCTATCTAAATTCATGCATTCGTAGTGCTTAAAGGTATTGCACAGAATGCAGTTTAAGCCCGAGGTCTGGTCTGCTTCATTTTTACA
Organism: Bathynomus jamesi; assembly: GCA_023014485.1. Taxonomy (NCBI): domain Eukaryota; kingdom Metazoa; phylum Arthropoda; class Malacostraca; order Isopoda; family Cirolanidae; genus Bathynomus; species Bathynomus jamesi. The sequence goes on from JAJOZX010001451.1 coordinate 53,549, forward strand.
ATCGCAGAGTTGATATGCCGCATATTCCATTACACATACTCCGGCTTTATTCAATTTTCTGACTCCCGCAATTTACACTTCTTCGTATGTTTTGCCATTTTCTCCTTTATTTTCCTCTTCTCGCTTCTCAAATTTCTCTCGATAACTCGATCTTCGTTTTATGGCTCTGACCTTTTTCACTCTATAGGCCTAGTGTACAATCTCAGAGCTGTTTTTCCGTTCGAAGTGTTTTAAATTTGTTTCAATTTGATGTTTTTTCTATGTGCAAGCTATATGCCACCGGCTTTCACTTAATAATTTATTATCGCGAATTCACTGGAATTTAATACACACACTGGTATAATGTAGAATTTACCGCTGAACTTATAAACACTAGTTATTTCCAGTGCTGGGCACTTGCGCAAACACTTACGCAAATTGCGCAATTGCGCAAGTGTGATTTCGGTTGCGCATTTGCGTTTGCGCCAATTCTTGCCCAAACGTGAAAAAAAAACATATTCAAAATAGTGGATTTAGCTCATAAACACGTGACTGCCAGACAGGTGGCGCCGCCAGACAGCAGTGAGCACTCAGTATACCAACAACGCTAGTGAAACACGTTTGTTTGATTAGTTGATTTTAATTTTATTTCAGAGTTCAAACTACTAACTACTCTAGTAACTTCTAGAAACTTCATAAGTCATAACTACTGTCTATAACTAGTGAACCATGGACAGCCTCAGACACCAGTCTCTGTCCAGCCCCACCTCTGCCCCCAGCCCGGCCGGCAGCGTGACCAGCCATGGCTCAGAGCCTCACCAGGAGGAAGAGGACCTCAACAACCCCTGGCCCCACCTGGACACCTTCTTTGGACCTTTGACCAGCAAGAAGAGGTGCAGCTGTGGAGAGGGTGTTCTCCCAGGGGTCTGACATCATGAAGCCCAAGAGGTCCAGCCTGACCTCTGAGAACTTTGAGAGGTTTGTGTTCCTGAAGGGCAACATGGACCTGCTCACGATGGAGTTGGAGGAGGACTCTGAGGAGCTTTGAAGTGTTTTTTTTTGTAATATTGTAATTTCTTTTTTTTTATTATTATTTATTTAACATTGTAATTTTGTATCTATTCTTTATTGATATATCTATGGATCGTGTGTCTGTTAATAGTCTTTTGATTTGATTTGATTTACTATAAATTTAATTTTATACAGGGTGTCCCCAAAAAAAACCGCACCTATTTTTTTTTTTGAAAACCTTGTATATATAAATAGTTTGCATTTGCGCAAGCGCAAGTTTCGAGAAGTTTACGTATTTGCGCTTGCGCAAGGTATGGGTTTGGGTTTGGGTTTGCGCACTTGCGCAAGTGAATTTTCGTTTGCGCTGCCCAGCACTAGTTATTTCGATATTACACAGAGCGGAAACAAAAACGTCCGTACACCACGAGGTAAAAAACACGTGTCAAAAGTATATATATATATATATATTAGTGGTGGACCGGATGTCAGTTTTTCAACATCTGCGGATGCGGATTTTTAATTTCACTATCTGCGGAGGCGGATATTTAGTTAATCTATTAATATAATATAGAATTATGAATATATGACATAATTTTTCAAATTTCGTGATATTACTATTATGGCAGGCAATGCATAAGAATTAAAATTAATATTAATGTTTTCATTATGATAAAAATAATAACTTTCTCAAGAGTTTCAGCCACAAAATTCAATGAAACAAGTTTCATTCAATTTTCTGTGCTACCAGGTATTTATATTTTCAGGTTTATATATTTGTTTGTTCATTAATAACACAGGTCAACAAAAAAACTTTTTTTTTTCGTTGCCAAAGAAATTCGTACGAGTTTAGGGTATTTTGGGGTTGCTGAATTCCAAAATGAAAGTAGTTTTTCCGATTTGGCTCTAGTTCTTGAGATAATGAATACCCTCAATTAATAGGAAACGTAACCATAACGCGTGCATATGGGAAACTACCGGAACATTCTAGATGGTGAGACCGAATAAAATGCCATTATGTATTTCATGCGTTTACTTTTGTATGATTTGAGACAACTTCAATGCGATTTGTAAGTAGGCTCCGCCTGAACATTAAATTTTTTGCATTTTTACGTGTTTCAATGGGGTACCAATTATCTCATAAATTAGAGCCAATCTAGCAAAACCGATGTCATATTCGGAATCAGCACCACAAAGTTACCCCAAAATCACTCTAATATGATTGGCAATAAAATGAGTGTTGACCAGTGTAATTAATACTTTACATGAAATGTGCATGACTGGGCCTTATAAGCTACTTTATAAGCTAATTTAATTGTAAATTGCATAATTTATTAGAGGTAATATCCGCATAACATCCGCAGTCAGAAGTGCGGATGCGGATATCCCGTCTATCACTTAATATATATGTATGTATGTATGTATATTAAGGGTGTGCGATTTATATATTTTTATTTCGATTCGATTTTCGATTCGATTCGGCCACTTGTTTTCGATTCTCGATTCGACTGCGACTGTGCACTGCACTCACCTATACTTTACAATTTACATGCACCAGCATAAACAGAACAACATGCACCAGCAACAATATACTGAAAAGCGTAATAAACAACTGAACCCAAAGAACCGGTCCAAACTTGTCACACCACAAGGTGCGCGCACGTGATTCTGTGACATCACAAAATCAAGAGCTGACCATGCGCATTGAGCGCACTTAGATCTTTATAAAAGCGTAATCTCTCAAATATCCAACTATTTTATAACGTTATTATATTATATTATACAGGGTGTCCCATAAGTCCGGCATCATAGGAGAAATTCATATTTTTCTATTTCTACAAACCATAATTCATATTTTTCTCTTTCTACAGGCCATAATGTCTGTGAGCAAGGAAGAATGAATCCAGATAATTCTACTCACAGGAAATCGGAGTCAAAGAGGCCGCTGCTGAATTTAACAGACTGCATCCAGACCGCGAGCCAATAACACAGAGTTGTGTTAGCAGACTTGTTGCAAAGTTTAAGGAAACAGGATCCATAGGAGATAAACCACGCAGTGGACCGTCAAGGAGGTCCATTGACGATGATACAGCGACTGCTATCCTGGCTCATTTTAACAGAAGTCCCAATAAGTCTCTTCGGCGATTGTCCGTCGAGACAGGAGTGTCGAAAAGTAGCATCCATCGCATTCTTCAGGCTCACAAATGGCATCCATATAAACTTCAGATCCTACAGAAATTAAGCGAAGATGATCCCGACCGGCGGATGGAATTTTGTGAATGGGCTACGGAACAATATGCTTGGGATGCCAATTTCCCGTCCACCATTCTGTTCAGTGACGAGGCTGTTTTTTATGGAAATGGTGAGGTAAATCGACAGAAGACCAGCTACTGGTCTCGAAACAACCCTCACTGGTATACCTCTTCAAAGGAACAAGATGCATCTCAGGTGATGGTATGGTGTGGCATTTGGAAGGATCGCATCATAGGCCCCCTCTTTTTCGATGAACATGTCACTGGAGGCACCTACCTACGTATGCTCAAGGAAGAAGCATTTCCCAGTGTCTTGAACGAAGAAGGAAATTTCCCAACATGGTTCCAGCAAGACGGCGCTCCTGCACATTACAGCACCGAAGTAAGGGAATACCTGTACCAACAATTCCCTGGTCATTGGATAGGACGTCGAGGGCCTGTGGAATGGCCAGCTAGAAGCTCGGATCTCACGCTACTAGATTTTTATCTCTGGGGCCACTTGAAAGCGCTGGTATACGCAGATAAAATTAGGAGTGTTGAACATTTGCGGCAGCGCATTATTGGGGCATGTAACCAGGGTTTCGGAGCCGGAGTCGGAGTCGGTGGAGCCAGTAAATTTTGCTTACCTGGAGCCGGAGCCAGAAACCTTGAAAATACGGCTCCATGGTCTGGCTCCGGGCGATATATTGCTACCTAAATTGTTATTTGTTAAATATAGGTTTAGTTGCAAATTATAATTCTTGTAATATATTACGAAAAATGGTACCATAGGATTCTTGGATTTTATGGAGGTGTGGGAGTTGCAGGAATAATCTGCAAATTTCCATTTTTTAACCATTAAATATTTGGGAAGATTTGTCTTAACAACACTTAATTATATAGGTAAAAATTTGAACTAATTAGGAGGCAAGTTTCTCTAATTTATATAAGCTACCATTGTTAATAAATATTTAATATCATTTAGTTTTCATCATTTTCCTTTAGTTATTTAAATAACTTCATTCTATCATTATATTTGCCTAATTTAAAATCATAAGAAATTTAAATTTTGAGTATTAAAGTGATTTAATAATAAAATATTTTTGTGCAATATTTTAAATTGGACAATTAGTTATATAAATCTAGATATTTATTTTATAATTAACAGAATTTACTATAAAAGAGCCGGAGCCAGACTGTAAAAAATTTCTGCTCCGGAGTCGGAGCCAGAAGTTTTTTTACCGGCTCCGAAACCCTGCATGTAACACCACATCATTCACCGTGTGCTTGCTGACTGGGTATCACGCCTGAATTTGTGTATTGAAAACAATGGTGGACATATTGAGCACGTTCTGTAAATAAAAACTTTTGTTTTGCCTTTTTTTATTATTTTTCCTATGATGCCGGACTTATGGGACACCCTGTATATATATATGCCCCTCGGTTGTGTAGTGGTTAGCGTCGCTGACTACGAATCCATCGGGTTCGAGACCCGACGGCAGCCGGCGCGCAGCAAAACCCAGTTGTTCATCCTTCCACACAATAAAGTGGTTGGTAGATAAATGGGTATCCTAGTGGTTAAGACGCTGGGCTGCTGATGGGGCGTGGTTCGGATTCCACGTTAAACTGTAGGTCTAAGGTGGAGTGAAAAGCTTGACCTTCGTCAGAATGAACATTTCCGGCGGAAGCTAACCAAAGGTTACCAAAGGCTATATATATATATATATATTTATTTATTTTTTCAATTGTTATTCCACGGTTTCGACATTCCACGGTTTTGGGGTAGTGCCAGTTTATCGTCTCGACAGGTTACAGTTAGCGAATCGAACAATCGAAATATTTTAGCTCTAAGTCGGGTCGGGTTTCGATTCTTTTACTGAATCGACCGGAATCGACATTTTCAATTAATCGCACAGGCCTAATGTGTGTATATATATATATATATTTTTTTTTAATTGGGGTTGTTTAACCTCCTTCGCAACATCTAAGGTCATATGACGGAGGGGACCTACTGGTCGCTACATGATCTGGGCGCAGAGGACGGTCTCCCATCCAACTACTACCCAGACCCAATGTCGCTTAACTTCGATCATCTCATGTAGCGGTATATATATATATATATATATATATATATATATATATATTAGGCCTGTGCGATTAATCGAAAATGTCGATTCAGTAAAAGAATCGAAACACGACCCGACCCGACTTAGAGCTAAAATATTTCGATTGTTCGATTCGCTAACTGTAACCTGTCGAGACGATAAACTGGCACTACCCCAAAACCGTGGAATGTCGAAACCGTGGAATAGCTATTGAAAAAAAAATATATATTATATATAATATATACATATAAGTAGTATAGCCGAAAAAGGGGAGAGTGCAAGAATGTTGCAAAAAAAATCCCCCAAAGGGGGGATGCTGCAGGTGCAACAAGGAAAACTTGGAGGCGGCGTTATCCCCCAAGAGAGAGGAGAAAAAGGAGGAGAGGTGTTCACCTGGCAGGAGCCAAGTGCATATTAAGACTTCAGCCCAGTAGGCGTTGTTTTATAGGCTCCTAATCAGCCAGTTGGCTTAGAAGGCGTAAATGGCTTGAGTTGCCAGATAGCGCCATGTATTCAGTTTGTGCTATATATTTAATTAATTAATTCTAATCGAAGACTGAGTTGCCAGATACTATTGTATACATTATTATAGACGCCTAATCAGCCAGTTGGCTTAGAAGGCGTAAATGGCTAGAGTTGCCAGATACCACTTTTTAGCATTGCCAGATACCATTGTATACATTATTATAGACTCCTAATAGCCAGTTGGCTTAGAAGGCGTAAATGGCTTGAGTTGCCAGATAGCGCCATGTATTCAGTTGCCAGATACCAATTTTTAGCATTATTATGGTGAGTTGTCTCACTAAACAATTAAAAGATTTCGTTCCATCAGATACCATTGCTCAGGTACACAGAAGGCGTAACATGATATAATTAAGTAAAACAACATTGCATCATTCTGTTTATTATAAATATATAGAAAATAAATATACATTTCAATAATAATTGAGGAATATGCATATAATCAAAAAAATACACACACACAATTATGGAGATATATAGAAATAAATATACATTTCAATAATAATAGAAATATGCATATAATCATAACAGTACAGGAGAAATATCACGCAAAATATCTAAATACATTTCACTTTTTTTTCAAAATACTAAACTCGCACTTAATCGAGTTTACAATTACATCATTATTGCTCTGCATTACGCAGTATATGCGGTTTAATAATATTTCACCGCTTAAAGTATAGGGAAACCTGTATTCGATATGAAGGGCTTTCATATCGTTCAGTACTATTTTTGTTCCCACTTTACAATCGGTTGGTAAGTCATCTTTAAATACGTCTAGAATACAATCAAAAGCACGCACAAAGAGTTCATCGTTGGCTACATTATTAAACACAAGTTTATAAACACGCTTTTCCAATCGAGGGTTTATTTCTACCGGTTCGAGCTTTTCAATCGTGAACTCACTCAACATAGCGGCAATTGAAATAATCTTCTAAATCGTTACGACAACTGCGCGTTATATAAAGAAATAGTTCTTCAGGGAGAACGGTGTAGGTGAGCTCAGCCTTGTACCGATCAATTGCTTTGTACCAAAGTTCATGGTATTTCAAAGAGTCTAAACTTTTTAAATAAACATCCAGCACTAGACCATTCTCACCAGCCCTACACTCGGTAAACCCATCGAGCAGAGTACTGTATCAAAATAAAACATATCCGTAACACGCGCGTCTAATATAGGTTTCAGTTTACGGAATCCGACGATTTCAAACATTCTGTCGAGGATGAAACGGTTTCGCGTAGGAATAAGAGCGTTATTATCAGAAGCATTCTTCCACATCAGCCTTATATCAATGCACGGCCGATCGTTATTTATACACAACGTACATACAACGGCGTATGAGGGTGCGTCACTAATCTGCTCTCTTCTTGTACCTACGTTAGCAGGTATTTTATAACGATCTTCACTCCACTTCTCAACTATCACAAAGATTCTATTCATCTCCTCGATACTTAAATAAACCCGTTTGTTTGTCGGTCTACATTCCGTTTCCAGTACATAGCTAATGGTACCGGAATTACGCCTGAACACGCGCAACGATTTCGTCACGGACACATCGTACGAGGCGTTGAGAATGCTGCTCAAAGGAAGTTCCATCGTATTCGAAGAGCGCACGTCCACTCGGTTCAAGCTCTGAGATAACTATGAGCCGTGTGAGGCACGCAGGTAGGCAGGAACGGTTCGACGGGCGGCTGACTCGATGATACGTGAATGGGGTTGTTCGAACTCGTATGATCCGCGAGTCGCACCGAATTGTACATATTTGTTTTTCCGGTACAAGAATTAATTTTATCACTACCAGACTACGCACCAGACAGTTTACCTCAGGATAAGAACTAGGCACATTTTATGTTTTACTAAACATCTTCACACTCCGGCGCACTATTTGAGAGGAACATATGCTCATATTTTTCCTTTCTGCCCATCAAACGATGCTCGTCTCTAAAGTCTGTTAAAAACTCACGCAGGGCACTAGCCACAACCTCACTAGGAACCTCATCATGATATACGTTAATATAGTGATAAAAATACTTAAGATTGTCCATGATCACGAGATTCACATTTTCAGTCGTAGGGTATGAGTAATCGACATGGTGTAGCATGACGTAATACCGCTTGTCACACCACCCAACCGCAAGACTCATTATCCATACCTGCTGCTTCTCTTCTGCACGCGTTGTTTCTTTTACTTCACGGTATATGTGAGACTTTATAAAGTTTAGCTCTGCAGCATACTTCAGCACATCGTCTGTGCAACGAAAGCCTTCAACGGTCTCACCAGAACATCCGTAGAGTATTTGTACATCTTGGAACTTCGCACAATCCAATGTGGTTTTAAAAGAGGCATAGGAGGGGGGAATAGGAAGTTTTTCGGTATCCACCACATCCTGGCACTTTGCTGAATACCATTTCATAAACGTTGTACAAGCAATATTAAAGGTAGCCATTTGAATACACGTCTGATCTTTTCTTCTGAATACACGTCTGATCTCAAGGGCTTACTGCAGTCGACTGACCACGCAGGGACTCCCAGATAGTAGCATGACTCACGGTCTTACAGTGGGCGGAGCTTAGAACTTTCACCTACGCGCGCGCGCGCGCGCACACACACAAAGGAGAAAGTGAAACGCTAATTGAAACATGATTTATTTAATAAACGAGATATTCAAGTTATATATATATATATATTTACAAATACGTGTAATAAATCAATAGATACGATTATATACAAGACAATACGTGTCAGTTAACAATAGAAGCATCAACGTTATGGTATCCAAAGGGTACGGTATCATAGGTACCAGGTAACTGGTAACGTTTCCTATAGGTGTTACGGCACACCTTCGTACCCCTAAGTTCCTTCACGCCCCCCAGCTTCTGCGCCCGAAAATTGTGGGTGCCTACAATTAGTTGGGGAGGTCGTTCGCCCTCATCATCGTCCAAACACACTAGATCCTTCAACGATTCAAAGTTAACAACCCGCCGATTCGCATGGTTGAGCGTAATACCCTTTGCCTTCACGATATATTTCATTTCCTCCCCCACCCTGACCCGTACCCCATAAGTTTAGGTCCTGTTGAGACAAAAGAGTCGGCGTATGCGTTGTCCCCATACTCATCCTTGATCTCATCAGTGAGCTCGCCGAGGAACCCCCAATAGCGGGCATGTATTCACCCTCCCTCTCTGTGAATATCACGCTATCTGTATCGGCATACAATACTCTCCGCCCAAGAGAATGCAATAGACCCCAAAGTTTTATACGGGCGTAGGCTGTTGTGAAGCTGGCCACAGGTATGTTTGTAACCCTTGAGGTATCTGTGGCAATTCAGTGTTGTTGTACTTTATTATGTAAGTATTACCTACATTCACGATCTCCATGACCTCTTTATCGGGAGCATTGGCATAATCCCAGACATCGCTATAACTTTGTGCCAAATGAATGTTCCCTTGCCGGTATTCTGCGCAAATTTTCCCCATAGACTGTTTAGACACAACTTTGCACTAAAGCGCTTGCCAGGATTCTTTACAATTTGGACACGATCAAGTTGTATACCTTCGCGGTCGCGGTAACGTTGAATATAGGCAGACTTTTCATCTTCGGTATCAACTCCTCGCGGATACCCTGATGCCTCAACCTTATCCTTCAAAAAGGCGTTTATATATGGTGTGAAAAGGTTGGGTAGCTTCTGAAACCTCCACACCTCATGTATCTTCAGTATTCTATAACCATGGCGTACGGCTAGGGCCAGCTCAGGACTTGTATATACGCCTCTGATCTTACGCTGGTGGGGTATATGGTTACAATCGCCGTTATCCTCTTCCGCGCACTTCACGCACAGGGGAAACATGAGCTTGTCGTCGATAACGACAGGTAAGATCGGCATCCATAAATTGCGTGGGGGGAGTACGTCTACGAAAGAGAGCCCAAAGTAACGATCATTCAAATTTTTTGAAAATTCATTGATGGAGGGTAGGCTAGGTCCCACCAGTTTCTCAGGAGCGCCCACGGGGTACGGATTGCTCTTCATCACGTATGGGTATAAAGAACAGAAATCGTAGTAATGGAGCTTCACGCCCTCCGTAGGTGGAAAGTATAGTCTGAAGGATTTGTACGTCCTCCAAACAAGCTATCACCACATTTGAGAGGATCCAGCACCATTGAACGCTTGATCGTTTATTTCCTCACGGTACACCTCGTCTGTCTCCATCCGTGCATCATATTCATGCTCCCACAAGACTTTGTGAGTGAACTGTGATCCTATAAGTTGATCGCGGGTGCGGGTCATGCAAGACAGTCGGCAGGAGACCTACCGTGGATATCTCCGGCGATTCCGCACTCAGGACGGGGGCATCCATGCCACCAGCAACCGTTAAAGGAGTACACAGTCTTCACACCAGTGACACGGTTTTCACTTAACCCATCAACCCAAAAAACACGTCCATTAATCTTAATGGGTACTTCACCCGTGTTGCGGGCGTGCTTTATGTATACACCTGTCTGTTGCTGTAGGTGTATGAGCCAGTAAATAGCCTTGTGTCCGTAACTGCGGGGGTTGTTTCGGTGAATAATGGCTAAGGTGTCTTTAGGCATGAAGTTATTCTTGAACACCGTAAAACATAATGATGCGATGGTGGTTGCGACTTGCAGTGGATCGCATTTGAAACGGGCTATGTACATCCTTCTAAAGGCCTGGAAACATACTCTAAGCACGCGCACATCATTCACGCAATAACGCTCACATTCATCAGCTATATTATAAGGGTTACTTTCATTAAAACTGTGTAGTATCGATCAAAGTCTTCACGTTCATCCATACAGTCAAAATAATGTTTGGGGGTGGTGGGCCTACGTAGTTTAAAGTCTCGCTGGTGAGGAAAGTGTAAGGGAAGTATCCTTTGGAAACTTCAGCTGCTACTCCCATCACCTTGGGTAGCTTTGCTAATTTACAAGGTGTGAATAATAAAGTATCTTTAAATTGTACATTGCCTCTTATCTGCATCTGTATTAATTTGTTGCCTCTTTTCAATGGATCACCTGTAAATATCTCAGAGGATTCGTGTTCAAGCAACTCCTTATAAAGGAACTGCGTGTCAAACTTTGCCCCGTTATGGGCGAGAATATACACAGTCATTTTTTTGAACTTGTCGGCTAACTTGACAATATAGGACACAAATAGTTTCACAGGACTATCGCGGACATTCGTTTTAAAAACGTTTGTCCGTTTACCGCATTTGGGGCACTCGTCACATTCGATACCCATACACTCATCACAGATGGTCTGGCTCACAAGTAAATGTGGAATTACCTCTTTGGTTTCAGCGTTCGTATATGTTTCTATATCGTAGTATACAGTTATACAAGGGTTATTTTTAGGCTTAGCATCTTTCATATAACATACATGCTTTACTCCATCCGCCTTATATTCCTCCTGGCATGTAGGACAGTGAATTACGTCACACTTGTGCTTAAATTTCCCCCAATTATCCATTGTGTGAAACATACCACATTCACAGATTCTCATTTTCCTGCACGTGCCAATTGATTTATGGAAATCAAAACAGCTATTATTGAAAAATGTGCGTCTACACACATCACAGTCTCTCTTCTCAGCTTCAACTACACGGCTTTCACATTTGGTGCTTTTACACTGCTCACATACCATGTGACATTCTTTACAATGTCTCACTATATCATCCGCAAACTCGAGGCACCCCTTACACAAATCATGATGTCTTTGGGCGGCTTGCATTATACGTCCTAATATATATTCTACATCTTCAGCCGCCAAACGTCTAAATGGCACTATCACCCAATAATCGTCTACATCACCGTCATCTGACCCGAATCCAAAGGACAGACTCATCCTGACTTCACGCTCGTCGCGATTCTGAAGAGCAAACTCTACAATACGCTGTACAACCCGGCGTAGCCCGCGCTCAATTCCATTGCTATACATGGCTCTAGGGTCGACCCTGACTATACCGATTTCTAGTCAAGGCTGGGGTGGGGGCTGCGGATCGCACCAATTCGATCGTTATATCATCCTCAGAACGGGGGGCAACTGTGACGGATGAATTAGGGGGTATATTAGCGGAAGGTGCTGATGGGGGGCCTGTTGCGTAGGAGGTTGATGGTTGGGGATCTATTATTGTAGACTTAACAGAACGGGGGGCAACTGTGGCGGATGAATAAGGGGATATATTAGCGGGAGGTGCTGCTGGGGGGCTTGTTGCGTAAGAGGTTGAGGGTTGGGGATCTATTACTGGTGCAACAGGCGCGTATTTCGGTCGCTTTATACCTGACGTGGGGTTCTCATACCTCCGCTTTGGACGTGCTACCGGTATCGCTGGTGAGGATTCGTTGGCAGGGGAGATCACAACTACACTGTCGTCGAGGTCATCCGTAATGTCAATGATGGGATGCTCTACCTCATCGTCATTCACGGTTCTGTGGGAGAAGAAAGCAAAATATAAGGAACAGCACTCAAAATTTGTAATATTTTGTAAATGACCCACTTAGGAGTGTGACGTGTTAGAAATGGACTCTGTAGAAAAATTCAGATTCACGAGTCCATCCACATGTATTATATCTGGACCTACAGGATGTGGTAAAACTGTGTTTATGCTTAAAATCATTAAAGAAAAGGGAGAGATGTTCTCGAAATTTGTGCATAAAGTTATATGGTGCTATTCGACGTATCAATCAGTGTTCAACGAGTACCAAGATGATATTTTGTTCCACAAAGGCGTATATGACGTTAATTCGTTAAAGGGAAATGAACATACAATCATTGTAATTGACGATCTCATGTTGGAGATGGATAAAACGTTTGCCGAGACATTTACAGTATTCTCCCACCATCTCAACATAAGCGTGTTCTTCATCAATCAAAATCTATTTTTCAAAAATAGATACATGCGCGATGTGTCGTTAAATACGCAATATCTAGTCTTATTCGTGCAACGTAGAGATGTATCACAAATTGGGGTATTAGCCAATCAAATGTTCCCGAATCAGCGTAAGGAGTTTTTGGAAGTTTATAAAGAAGCTACAAGCACGCGTTACGGATATTTGCTTTGCGACCTTCATCCGCGAAACACGTTTAGAGTGCTTCTACGAACGAATATATTTCCAAACGAGCCTGAAACGGTGTATATTCCAGAATGACAGAGACTAAAGAAATACCGTGAATTAATAAAAATCTATCATCGACTGCCCCGGGCAATGCAGCAGATGTTTATTAAAAATATCGACGCCGACTTTTTAAAATGCATCTGTGAAATCTGTCTTAACGTTATAAATTGCAATGTATCAATGAAAACCCCTCAGAAGGCTCGCCTACGCCGCTACAAGAACATAATACATGCACTCGCTCGTAAAAGTCACTGTAGCGAAGAAAAAACGAATTATTGTACAAACAGGAGGGTCATTTCTCCCCATCTTATTTTCAGTTTTGGGTCCTTTACTGACTAGATTAATATAATGAAGAAAGTGGTAGTGATTCCCCACGAGGTGTACGCTTCACTGCAAAGGAATCCAGACACGGATCTAGATCCCCGTAAAAGCAGACTTAGAAGAATGGAAAGCGAATTGCTAGCCCTATTAAACAGTGAAAAAACACCTGATGAGAAAAGAATCTTATATCAAGAAGCTCTGCAGAAATTTCTTCACGAGTACGAAAATTATAAGAGCCCTACAGAGATTCCTGTGGTTATTAGGCACAGCACGGGGGACGATGGACATGGCGACATAGGATCTGTGCCCGACGATACAGCTAACCAACCAAAAAGATTAGCCACACAAAATATCGAACATGTATTAAAAAGCACCCTCCCACATACATTGATGAGTAAAGGCTTAAGTCTTTATAATTTATTGAATGAGGATCCAGCCATACAATGGACCGATACAGGCGAGCTCATTGTGGAAGGAGCAAAGGTACAGGGATCGAATATCGTAGACATTGTCCATGATCTGGTGAGAAAGTGGGATAGGCCATCACCATCAGGATGGAAGCATATTAAAGCAAGACTACAACAAATAAATGTCCCTAAAACGTTGATAGGAAATCTGAACAGGTTAAAAGACGGAACATGCAACGCATGTGACACAATTGAAGGAGCCGTCACCCCCGGCGGTAACACCTTTGAAGAGGAGCAAGAAGAGGTTAAACCAACCCTACCCACGTGCCTCTAAAATACGCAAATGGCTAACGTATTAACCAAACGCTATGATGACATTTCTAACCCATCCTCTTACGGCGGCGTAGATAGACTGTACAGAAGTGTTTACGGAGTAGGAAAAAAAGACGTTGAAAGATTTTTGAGGGAGCAGGACGCTTATACGCTTCATAAGCCTGTGAGAAAAAGGTTTAAAACAGCCAAGACAACGGCTTCCTCGATTGATTCTATTTGGCAAGCAGATTTAACAGACATGCAAAGATATTCTGTGTATAACGATGGTTACCGCTACATTCTATTCATAATAGACGTATTCTCTAGATATCTGTGGCTAGTTCCTCTGAAAAATAAATCACCTGAAACAGTTGCTAAAGCCACCAAAACGCTAATGTTAAAAGAAAACAGGGTTCCTGGCTATTTTTGTACGGATATGGGGAAGGAATTTATAGGCCGTGCTTTTCAGAACATGTTGACAGAGTTTAATATCAGCTATTACACAACCAATTCTATACATAAGGCTTCTTTAGCTGAAAGAGTTCAGCGCACCATAAAGGAACGCATGCACCGTTATTTTACACAAAAACACACACAGATTTCTAGACATTCTGGAATCATTGGCATCATCCTACAACCGCTCACACCATCGCACGATTGGGACAACACCTAACGAAGTTTTAGAAAGAGGTACGCTCCCGAGAAGAGATGGATCACCACCACCACCACACACTGCGCGCTTCAAAATCAATGATTATGTAAGGCTGTCGCGTTCGGGGAATAAATTCGCAAAGGGTTTTGAGCAAGGATGGACACGCGAGATTTTTAAAGTTAGGGCTCTGAGACCTAAAGGTGAGATAATGATGTATTACATTGAAGATTTGAATGGGGAAGAAATCTCAGGAGGTTTTTACCGCGAGGAATTGCAGAAAGTTGCGTTTAATTTAGAAAAAAATGTTTAAAATTGAGAAGATTTTAGGAAGCAAAGGTTCAGGAAAGAAAAATGTACCTGGTGAAATGGCTAGGGTACCCAGAAAGCTTCAACACCTATATAAAAGCTGATGCAATAATGAAGCTTAAATAGTATGCAACATGGCTCCTAACCATTTCTACCTCACACTCCCGTCCTCCTCGTCCCTGTATGTACACCCTAACAACACACTAGCCAACTTTGTAACAGAGCTCCATAAGCACATTGAATTGGGTCGTGATTCGTATGAGGTGGGGATATGCGAAATTCAGGGACACCATCTTTTTAAATATTGAACATAAAGAACCCGTTTTTACGATTCTTAGAGACATTGACGAGTGTGAAAAAGCTGGGGTAGCTATGGATGAAACTATGCGTATCGCTCGGACTAAGATTGCACGGTATTACAGTACAGAAGTAAGACTAGGACCGGGTCAATATGGTTCGGCCGAGGATATTGTGAGAGGCTTAAACGTAAGTTTAAGAAACTCAAACCTTACGAATGATTTAGTATACGAAATCGTAAACAACCCTGCACATACACTAATCCTAAAATACAAGACTAACAGACGTATTAAAGACCATAAAAAGTTCAAAATTCTAACCAATGGCCGATATAGCGCAGTCTTCCAAAGAGACACATTTCACGAGACACAGCATGACTTGTCCAGATTAATGTATCAATTGAAGATGTGTGTGTGTGTGTGCGCACGAGTTGTTCATATACAAACACAGATGGGGATTGGGGAGAATGTACGAGCATGCTTTTTGGTTTTAATTCGGCGAAATTCAATATATATATATATATATATATATTGACAAATATACACGGTTATTATGACACTATATTATAGATATATATATATATATATATATAATATATATATATATATATATATAAACACAGATGGGGGATTGGGTCGAGCGTGTGGTTTGGTTAATTTCCACCAATCTTCGTTTCTTTAGACCGTTTTTTTTCAATTTTCTTCGCAGGGGATTGGGGGAATGTACGAGCGTGCTTTTTGGTTTTAATTCGGCGAAATTCAATTTATATATATATATATATATATATATATATATATATATATATATATATAAACACAGATGGGGGATTGGGGTCGAGCGTGTGTTTTGGTTAATTTCAACTTTCTTCGTTTCTTTAGATTTCGGTTTTTTTTTTTGCAAATTGTGTTTTGGTTAATTTCAACTTTCTTCGTTTCTTTAGATTCGTTTTTTTTGCAATTTTCTTCGTTTCTTTCGTTTTTCGGTATTTAAATAGGAATTAAGTGATTTATTGGAGCGTGTGTTTAAATGAATCTTCCAATTGATTAACTATATAAATATATTGTGGTATTTTATATGGTTGAATCTTCCAATTGATTAACTATACAAATATATTGTGGTATTTTATATGGTTTTTGCTATCTGGCAACTGAATACATGGCGCTATCTGGCAACTCAGCAACTGAATACATGACGCTATCTGGCAACTCAGCCAGAATAGAGGTCTATAAAAGAGTGAGAAGCTGATGAAGGAGTCATTACAAGCTCGGCTCCCAGCCGAGCAAGGACCTCTGGTCCTATCTCTTTCTGGCCCTTTGGGAAAACCCCTTAGAGGCCTCTTAGGTTAGGTAAACGAAAATAGCTTGGGGAGAACGCCTCCAAGTTGCATGCCTTGCAATCAAAGGCAACTACTCTCTCTCTCTCTCCTTCAGGTGTACCCCTCCCCCCCTTGGCTCAGCCAACTGGCTGATTAGGAGCCTATAAGACAACGCCTATTCGGCTGAAGTCTTAATATGTACTTGGCTCCTGCCAGGTGAACACCTCTCCTCCTTTCTCTCCTTTCTGGCCCTTTGGGGGGAATAGCTTGGGGGAGAACTCCGCCTCCAAGTTGCATGCGCCTTGCAACCCCATTTTGGGGTTGGCAACAAAGGCCGGTACTCTTTGGAGGGATTTTTTTGTTGCAACACCCCACCCCCTTTGCAACATTACGTAATAAATTGCAACATTCGTGCACTCTCCCCTTTTGCGGCTATACTACTTATATATATACAGGGTGTCCGAGAATTATCTGTACAATTTTTGGCTGTTATTAAAAGTCAACCATGAAGTGTAGAAATTCCAGTGTTGTCCCATTTTACAGAGAATCTCTAAGTTTTTTCTGATACCAAGTTTTGACAAGTTTTTTTAGAAATTCCAGTGTGTCCGAACATTATCTGTACAATTTCATCTTTTAATAAAATTCTTGATAACACACGTAAAATTCTTAAACAAGATTATTTAGAATCTGTATTTTCAAAAGTTTCTTTTATTAAAGTAACGTTGTTACAAACATTCGATATGTGCACCATTAGTGATTCGCAAAACATCCAATCGATACTCCAAATGTTGCCATGTACGCTGCAGCATATCCACATCAATTCGCTCAATAGCAGCTGTGGTTCTTGCTTTTAAATCATTAATGTCTGTCAACCGCGCACATTTCTAAAAAACTTGTCAAAACGTGGTATCAGAAAAAACTTAGAGATTCTCTGTAAAATGGGACAACACTGGAATTTCTACACTTCATGTTGACTTTTAATAACAGCCAAAATTGTACAGATAATTCTCGGGCACCCTGTGTATAATATATAATATATTATATATATATATATATATATATATATATATATATATAGTAACGTTATAAAATAGTTGGATATTTGAGATTACGCTTCTATAAAGATCTGAGTGCGCTCAATGCGCATGGTCAGCTTTTGATTTTGTGATGTCACAGAATCACGTGCGCGCGCCTTGCGGTATGACACCTTTGGACCGGTTCTTTGGGTTCATTTGTTTATTACGCTTTTCAGTATATTGTTGCTGGTGCATGTATGTTGTTTTGTTGTTGATGGTGCATGTAAATTGTAAAGTATAGGTGAGTGCAGTGCACAGTCGCAGTCGAATCGAATCGAGAATCGAAAACAAGCGGCCGAATCGAATCGAAAATCGAATCGAAATAAAAATATCCGAATCGCACACCCTTAATATATATATATATATATATATATATATATATATATATATATATATATATAGGGACCTAGTTTTAGCCGTTTAAGTGATAATGATTTGATTGTATGTTAATGATTAATTGATGCAATGACTGATTGTTTATTAATGATAGGCTGGGTTAATAATTTATGATGTAAAATTGTAAAGTATCATCAATTGAAAGTGGCTAAGGCGTAGGCCTACTATAATAATACCGAGTGATTCGAAATGGCTTCGAGGTCACCAGGCTCGGATTACACCCGAGCCAAATTAATGTTAAGGTTATATAAGACACCTTATAGTTTTGTAGTTTATTATAAAAATAAATACGTTAATTGTCACAGTGATTCACCAGAGAATTGACAGTGATTATGGCTAGCCTTTACGTTATGCTGATGACATAGAAACTTAGCTGATAAGATGAATGGTTAATAGCTTAAATTGACACGTAATACATTCATTGATGATATGAAAACGGCATGCAAAATGGTACATTGAATGGGCCTAATAATAATGGATTGATGACGCGCGTTTATGGATAGGCCTCATGATAGCTGAGAGAAATATGATCATTTACATAAAGTAATTATATAATGCTAAGTTGGTACACCTTAGAATATTAGATGGATTATAGAAACAAGATGATGTTGCCTAATGATAATTTGAAGGGATGTACACTGTAAATGAATTAGGCCTGCAGTAGAGAACTTAGTTTTCACACAAATATATAAGTGAACACAATAGCGGATGATATGAATTACAGTTTTCTGAAGGACACTTGAATTAGGAAATAGGCCTACTGCGTTTAACGAGTCAGTTGGAACGTTTAATTGCACACTTTGGAAGTACAGCCTACCGTCAGGGCTGTGGAGTCGGAGTCAGTAAAAATGTACCGACTCCGCCTCAATATAAATTTTAATAAAATATGTTTTTGTGTGTGATATCACTGGCAGCTATGGTGGTTAAACCACTTAAATTATAAACAATGTTTTCCATTTCAGACACTAATGCCATTAATTCATTTTTTCTTTTCAGATAATATTTTTTATTTTTAATGCTTATTTAATTTCGAGTTCTTTCTAAATTTCATAAGTTTTTAACTTTCAAGTCTAAAACCCCTTTCACAATGGCAAAGACACTTCCAACAAAGTCTGCAGTTTTTGAATATTTTACAATAACCACAGATGGGAAACATTTCGTGTGTCAGTGTATGATAGAAGATGATGATGATGAAAAATTATTTGAAGCAAAAATCAGTGGTTTTACTGGCTCTGATAAAAATGCACCAACCAGAGCATCAAATTTGAAAAGATATTTGCAGCGTTTCCATCCCAAAATTTTAGAAGTTGTCATTGAGAAAGATAGTAATAAAAACCTTCCAACTACTTCAAAGTTAACAAAAGATCAGAAATCTACTGAACGACAAGCACCACTTACAAGATTCTTTACTAAGACAAAGTTACCGTAACAATGACCACAGAAAAGTTCAAGTAGCCTGATGATTCACGTGGTGGTGATGAAATGCCTCTTGTGTAATTATCATCATAGCAGATTTAGAATTAATATACCTTCGGAGTGGGAGTCGGATAGACAAAAAATTGAGGAGTCTGAGTCGGTTTTTTATGTGCCGACTCCACAGCCCTGCCTACCGTTCGGCGGTAGGCTAATGTAGGCTTCACGAAAGTACTTAGAAAAGGCGCTTATCTTACCGGGAACGACGAGAACCTTTGTTGAAGTGTCGAGTGAATCTATTACTGTAGGCTCGAAGTGTCGTTGATCGTTAAGCCTCTCGAGATGATGATGTTTGATGTAGGCTCCGTAGAACGTAGGCCCGAGTGTTGTTGCTTCTCGAGGTGTAGGGTGGCCTATAAATGCCTATAATTGATATTGTAGGTGTAGGCTCTAAGTGATGCTGACCTTCCCATCGAAGTTGTGTAACGGGCGCCGGTCGCCTCAAGTGTTGACTCGCTTGATGTAGAATTGGTGATGAGGCGGCTGAGGTCGAAACGGCGCTGGGCCTCGAAGGATTGCTTCTGCAGGCTGACGGCGGTAGGCCTTGAAGGAAACAGCGGGCCGCTCCTCCGGCGGGAAGCCGGAGGGCGGTTGTCGGACGTGTTCTGTTCGTGAAAGCGGATAGCTAGTAAGTGAGAGTGAATGTGTGTGGCATCTCGCTTATGTTACGTAGTTCCTGTGACGCGGACTTCGCGCCAAATCTTGAGACGCCTTGCCCGCGTCCTTTAGTTGCTGAGGGCTCGCTTTTGGCGGCTTTTGGAAGAACAGACGCTTCATTGTTTGATTCTTTGCCCACGTGTGTTTTCCAAGAATGTTTGATGAAGGCGTGGAAGAAGAATTTGTCTGTCTACTTGTTGGTCTATTTTTTGTCGATCCGCTACATGTGTATATATATATGTAATTATATATATATACAGGGCGTCCCAAAAAAATGTATACACACTTTAAATACTTATAAAGGCAGTGTTTATTAAAATACATTTCATTTTCAAAATGTAATAGAATCTACAGACATTATTTAATTGTTTTGTCAACGCCTGTTTTCAAACTGACGTCCGTTCTGGTCCAGGCACTGCTGATAACGCGAAGCAATGGAATCGCAAACATCACGAAACATTTCGTTTGGTATTTGTGTTCATTCTCGTTCAATGGCTGCTCTCAATTCAGCGACTGTTGCAGGTTTTATAGCGTAGACTTTGTCTTTTAAGTATCCCCATAAAAAAAAGTCTAGTGGTGTGAGGTCTGGTGAACGCGGAGGGTATTCTACGAAACCCCTTCGTCCAATCCACATCCACATCGTGCCAAGTACCACTCGCAATACTCCACTCTTCGGTCCGGATCATCTTCATTAATAGCATGGACTAATCTTGGAATGTAACTTTTCCATTGACAGCGCTTCAAAATGCGTTGGACAGACGATTCTGAAATTCCTACCTCACGACTCGCTTGCCGCACAGATTTTCTTGGACTTTGGTGATACGTTTCCAGTACCTTTTCTTGCTTTGTGGGGCTTGTCGATGTCCGTGGTCTTCCGGAAGGCTTCTTGTGGACATTCTGAACAGTTCCATCGGCTTCAAACTTATCTCTAATTCGAGTGATGGTAAGTCGCGTTGGTGGATCTGTTTGAAACTCCCTCCTAAACTGTCTTTGCACTTCAACTGCGTTTTCACACTTCCAGTAGCATTTTAGAATGAATTTCCTTTGTTCAAAGCTTAGTCTGACTGCCATTATTAATTCTAATGGGTTTAACTTGGAAAGAAAGAAACATCAATTGAGCTATCAGCTGTTAAAGTGTGTATACATTTTTTTGGGACGCCCTGTATATATATATATATATAATATATATATATATATATATATAAAAAAACACAGATGGGGGATTGGGTATTGTGTATAGTATACCTCCGACGTCAGGTGCGTATTGTGTATAGTATACACAATACGCACCTGATTATTGGACATGCGGAAACGATCAGCCACTTCCATGACAGCAGGTGCATTAAGGATGCGGCGAGGAAGATTGACAGACACACTTGGCTCTTTCGGCAGGGGGAACGCTAGTTCTGTCTCCGACTCTCCTGACATGCCAGTATCATCATTCTCCATGGCCTCATCTCCGGTTTCGTATGCACACTGAGGTTTGCGGCTCCTGGCGAGGACGTTTTCTTCCTTCCTGTAGCTTTCTTTTTACAGCGAAAACTTTATCGTTCCCGCTCATCGTTGCCACCCGAGGACCACGTTGATCGAGGTAGAAGTCAATGTCTTCTTTCTTGTCCTTGTCGGACAGCAGTCGATTCTTCTTTATATCTTCGACAGCGTCAGATGCTCCGATATCCCACAGCTTGTCCACACTGTCCGAAAACTTCTGCCGTTTTCCTCCGGCGTCAGTTTCTCGTTTTCTTCTCTTTTGGAGTAAGTGCCACTCTTTCCACAATGCCTCTAGCTTCCGTTCGCAGTTGAGCTTTGTGATTGTTTTAATGCGGGCCATGTTCCAAAACTTTAAGATGTTGTTTACGGTTTCTTTGAATGCGTCTTTCCTGTTAGCAGTGTACTGGATAACACTGAAGAAGTATTGCAAAACCTGCCGTGTTGTTGGCAATTTGCTACCACTGATGGAGGACGACGGTTGGCCAACTAAAAAAATTTCCGAGGCCGATCTTAGAGAAGGTAGCGATGTTATTTTCGCCTTTCCTTTTGATGACTCTATTTGTAGCTTCAAGAGTTCTTCCAGTTATGGTTGCCATCGATTTGTCCATGACAAAGGATGAGGAACTCAGACAGAATTTCAAAATGTTATGATCTGCAAAAAAAGAAATAGGTTAGGTACCTGGCACAGGCATAGTGCATTTTCTAATTACCTATATACATTATACATTCCGCCCGGGTATGGTGACTCATTTTTTTGAAAAGTATAGGTGATCGTGGTTTTTCCCATTATTTGGCACTATACTAGCACATTGGTATTACCTGTATACAGGCACAACCTTTAAACCGTTAGTCGTATGACATTGGCAGGCACACCAAACGACTTCTCTCATCAAGAGGATTCAGAAAACATACCTACTTAATGATTTATCTTGATTCAGTAAAAAGTTAAAAAGTACGCATTTTTAAAAAAAAACTAGTAATTTCAAGGTCGATGCGAGACCCCTAAATATTGATCAATTTTTGTAAAAATGGTACCAATGTGCTAGTATAGTGCCAAATAATGGGAAAAACCACGATCACCTATACTTTTCAAAAAAAATTGAAAAGTGGGCCACCCTAATGGGCATACAACTTTGTAAGGAAACACTATCGATTTTTAGCACAAGATCAAACTACCGATTTTTAGCACAAGATTAAATTAATTGTTTCCAACCACTGTTATAAAAAAAAAAAAAAAATACAAATTTATACTGGAAATCTGCCCGGGTTTTATCACTCTACCCATCTTGTATATAAAAATAAAATGAAAATTAAAAGTTAATAAAGTAGCATACAAGTTTACCAAAGATTTAGCGTTCTACCCTTCTTATCTAAATCTGTTTTGAAGGAATTCAAAACAACAGGATCGAGTTGAAAAAGACCTTTGCTTATGTTGAAGTTATTTGAAAGTTGGATAATGGCAGACTCAAGAATATTTCTATTAACAATGTTGCCAGAGTGAAATAAAACTGAAGCATTATTCCAGTCAATACAGTGGGATAACTCTGACAAATGGACAAAAAGGGCACTGGACAACTGTCCTGTTCTAATAGAATATTGATGCTGTTTTATACGTGTGTGCAAATCCTTTCCCGTCTGACCTATGTAAAAGGAATCACATTGCTTACAAACAATTTTATAGATAATGCCTATGTATATATATCTATATGTATATATATATATATATACAGGGTGGGCCGTAAGTTTCCATACATAGGAAAAATAAACATTTTTTTTATGGACAACCATTTTTATTTATATAATATGCTCTACATGGTTGCCATTGTTTTGAAAACACATTTCAATACGTGTTCTCCACTGTTGATGAACACGCATTAGCACAGTTGACGTTATGCTTGTAATGGCGTTGGTGATACGTTCCTTTAGATGATTTATGTCTCGTATCTTTTCCTGATACACCATGGCCTTCAAGTGCCCCCAAAGATAGAAATCAAAGGGGGTGAGATCTGGGGATCTGGGAGGCCACTCCACAGGACCACGCCGACCAATCCAAGCATCCGGAAACTGCTGATCCAAATACCGACGCACGTGAAGACCATAATGAGGTGGAGCTCCATCTTGCTGGAAGTAAACTGGGAAGTTACCTTCCTCGTTTAGCAGGGATGGGAAAATCTCTTCTTGCAACATGTTAAGATACCTTTCGGCATTAAGATTTCCACTGACAAAAATTGGTCCAATAATTCTGTCACCCCATATCCCCCACACCATCACTTTACCGGCACCTTGCATCTTCGTCGGACTCAGCCAGTTAGGGTTAGCATTACTCCAATAACGTATGTTTTGCCGATTAACCTCTCCATTGACGTAAAAATTTGCTTCATCAGTAACAAGATCTTACGTCAAACGCATATTCTTAGGGTATCTGAAACATAAAACAAACGTTTAATTTTTCCTATGTATGGAAACTTACGGCCCACCCTGTATTATGTATATTATATATATGTATATATTATATATATGTATATATTATATATATATGTAATATTATATATTATGTATATTGTATATATATATATATATATATATTATGTATATGTATATATATATATTATGTATATATTATGTATATATATATATATGTATATATATGTATATATATATATATATATATATATATATTATATATGTATATATGTATATGTATATATATATATATATATATATTATATATATATGTATATATATATATATATATATATTATATGTATGTATATGTATATATATATATATAATATATATATATATATATATACACTATATGATCAAATTATTCGGACACCCCGGAAAATCCGCATTTCTGCAAATATCACCTTCGCCGAAAGGTATGCTGGGAAAAAGCGTGGCGAAACTATAATGCTGAGGTGTTCTGTTAAGTTATCAGTAACTGTTGTGAAACCATGCCGCGCGGACGTGAACTCTCCGAGTTCCAACGTGGACTCGTCATCGGATGTTATTTAAGTAACGTTTCTATACGAAACATGCAGCCAAACAGGATATACCAAAGTCGACTGTAGCGGATGTTATCATGAGATGGAAGCACGACGGTGAAACTAACGCGAAAAAACGTTCCGGACGACCACGCAAACTGACGGAACGTGATAGAAGAAGTCTGGTACGACATGTCAAGAAGTCCCGCACATCCTCTGCCGCTTCCATCGCTGAGGAGGTAGGAAGAGCATCCGGTACCTCCGTTAGTACTGTAACTATCCGCAGAGAGATGCACAGACTCGGTTATTATGGTAGAGCAGCTGTACACAAGCCACTGATTACAAAAGTTAATGCCACGCGTCGTTTGGCATGGTGTGCTCCCGTCGTTCCTGGACCGTGGAGGACTGGAAAACTGTTCTTTGGAGCGACGAGTCGCGGTATTCACTCTTCCAGTCTGATGGGCGTGTTTGGGTGTGGCGACAGCCCGGAGAACGGCTTCTTCCTGACTGTGTACGTCCAACGGTGAAGTTCGGTGGAGGGTCCATCATGGTATGGGGTTGTTTTTCCTGGCTAGGGCTCGGCCCGTTGGTTGTTATACCCACTACCATGAACGCTGACGTTTATCTCGACGTTCTGGACAATTCGGCCCTCCCTACACTGTGGCAATACTACGGAGATGGCCATTGTTTGTTTCAACAGGATCGAGCTCCCTGCCATACTGCAAGGCGTGTGCAGGACTGGTTTCGTAAAAATAAGGTGGATTTGTTAGACTGGCCTGCTCAGAGCCCCGATCTCAACCCAATCGAGCACATGTGGGACGAACTGGAGCGACGGATACGAAACCGCACACCACGCCCGGCTTCACTTGCATCTCTTGCATCAGCTCTGCAAGAGGCCTGCACAGACTTACCGAAAACTGGTGGAAAGTATGCCTCGACGTGTTGACGCTGTAATAAAAGCAAAGGGTGGACCTACTGGTTACTAAATGCCATAATAAAACCATTTTTCCCAAAACCATGCGGTGTCCGAATACTTTTGATCATATAGTGTATATATATATATATATATATATTAGTGAACAGACAAAGAACAGCCAAAGGAATTCTTTTCACCGCCATTCTCAAACATCTTAGAATCAAGAATCGAAGAACATACGTGGCTTTGTCAAGGACAGAGAAACTACAGGACGCTTGCAGGCGTCTCTAAAAGGCCGCGAAACTTAGCCTTTTATAACCTCTTGAGACGCTAAGTTCACTGATACACCCTTTCACTCACTCACTTCTCGTCTTGCTCATCACGTCTCACTCTTGGCCTTCGTCAGCAGCAACACTCGTCTTGCTCATCACGTCTCACTCTTGGCCTTCGTCAGCAGCAACACTCGTCAAGCCACCCGTTTTCCGGCCTTTGCCTGGGGAACGGCTTGCCGTTCCTTGAAGGCTCCGGTCTATCATCAAGTAAGGCTTTCTACAGACCGCATGCAGAAGCAATCCTTTGAAGACCAGCGCCGTTCGACTTTAGCCGTTTTTTGTCCCTCAAGTAACATCTCAACTCTACACGAAGCGAATCAACAGAGGCAACATCCTTCTGACCTTGGTTTAACTCATCCTTCACCTCAAGTCGACTGGCGCCCGTTCAACAAGCTTCAATAGGACGGTCAACTTCACCTCTGGCCTACGTTCTACAAGGTCAATCTTCAAGCATCTCTTCATCTCAAGAGGTATTTTCAACATTGTCGGGAAGCTCTCTGTGCCTCGTTCTTAAGCAATGCTCGCTAAGCCTACAGAGCGTAACCGCAGCAGCGTGATTAGGCTATACCTAAAAGTATTTTCAGTACCGTTCAAACGAACTTTCAGGTTAAAACTGCAGTAGGACTATTTCTAGTGTTGTATAAAATATTGTTATTTTGTATCACGCTGTTATTGTGATCATCATCCAATTTACTTATCATGCATCCTACTGTTTACATGTTCTTTTATGCATTTCATTCTAGGCGACCTAAATCCATTTAGTGTACCAAAACGTACGTGCATAATTTCTATTATCATTAGGCTGCATCATTTATTCCATGTTCCATTTATGCGTAACTCTAGCCTACCTAAATCAGTGTATTACGTAATCCATTCAGTGCACCAAACGCACGTGCATAATTTCTGTTATCAATAGGCTTCATATTTCATGCTCTGTTCCATTTTTGCATACCATTATCCTATCACAAATGAGTGTATTACTTAACAATTAATCCGTATAACCATTTCCTTATTTGCTAATCCACAGTCATATTTAGCATACTATAAATGCCGTTATATAATTGTTAATCACCGTAAATACCTTCATTGTCATATGAACAAATAACCAATTTATTTTCTTAATTAAACACGAAACAGCAAGGTAATATTTTTAACCTTATTAATATTATTTGCTTGGGTGTAATCCAAGCTGGTGACCTCGAAGGATCCGTATCATCATCATATATTCAATATCATTATTATTCTAGAAAGTAAATTATAGTAAGCCTACTTCATTAGTCATATCAAACCGGTGATACTGTAGGACGTTATAAATTGTTGCCCCAGCCTTGTCATACACAATCAATTTCCATCAATTAATAATTAGCATTAAATTAATCAGTATCACCTCTAACGGCTAATACTAGGCCCACTATATATATATATATATATATATATATATATATAATATATATATATATATAATATATATATATATATAATATTACTAAAAAATTTCAAGCCATTATCAATTAATATTTTTCGGTTTTTTTTAGGCGAACTTTTATCCGAAATTGTACCTATTATGTATATCCTTGCGGGTTATTCAGTCCAACTCTGATTTGTAATTGAGAAAAATATCACCGCCGTTCAATTATATAAGAAGATAATTGAATGTAATTAAATTTTCTTTAGTGTATGTCAAGGCTGAATCTTTCATCAGTTTTATTTGTTTAATTTTTGGTACATTTTTGTGAGCACGGAAGATGTTATAATGCATCAGCGAAAGATTCGCTAATCAATGTACGTTTTCGGACTAATTTTAATCTTCATTGCGTGTAAGACTCTCGAGGCGCCCCTTCCCCCCCCCCTCTCTCTCTCACATAATATATATATATATATATATATATATATTATATATATATATATATATGAACCCGTCCGCTCTTCGGTGTGAATTTGGAGCTGACTTTGTCGTTACAGTCTTGTTATTACTTTTGAAGGACTACTCTTCTCTGCAATAATCGTGTTATTGCTGAATGTAATTCTATTTTACCTACTGTATATGCGATATACCCTCGGCCTCTATATATAGATACATATATTAAGTATTTTTATTTTTATTTTTCAGAAAATAAGTCTGAAGATTCCAATTTTGATCAACTTTTCGTTAACCTTAATATTGGAAAATAGATTTGAAGCATAAAAGGTAAGGAAATCGGCTTGTCTGGCATCTATCAAATTAAAGTAAAAATTCTAGGAATTAGAGTTAACTATTTTGGACTTAATGTTGTTGAAAACCAAATATTTTAGTAACTCGCTATTTACATTACGCACATTTTGGCTTCCTTTCCCGACAATTAAACTAAATGTATATAAACATGAAGAAACATTTGTAGAAAAGTTACATTTTAGTACGATTTATTATTATTATTATTATTTCTTGTGGGATATTACAGTTCCACTGTGACAGTAAAGGTTAAGCAAAAAATGCAGCTGCTCTAAGCTTTTTACAATCGCAGGCTCTTCAGCTGCTTTGCAGAGAATTTTCTCATCGTTCGGAATGTTGAATTTTTGGTTAGAAACAGACTTATCACTGAAAAGGTTGTTATTATTATTATTAAATTAATACTTACTTAATTGAAAGTGAATCCACAATGCATGAAACAAAATATAATTTATTTTAAATTTTACCCAAGATATTTCTTTATTTATAACTTTTAAGAGTCTCAACATACTAGTTTTAAAGTTCAAACCGCGAGCTTTCTTATATATATATATATATATATATATATATATGTGTGTGTGTGTGTGTGTGTGTGAAGCCAGTCATTTCACGTAATGCCTAAAAGCTTTAGGCATTTCGCGTAATTCAATTAAACGATTAACGACTTCGTGAAAGTTATGTTATGTTATGTTAGGGTGGTTAGGTTAGTAATGCATATTACCGATGTTTAAGGGTCACAGATACCGGGTGTGTATGAAGTAACGCGAGTAAAGTGACAAATCCGATTTGAATAATATTAACGCGAGTGAAACATGGACGAGTAATATTTATTACATGTACTTTATAACAACTCTATATTCCATAGTAAGGTTTATAAGAGGTTCAAAATGTTTTTAAGAGTTTGTAGTGAATACTCTTATTTTAGTTTCAAGATAAATGTTAATTTTACCGTCTTGAATTTCGGAATAGCTATAAATTCATTTTAAATTAGTTACCCATCATAATTCAATTGTAAACCACATTAATACTAATTTTATGTATACTGTATTATTTTATTGTATGTAAACATAATTAATTATATATCACAATTGTCAGTTAATTATTTATATTCAAATAATTATTTTAATCTAAAACCATGTCCATTTTGCAAATAAATAATAGAAATCCAAGGGTTATATTTTCCATCCTTGGTACTGTCGCAGTTTCGCCTAACGGACTCAATACGGCTAGTGAGATAATCACTGGTTGGCACTTAACCAGCGGCAGTGCTTATGGCTACATCATCCAGGTTAACCTATACCGGATAGATGCGCTACGGTCCCAAGCCGTAGCTTGCCTAGGCCCGACGACGACGAAAACCAACAATTGGTGACCCCGGAGTTGGATTCCCCCCTTTTACCCGAACGACTAGGACTAGACTAACGTCGTTCGTGCCCATCACCCCCTTCACCCGAGCGACTAGGACCAGACTGTAACGTCGCTCGTGCCCTCTGCCCCTCACCCCTGCCCGTGCGCTCTGTGCCTGCGCTCGTCTCAACCTCCACTCCTTCGTTGGTAACTTGTCGTCTTGCTTGTACGTCAGCAAGCATAGGAGATGATGCCTGACGACGCTGGTGCCATCTCCCACTTGAGCGTAAAGCTCCCCGTCTTCTGGCCGGGTGATCCATTTATTTGGTTCCACCAAGTGGAATCACAATTCAACTTGGAAGGATCACCGCTAGCAGGACAAAATACGATCATGTTTTGTCCTCTCTACCAGCGAGCATCATCTCTGAAGTCCGTGACGTCATCGTGTCTACTTCCACGAGTGAGGACCCATACAACGATCTGAAGTCTGCCATCCTGTGCCGCACCACTGTCTCCGAGCGTGAGAAACTACATCAGTTTATCTCAAAAGAAGAACTTGGAGACGTAAGCCCACTCAAATGCTGAGGGCTATGCAGTGCGCTCTAGGCGAACGCGCACAAACCTTCGATAAGGACATCTTTAGACAGTTGTTCTTGCAGAAACTTCCTCCATCAGCTCAGCGTGTCTTGGCCACTATGGATCCTGCTACTCCAGTTGATAAACTAGCAGAAACTGCCGACAAAGTAGTGGAGATTGACACAGCTCCGGTCAACAACGTGAACACACAATCGGAACTGGAGTTGAAAGTGGAAGAGTTAAGTCAACAACTCAACCACGTTTGTTCTCTGCTACAAAATCACGGCAAAGAAGCCATTCGCGGTCAAGATTTACGAAGAAGGCATCGTTCGAGTTCTGGGAAGATCTGCTTCTACCACCTAAATTTGGAAAGAAGGCTAGGAAGTGCATCTCCCCTTGCAATTTTTCGTCGGAAAACCCCAGCAGCGAGTCCTAATGGCGTCTAGTACTCGCACTGCCAACCTGTTATTCATAAAGGACAGGAACTCTGGTGTCAATTTCTTGGTCGATACCGGAGCGTCAGTCAGTGTATTCCCTCAAAAATCTGGTCATACGCACTCGGAATCTCCGCCTCTATACGCTGCTAACGGTTCACGCATACCCACGTACGGTACTCAGTCGCGTGAACTAAACTTGGGCCTTCACCGATCCTTCAAGTGGATTTTCATCTGTGCTCAAGTGCAGCATCCCATAATCGGCGCTGACTTCCTCCAGCATTTCAAACTCCTGGTGGATCTTGAAGCGACGCTTATGCGACCAGGCCACACTGCTTTCTGTTCTTGCCAAACAGGTTGCCCTTCCGGACGCCTCGAACTCTGCACTTTCCCTCGTTCCCCTAATTCCATGTACCAGTGCCTTTTCCAGCGATATCCAGGAATTCTTCAACCGATGCAGATGGGTGATACCATTAAGCACACCATTACCCATCACATTACAACAAAAGGTCCCCCTGTGTTTGCAAAACCCAGACGTCTTGCCCCGGACAAACTGAAAGCTGCCAAATCGGAATTCCAGCTTATGATAGATCTTGGGATAATAAGACCTTCCAAAAGCAGTTGGTCCTCTCCCCTACACCTGGTCCAGAAGAAGTCAGGAGACTGGAGACCATGTGGGGATTACCGGTTTTTGAATTCGACAACCATCCCGGACCGATATCCGGTACCAAATGTCCAAGACTTTACTTCTCTTCTCCACGGCAAATCTATCTTCAGAAAAATAGACCTCGTTAAGGCTTTCCACCACATTCCCGTAGAGCCTTTGGATATTCCCAAGACTGCAGTTTGTACACCATTTGGGTTATTCGAATTTGTGAAGATGCCGTTCGGGCTACGGAATGCTGCGCAAACCTTTCAGAGGTTTATAGATGAGGTCACCAGAGGCTTAGACTTTGGTGCTACATCGATGATTTGCTTGTGGCCAGCTCAACGGAAGAGGAACATAAGGAACATCTTTCACTCCTCTTTCAACGCTTAGAACAATACGGTGTTACTATTAATGCATCTAAGTGTGTGTTTGCACAGCCAACTTGGAATTTCTTGGTCACACGATTTCGCAGCACGGAATTACCCCCTTCAGGACAAGTGTGAAGTGATAAAAAATTACCCTATGCCAAATAATCAGCGTGAGTTACGTCGGTTTCTAGGTTTGGTAAATTATTACCACAAGTTCATTAAAAACTGTGCCAGTGTTCTTGCTCCTCTACACGCTATGATCACACACAAACGCAAGGTAACGAAATTGGTATGGTGTAGCGATAGTTTACAGGCGTTCGACAATGCCAAAAATGCTATCAATAGTGCATTGTCTCTGTCATTTCCTATCAGTGATGCCCCCCTAACTCTGACGGTCGATGCATCAGATGTTGCGATCGTGGGGTGTTGGAACAAACCATTAACGGTCAACAAGCACCCATCGCGTTTTACTCGAAAAAGCTGCAGCCAGCCCAAACGCGTTATAGTGCTTTCGGACGTGAACTTCTTGCTATTTACTTAAACGTGAAGCATTTTCAACATTTCCTTGAAGGCCGAGAGTTTTTGTGTTTTTACCGACCACAAACCTTTGGTCACTGTCTTCAATAAAAACAGCTGTAACCACTCTCCCAGAGTCATCAGGCAACTCGATTATATCTCGCAATTTACCACAGATATCCGCCACATCAAAGGTGTCTTGAACACTCCAGCGGATGCACTTTCAAGAATAGAGATTACTTCTGTTACCCTCAGCTCTACACTGTGGAATGCTATTGCACAGGATCAAGATAAGGATACGGAACTACAAGACCTGCTCAGAGAAGACTCCACTCACTCACTTTCCCTCAAGAAAATGAGTATCAGGATTGTCTGTGCCCCTCTATTGCGACGTATCAACAGCTGCTATTCGCCCTTATGTCCCTCCATGTCACAGACAAGCAGTCTTCACGGATCTTCATAAGCCCTCCCATCCTGGTATCCGTGCTTCGCAACACCTGGTTAGTGGTTACCTCTCGCTTTGTTTGGCCCTCGATGCGGAAGGATGTCAAACATCTGTCTCACCTGTCTCGACCGCTTTTCCAGATGGCCTGAAGCCATCCCACTTCCTGATATCCAAGCGGACACTGTTGCAAGAGCCTTTCTTCATGGATGGGTATCAAGATTTGGATTGCCGACAAAAGTCATCACTGACCAAGGTCGCCAATTTGAGTCTTCGCTTTGGAAGAAGTTTACCAGCTTGCTGGGTACAGTACATGCGCATACCTGTGCGTATCATCCGCAAGCTAACGGCCTCGTCGAACGCTTCCATCGCCAGCTGAAGTCATCCCTTATGTGTCACGAAGACTCCCATTGGATGGATAAGCTTCCACTCGTGTTACTTGGTATTCGCTCTGCATTTAAGAGTGATCTGAAGACTACAGCGGCTGAACTAGTCTATGGAACAACACTGCGGCTACCAGGTGGCTACTTCACTGCAGGGGATAAGTCATGTGATCCTACGGAATTCGCTCAAACACTTTCCTCTCACATGCAGTCCCTTCAGCCTGTTCCCCCTCGATGACTAGCCAACAGAACATCTTTGTTTCCCCAGCCCTCCAGTCTTGCACCCACGTTTTCGTTCGTGTACCTGTCCCAAAACGGCCTCTCCAATGTCCATATGACGGGCCCTATGAAGTTCTCCGACGTACGCGCAAGTCATTTCTCATCCAGCGCGGTTTCCAAGGTCGACAAGGTTTCTATCGATCGTCTTAAGCCTGCGTTTTTGGAATCAACCTTAAGCGAGGTACATGTAGCTACCAAAAGGTCCAGGGGAAATCTGTGTCGTTCGGAACTCTTTGAACTTCTCTCTGGTGGGGGAGTGTGTAGTGAATACTCTTATTTTAGTTTCAAGATAAATGTTAATTTTACCGTCTTGAATTTCGGAATAGCTATAAATTCATTTTAAATTAGTTACCCATCATAATTCAATTGTAAACCACATTAATACTAATTTTATGTATACTGTATTATTTTATTGTATGTAAACAATTAATTATATATCACAATTGTCAGTTAATTATTTATATTCAAATAATTATATTAATCTAATACCATGTCCATTTTGCAAATAAATAATAGAAATCCAAGGGTTATTTTTCCATCCTTGGTACTGTCGCAGTTTCGCCTAACGGACTCAATACGGCTAGTGAGATAATCACTGGTTGGCACTTAACCAGCGGCAGTGCTTATGGCTACATCATCCAGGTTAACCTATACCGGATAGATGCGCTACGGTCCCAAGCCGTAGCTTGCCTAGGCCCGACGACGACGAAAACCAACAAGTTAAAAAGTTGAAACTAGTTTTAAACCATTTCAAATCGAATTTCTCTCTTCACTTGCGTTACTTTATACACCCTGTATTACGCGAAATGCCTGAAATTTTTAGACATTACATGAAATGACGGGTTTCACACACAGACTAACACACAGACTAACACACACACGCACACACACACGCGCGTGTATACTCGTATATATATAAAACCTTGTTTGGGGTCCGTGCGTCGGTCTTTCTTCACACGAAGGTCAAGCTGGTGGCTCCGCCTCTAGTCCTGGCTTGGTGTAGGAGCGAGTTGCTCTCTTGCGCGCTCCATCGTACATAGCCAGGTACACCCGGCTCATCTGGTACCGTCCTGAGCCAGGCATCTAGTCTTCTCTTGATGACTTCAACCAGTTCTTCGGTAATTTTCCATAATTTTCCATAATTTTCCATATGTAGATTATGGTATACCTCTTTCTCCTTTCCAGAGAGTACAGATTTAGTTTGCGTAGTCTTTCCCAGTAGTTGAGTTCTTTGCAGCCATCTGTCTTAGCTGTGAAATGTGTGCGTTTATTATAGTTTATTAATTTCTTCCTTTTTATATGGGACTCTTTTTGCTTTGTTTATTGCTATCTGATTTTGTGTCTCGAATTTGGCATCTTCGGTCATTATTACCCCCAAGTCGACCGCTTTCGTGCTTCTCTGAATTTCTTGTCTTTCTGGAGTATAATATGGTCTTTTTAAGTTCCTCATTTTTACGTACCATATTTCAAGAGCTGAAATTTCTCGGTGTTAAATGTCATATCGTTGTCTTCTGATCATTTGTATATTTTGTTTGTCTCTGCAAGGCCTCTACTTCGTTTGCATCGCTGATTTTTCTGCTGATCTTTGTATCGTCCGCAAATGATGTTACTATACTGTTGCTGTTTACTCTACTGTCTATGTCTGTTAGCATGATAGTGAACAGGAGTGGGGCCAGCACTGTACCTCGTGGTACTGAGCTGCGTACTTCCGATTCGGATGATGATACACCTTGAATTTTGACCACCTGTAGTCGATTTCTGAGGAAGTTGTAGATCCATTTTCCCACTTTGCCTGTTTATTCCATTGTTTCATTTTGTCCTATTATACCATGATCGCATTTGTCGAAAGCTTTAGGCAAAATCCGTGTATATGACATAGTTTTCATTGCCTTCAAGTGCATCTAGGATTTGTTATAATGCTCTATAAGTTGTGATAGGCATGATCTTCCTGATCGGAATCCGTGTTGATTTTCGTTGAATTTTTCCATTGTCTCCAAGAAGTCGTAGATTTTCTCTCTGACTATTCTTTAAAAAAATTTGGTGGTGGGACGTCAAGGACACTGGTCTATAGTTCTTTGCTTGAGATCTATCTATCTCCTTTATATACGGTATAGGGACGATGTTTGCTCTTTTCAAGATGCTCGGTATTTCCTCCGTGTCAAAGGATCTTCTCCACATCCAGTATAAGGGTGTAGCTATTTAATTTTTACAATTTTTAATTAATAGTGCGTTCCATTTGTCCGGACCTGCACTGAATATGATTTTATTTGTCATATAGCTCTCGCTACATCTTCTCGGGTAAAATCAAAGTCTGTTATACATTCTCCTTGCAATTCTCTTTGAAGAATGCATCTATTTCAGGTATCGCTTTGTCACTTTTTAGGGTACTGAATACCGATTCATACTGGGCTCTCAATGTTTCAGATATTTCTTTTAGATCGTCTGTTAGTTCATTATTTCCTTTCCTTAAGGGCCCGATAGTAGCGCGCGTTTTTGTTTTCCTTTTCGCATAGCTATAGAAGTATTTTGGATTTTCCTTTATTGCTTCAACCTCGTTTTCCTCTTCCCTCTGTGTATGGCCCTTTATCAGAGTTTGTATTTCCCTATCGATTCTCTCCAGTTTTTCTTGTATTTCTTTCCTGGCATTGTTATCTCCGCAATTAGCTAACTCCGTCGCTACTCTCTTTCTTTTGCGGAATATTCTTCTCTTGCCTTTCTGCTTTCGGAGCATATTTTTCCAAAATTCTCAGTGTCTTCTCTTCCAAGGTTGTTAGCATTTCCTCAGTTGTTTTATTCTTGAAAACTCCACTCTATTTGGGCCATGTGTGATCTGATTTCTTCCCAATTTATGGTCTTGGAGTTGAAGTTAAAAGCCCCAAATTTGCTTTTCCTTCCGTATGTGTATTGTCTTTTAAAGTTATCGCCACATTTGTTGATAACTCGATTATATTGTGGTCTGAGATAGTAGTTGGAGTTATTTTTATATCCGCAATCAAGTTCGTTGTTATTTGTGAATACCAGATCTAGGCAGTTATTTTTCCTGGTATTTTCTGTTATCTCCTGTGTCAGCATAAACTCGTTTGTAAGAGCCATCAGCATTCTTGCTTGCTCCTGGTCCTCTCTTGTGCCCCCCTTATCTTGCTGTATAAATATATTTCTGCCCACCTTTTTGTATTTTATAAATGGGAAATTAAAATCGCCACAGAGTATTATATTAGGGGATAGAGAGTTTACAGACTTTATTAGGGTTCTGATATCTTCAATGACATCCGAAAATTTTTCATTTGGAGAGTTTGGAGGTCTATAGATGACTATCAGTACCACGTTTAGTTCCTCTATTTTCACTGCAACGGTTTCCACGAAACTGTTGGATTTACTTATTACCGTCTATATCATATGCCTTTTATGTATATAAATAGCACAACCACCTTTACGTCTCGCTGTTTATCCGCTCTTAGTAAGTTGAAACCATCGATATGCAATTCTTTCTTATCGATACAGTGTTCGCAGTTATTGCAGTTTCCTTGGCAGTCTTTAAGATGTGTTTTTGTGAGGCATGCGATGTCCGCCCTTGTTTCGTGTATAAAACCTTTCAGGTATGAAACTTTGTTTAGAGAATTGTTCGGTTTTATTCCGTGAATATTTGCCAGGACAATGTTTGTGTTCTTTGTTTTGCATTGCCCCTTGTGCATTTTAAGTTCGTTGTCCTTTGATATTGGTGTTTTGTAGCCTTGTGGTCCTCCGAGATGGATCCGTTCCCGCCTACCTGTTCTGGTAGCTTCTTGCCATGTAGCGGTCCGGCTCGAGGGTTCCCAGCTGTGTCAGCTGCATGTGCTGTATAAGACTTAGCAGCCGTATTGTGTCCGAGATGTTGAAAAAATTTTGTGCTGTGTGTGTTTTGTTTGATATTTGGGTACATATTCTTTTTTTCTCACATTCCTTCTGTTGTCAGTGAGACTTGTCCTTTGTCCTTCGAACTTGTCGGGAGATGATGGTAGTAGCATTTTCTCCCGTACTGACAGGTTCCATATGTCGCGTAGGTCTCGCAAATGTCCGGATGGTAGAATTTGCATTTCCCACCAAATTTGCAGTGACCATTATTGTAGTAGTAGTTGCACGCAAGAGGGTGTTCGTAAATACATTCTCCTCCTTTTATCTGCATATTCCTTTCACATAGTATTTAGGTATATTTTCGTCCCCATTTTTACTTGGGGCCTTTGTTTTTGGTGGTTTCAGTATGGTTTCTTTATTGTCTACTTGTTTTTTCCTGTTGCTGCTAATGCCCTTCGTTTGAAAACTTTGGATTTGGTTTTGTGCCTCTGTTATCCTCTGTTGGTGCTTCTTTTATTTCTATTATTTCTGCTTTTGCTATATATATACACTATATGATCAAAAGTATTCGGACACCCCGGAAAATCCGCATTTCTGCAAATATCACCTTCGCCGAAAGGTATGCTGGGAAAAAGCGTGGCGAAACTATAATGCTGAGGTGTTCTGTTAAGTTATCAGTAACTGTTGTGAAGCCATGCCGCGCGGACGTGAACTCTCCGAGTTCCAACGTGGACTCGTCATCGGATGTTATTTAAGTAACGTTTCTATACGAAACATTGCAGCCAAACAGGATATACCAAAGTCGACTGTAGCGGATGTTATCATGAGATGGAAGCACGACGGTGCAACTAACGCGAAAAAACGTTCCGGACGACCACGCAAACTGACGGAACGTGATAGAAGAAGTCTGGTACGACATGTCAAGAAGTCCCGCACGTCCTCTGCCGCTTCCATCGCTGAGGAGGTAGGAAGAGCATCCGGTACCTCCGTTAGTACTGTAACTATCCGCAGAGAGATGCACAGACTCGGTTATTATGGTAGAGCAGCTGTACACAAGCCACTGATTACAAAAGTTAATGCCACGCGTCGTTTGGCCTGGTGTGTCTCCCGTCGTTCCTGGACCGTGGAGGTCTGGAAAACTGTTCTTTGGAGCGACGAGTCGCGGTATTCACTCTTCCAGTCTGATGGGCGTGTTTGGGTGTGGCGACAGCCCGGAGAACGGCTTCTTCCTGACTGTGTACGTCCAACGGTGAAGTTCGGTGGAGGGTCCATCATGGTATGGGGTTGTTTTTCCTGGCTAGGGCTCGGCCCGTTGGTTGTTATACCCACTACCATGAACGCTGACGTTTATCTCGACGTTCTGGACAATTCGGCCCTCCCTACACTGTGGCAATACTACGGAGATGGCCATTGTTTGTTTCAACAGGATCGAGCTCCCTGCCATACTGCAAGGCGTGTGCAGGACTGGTTTCGTGAAAATAAGGTGGATTTGTTAGACTTGCCTGCTCAGAGCCCCGATCTCAACCAAATCGAGCACACGTGGGACGAACTGGAGCGACGGATATGAAACCGCACACCACGCCTGGCTTCACTTGCATCTCTTGCATCAGCTCTGCAAGAGGAATGGCGAGCCATTCCTGCACAGACTTACCGAAAACTGGTGGAAAGTATGCCTCGACGTGTTGACGCTGTAAAAAAGCAAAGGGTGGACCTACTGGTTACTAAATGCCATAATAAAACCATTTTCCCAAAATATATATATACATATACATACTAAATATATATATTTATATATACATAATAAATATATATATTTATATATACACTATATGATCAAAAGTATTCGGACACCGCATGGTTTTGGGAAAAATGGTTTTATTATGGCATTTAGTAACCAGTAGGTCCACCCTTTGCTTTTATTACAGCGTCAACACGTCGAGGCATACTTTCCACCAGTTTTCGGTAAGTCTGTGCAGGAATGGCTCGCCATTCCTCTTGCAGAGCTGATGCAAGAGATGCAAGTGAAGCCAGGCGTGGTGTGTGGTTTCGTATCCGTCGCTCCAGTTCGTCCCACATGTGCTCGATTGGGTTGAGATCGGGGCTCTGAGCAGGCTAGTCTAACAAATCCACCTTATTTTCACGAAACCAGTCCTGCACACGCCTTGCAGTATGGCAGGGAGCTCTATCCTGTTGAAACAAACAATGGCCATCTCCGTAGTATTGCCACAGTGTAGGGAGGGCCGAATTGTCCAGAACGTCGAGATAAACGTCAGCGTTCATGGTAGTGGGTATAACAACCAACGGGCCGAGCCCTAGCCAGGAAAAACAACCCCATACCATGATGGACCCTCCACCGAACTTCACCGTTGGACGTACACAGTCAGGAAGAAGCCGTTCTCCGGGCCGTCGCCACACCCAAACACGCCCATCAGACTGGAAGAGTGAATACCGCGACTCGTCGCTCCAAAGAACAGTTTTCCAGTCCTCCACGGTCCAGGAACGTCGGGAGACACACCAGGCCAAACGACGCGTGGCATTAACTTTTGTAATCAGTGGCTTGTGTACAGCTGCTCTACCATAATAACCGAGTCTGTGCATCTCTCTGCGGATAGTTACAGTACTAACGGAGGTACCGGATGCTCTTCCTACCTCCTCAGCGATGGAAGCGGCAGAGGACGTGCGGGACTTCTTGACATGTCGTACCAGACTACTTCTATCACGTTCCGTAAGTTTGCGTGGTCGTCCGGAACGTTTTTTCGCGTTAGTTGCACCGTCGTGCTTCCATCTCATGATAACATCCGCTGCAGTCGACTTTGGTATATCCTGTTTGGCTGCAATGTTTCGTATAGAAACGTTACTTAAATAACATCCGATGACGAGTCCACGTTGGAACTCGGAGAGTTCACGTCCGCGTGGCATGGCTTCACAACAGTTACTGATAACTTAACAGAACACCTCAGCATTATAGTTTCGCCAAGCTTTTTCCCAGCATACCTTTCGGCGAAGGTGATATTTGCAGAAATGCGGATTTTATTTTCCGGGGTGTCCGAATACTTTTGATCATATAGTATATATATATATATGTGTGTGTGTGTTACTTTTCGTAAAATAATTTTCATATATATATATATATATATATGTGCTATTTTTAGTAGTATGTTCATGGTGATTCATATTTAGCGACACGCTTTATTTAGCTTTTATTTAATTATTTCAGTCCATACCACAGTTTAGTTTATTATGTTTCGAACGAATGAGTTTTCTTTATTTATATTTTTTTCCGTTTCACCTTCATAAATGCTGTTTAGACTGCGCAACCACGGAACTCGGATACTCCTGAAGATTTCGTGGAATCCTTCACGATAAAGATTTTCTACATATTGATATTTTTTCCCAAAACGCGGCACTTTCATTGTTACCTTCGTAATAGAATCTAAAATTCAGATGGACAGAATAATGAAAACGTAAGTTTGAAAATACTGAAATAATTATAGATATCACAAAAACAAAAATGGTAGAATATTTTAAAATGTTCCAAAAGTTACTTTGAGCAACACGCCATTACAATATTTCATTCCACTCGGTATTAATATTATATACGAAGATTTATGAACGGTTGTTTTGTTTTGCATGCTTATATGATTACATACGATGTATATCAAGCTTTTTTGTCGATGTGTATGCCAGGAATAGTAGTTTAATCTATAATCGGCTTTATATACCGAGCGAGGTGTGTGTGTGTGTGTGTGTGTGTGTGTGTGTGTGTGTTAGTAGTTCATGAGCATGTATTGGCGTGGTCGTTAGTTAGCTATATATAAAGCGTGTTTCCTGTCGGCAACAAACTTAATTATGTATGGACAAGAGCGACAATTTTTTTTATCCGTTAACCATAAAACAGAAATGTATGGAAGGAATCTCAGCGTGCCATTGTAGAAATGTGAAATTTAGTAAGAACATGGTTCTCTCGCCACGTCGAAAGGTTGGCTGAGTCGGAGAAGAATTGCACATTAAAAAAAAAAATAGCATTATTCAGGACATTCCGCCGAACATGTTCGGAAGAACGTGCGAATACGAGCATCGAGATGGTGTTGATGTCGTTGCAGCATTTAGTTCAAACCCAGTTAACATCGTTTTTTCGATGGAATGTTTTAAGCGCAGTGCGAGTCTCCAAATTCAAATAATAAGTTTATAGGGTTAAAATTTGAAGTTATTTTCTTTCATCTTATATGACTTTTAACTTTAAAAAAAAAAAAAAAAAATCACCTCGTATTAGGATACATGGCTATCTTCCAATCGAAACAAAAGCTATTCCATTTATTTTGACGAAAGAAAACATTTTAGCATCTGCGCAATTGAAATAAGTGATAATATATAGCGGAGTAAAAGGTAATGTCGAATGCAGTTAGCTCGTAGTCTTCAAGCAACCCTTTTAAAATATTGTTTTTATATATTAGGTTTTTGTGTATATAATATCGGGTTACTCTGCCGCTGCACGCACGCATAATAATAATAATAATGTAACAATATGAAACTACAATACTATAATTTAGTGTTTAATTTATATATACTGAAGACATTGATAAGGTTCAACAAGGAACACACACACACACACACACACACACACACACACACACACACACACACA
Organism: Bathynomus jamesi; assembly: GCA_023014485.1. Classification (NCBI taxonomy): domain Eukaryota; kingdom Metazoa; phylum Arthropoda; class Malacostraca; order Isopoda; family Cirolanidae; genus Bathynomus; species Bathynomus jamesi. The sequence continues at coordinate 95,144 of JAJOZX010001451.1, forward strand.
CACACACACACAGGGTGTCCATAAAGTCACGTATCATAGGAAAATACATTTATTTGGTTTATTTATTTGGTTTATTTATTTGGTTTATTTATTTTGTTTCATTTATTTGTTCTGAAATGATTCCCACCAATCTCAAAACATGTTTGTAAACGAAAAAGCAGGATTTTTTGAATGTTCCTCAACATATTTGGCCTGATGGAGACAAATAAATAGACATTGCTTATGTTCACATAAATAAATAAATAGACATTGCTTATGTTTCTATGATGCGTGACTTTATGGACACCCTGTATATATATGGTGTGTGTGTGTGTGTGTATACATATATATATATATGTGTGTGTGTGTATACATATATATATATATATATATATATATATATATATGAAAATTATTTCACGAAAGTAACACGTGAAAAATATTTATGATGAATAAAACCACGAAGGGAAAAGAAACACAAAGTGGTGCTCAAGCGCTTTCGTCTAATGACATCCTCAGGAACAGTGTTCCTGAGGATGTCATTAGACGAAAGCGCTTGAGCACCACTTTGTATTTCTTTTCCCTTCGTGGTTTTAGTTACCCCCCTTTGCGAGGGACTGAAAGGGGGCTGCCTAAATGGCTAGGGCAATCTACAATCATAGGTATATTTTGTATTTTTGTTATTTTTGCGTTAAGCCATAAATATATTTTGAGTTCATTGTTGGTAGCTGTTTGGAGCGTCAATAAATCAGTTAGAAGTTATGATTGAAGTGTCATCCGTATACTAGCAACAGGAAGAATTATTTAATGATCGGTGGAAGTCATTTGCATGGAGGAGGAGCAGGGTAGGTGCCAAAATACTCCTTTGAGGCACTCCATGGGATGCGTCTTGTCTGTGGTGTGAAAGAGTTATTTTATGAATTGTATCCTGTTAGTCAGGTGGGAGCTAGTTCCCTGAAACTTTTTTTTTTTTTAGGATGTCATGAAATAGCGTCAAAGGCTTTAGCTGCAGTAGATGAAATACAATGATTATTTGTTGATGTTTTCTTGTCGTTTAGATTGCTGTAAAGTTCTTCTAATATAGCAGTCCGAAAGATTGTCGCTGCTTCGTAAGTACCAAATAACACACCATATATATATATATATATATATATATATATATATATATATATATATATATATATATATATATATATATATATATATATAGGGTGTCCCAAAAAAAAACTATATACTCTTTATAGCATCATATATTTTATAATTTAAAAAAAACAAAACAATATATTGTTATAGCAATTGCCAATGAAAGGTAAATTAGTAATCTAAGTGATCAAAATGTTATAGCGAGTTGTTTGCATATAAAATTTAATTAACTATGCCAAGTGCTCAAAATGTTCTCCGGCGGCATGAATGCACTTTCAATCCAACAAAATCGTGTGGTCTGATGAAGCTACCTTCAAGCTGAATGGCACAGTAAATCGACACAACTGCAGGTACTGGTCACTTGATAATCCACACGTTTATGTGGATAAACATGTTAATTTACCAGGATTAACAGCATGGTGTGGTTTATCATCCAGGGGTTTGGTTGGGCCATTTTTCTTTAATGGGACAGTTACCGGTGCCGCATATCTCGACATGCTGCGGACAGAAATTATACCTGCAGTTCGGAAGTTGTTTGGAAACGACGACTTTTACTTTCAACAAGATGGAGCCCCCCCCCCCCCCCTTATTGTCATTGTGATGTCAGAAGGTACCTCGATGAAACGTTGCCTAACCGTTGGATAGGACGAAGAGGAAGCGTTGAGTATCCTCCACGTTCACCGGACTTGACTCCACTTGATTTTTACTTGTGGGGCTACCTGAAGGATGCAGTTTATGGTACAAGACCTGCAGCACTCGAACACCTTAAGGATGCAATTAAGGGAAATTGCGGGACCATCACAGCATCCACATTTCCATGTCTGCGAATCAGTTAGTCGACGCATTCAAAAGTGCATTCATGCCGCCGAAGAACATTTTGAGCACTTGGCGTAGTTAATTAAATTTTATATGCAAACAACTCGCTATAACATTTTGATCACTTAGATTACTAATTTACCTTTCATTGGCAATTGCTATAACAATATATTGTTTGTTTGTTTTTAAATTATAAAATATATGATGCTATAAAGAGTATATAGTTTTTTTTGGGACACCCTGTATATATATATATATTTTAGTAGGGTTGTTTAACCTTCGCAACATCTAAGGTCATATGACCGAGGCGGACCTACAGCTTTACGTGGGATCCGAACCACGGGTCGCTACATAATCTGGGCGCGGAGGACGGGCTCCCATCCAACTACTACCCAGACCCAATGTCGCTTAACTTCGCTGATCTCCGGGAAGCGGTGTTACGACATTGACCACGACGTAGCCATATATATATATATATATATATATATATATATATATATATACACACACACACACATATACTTTTCAAATGTAATGTTCCGTGCGATGATTCCTCATTTCACGAAGGTCAAGCTTGTTGCCCCTCCTCTCGAGTTGGTTTCGTGTACTCTCCACCTCACATAACCAGGTACGCCCGGCTCATCGGGGATTGTTCTGAGCCAGGCGTCTAATCTTCTTTTGAAGATGTCCACCGCAACACCACTCGTGTTCCTTAGGTCTTTGGGCAGCTTATTAAACCGTCTTGGTCCTCTCACAACAAAACTTTTCTTTCGCGGTTAAGGATGTTCCCTGTCTAGTCTTGAATTTGGGAACACGACACAGTCTTCCTTTTCTACTTTCCACTGTTGTTTGGGGAGTTACCGGGTTCAGAGAAAGATTAGGGACTAGTTTCTCCATTATTTTCCAAGTGTAAATAATGGTGTATATCTCTCTCCTCCTTTCCAGTGAATATAGGTTTAATTCGTGTAACCTTTCCCAGTAATTTAGTTATTTGCACTCATTGATCTTGGCTGTGAAGCTTCTCTGAATCCCTTCTAGCCGTCTGTCTTCTTTTTTATATGGGCATGTTAGGACCGAGCAATATTCCAACTTGGGTATGATCAGTGTTTTCAGTAGAGGAATCATTATATTCCCATCCCTTCATTTAAAGGTTCTCAGTATCTGCCCAGTTATTCTCTTTGCTCTGTTTACGGCAATCTTATTTTGTGTTTCAAATTTCACATCATCTGTCATTACAACCCCTAAATCTTTTGCTTTAGAATTTCTCTGAATTTCCTGTCCATTTCGGGTATAATATTCCATGGATTTTAGGTCCTCCCTTTTTCCATACCGTAACAGTTGTAATTTCTCAGTATTAAACTTTATATTGTTGTCCTATATAAAACTTTTGGTTAGCTTCCGCCCGAATTGTTCATTCTGACGAAGGTCAAGCTTTTCACTCCACCTTAGACCTACAGTTTAACGTGGAATCCGAACCACGCTCCACCAGCAGTCCAGCGTCTTAACCACTAGGCCACACAGGGTACCCCTTTATCCACCAACCACTTTCTTTGTGTGGAAGGATGAACAGCTGGGTTTTGCCTCGCGCCGGCTGCCGTCGCCGGGTCTCGAACCCGGGGCCGATGGATTCGTAGTCAGCGACGCTAACCACTACGCCATCGAGGATTATAAAGATTATAATTTTATATGTAATAATTTAATGTTCCCCCTGTATTTACGGGTATTTCTGTACGAAGCGAACTGCTGCTATCTCTACTCTGAGCAAGCAGCGCGACCGAGGAAACAGTAAGACTTTTCTAAAGCGTTTATTAATTTATAGTTAATTTATGGGTGGGGCTTTTGATTAAAGGTTAATTCAATAACTACATGAGAGTTAGCGAGTGAGTGTATACTCGCATGATAGTAATTACGTTATCCGCCCTTTATTTTGCAGTTCCACTTTTTATTATTTTTCATTACAATTTGTTACGTCTTACACTTCTAACAACAGAAAGGAGTATGTTTATAAGATAAATTGCCGGGCGAACGTTACATGGACTTTCGTAGAGTTCTTTTATGGGCGTTCTCCTACTGGTTAAAAAAAAAGGCCGTAACTTCTTTTTTTTTTTTATGCAGGAAGGAGGGGACGAGGGCGCATATCCGCAAAAAACGCCCTTCCCTCAGAAGAAGAACGGAGCCAAAATCAAGATCAAAGGTTTTTGAGATACCTGGACATTTTGCGTTTGAAAGATTGCGGGAAGGATGGACTGAGGAAGATTGTTCCAGAGTTGATCGGTTGAGTAGATGAAAGATTGAAAATAGCGATTAACCCTTACGTTAGAGAGTTGGACAGAAAAGGAATGAGAATATGTCGAAAGTGTGCTACTGCGCGCTCTCCTTAAAGAAGGAGGCATGCAGTTAGAGAGTTCAGAAGAGCAGTGTCTGTTATAATAGTGATAGTAAAGAGAGAGAGAGAGAGAGAGAGAGAGAGAGAGAAGACGAAAAACCTTTGATTCCACCCGGTCAAATAGAGCTGTATGGGTTCAGCCACCTCACACATGAGAAACTTACTCCAAACAGGGTCTGACAAAACCCTTGTACAGAGACAGCAATTGAGTGGTGATGAAGAAACTGCGGAGTCGGTACAACACACCTAACTTCTTAGAAGCTGTTTTGGAAAGAGAATATATGTGATCTTTCCAGGAAAGATCACGAGAAAAAGAACGCCAAGAATGTTAAGAGGAAGGATTGAGTTGTGTACTGTTGAAGGTAAGGGGATAGTTGTGTGGAAGATTGTGATGAATAGACACATGGAGAACCTGAGTTTTTGAGGTACTGAAACCCACAAGGTTTTCTCTTCCTTAATCAGATATAGCAAAAAGATCGGAGGTCAGGTGTACCACAGCCGTCCTACTCCAATCATGGAGTGACTGTTTCGAGAGGGACGCTTTGCGAAGCAGGTGGAGAAGTGAAGAGTGAAATCATCGGCAAAGGAGTGAATAGGACAGGAAGTGCGACTTAATAGGTCATTCGTAAATAAAAGAAAAAAGTGGGTGACAGAACAAAACCCTGAAGAACACATCTACAACCGCAGCTATAGATCGGCCAGAAAGGAACTCAGAGATGAAGGCACAGATAGAAGGATAGAAATCGAAGGGAGGCAGCTTGGAAATTAAAGATTTGTGCCAGACTCTATCAAAAGCTTTTGATAAGTCTTGTGCGGTAGCAAATGTTTCACCGAAATCCCGAAAGGATCTACAGAAGCCAAGGCTAACAAAGACCCTAAGATCCACTCTAAGGTTAGCCCGAGAGAAAGGAAAGAGTAGGGGGTTAAGAGAAGAGAATAAGGGGTTAAGTAAGTAGCAACACATATCACTCTTGGGTTAACATTCATTCAGAAAAAGACAAAGAAAGACTCACCATCATCATCCGCCGGCCACTGCCGACAAGTCGGAAAAATAGTCGCAGTGAATAGGAAAGGAGTGAAAGATGAAAAGAAGTAAAATAAGAGCGCTTACAAACCATGCAAACACAGTATTAACTCAAACACTGTCATACCATGCAAACTACAGACATGCAAACTACAGACATGCAAGTAAAGAGAGGATAAGAAAAGGGGGAAAAAAAAAGTAGGAAGACTATAACAAAAAGTGGATTAGTTTACGCTACGAGCTACATCTACGTTCGTGTTAGTCTATTTTTTTTTTATTGCTGGCATATCACAAGCTGGCATTAATCGTCAACAGACGAACTCCTGTTGCTAATTGGTTTATTTTAAACAACGTTAATATTTTTAAAATGCCTATCTAAACGGTTTTTAAACATATTAACGCTGGTAGAGTTCACGACGGACGCGGGAAGATTATTCCATTTATCAATTACTTTAAACGTAAAAAAGTTTTTAGCGATGTTAGTAATGAATCGTCTGTCACGCAACTTAAATCCGTTATTACGAGTATTGCTATTATCGAAAGTGAACAGTTTGTCAAAATTTACGTTATCGATTTTATTAACGATTTTGAAAACTTCAGTAAGCTCCCCGCTTAATCTCCTAGTTTCGAGTGAATGCAAGTCTAACTCTAATCCTATCTTCGTAAGACTTGTTGCGCAATGACGGGATTAGTTTCTTGGCGCGACGCTGAACCCTTTCCAACCAATCAATATCCTCACGCAAATACGGGCACCAAAACTGAACGACATATTCTAAATGAGGCCTGACTAGGGACTTGTAAAGGGGCAATATAATATTCTTCGATTTAAATTCAAAATTACGCGCTGTGAAGCCTAACATCCTATTAGCTTTTGAGCAAGACTCCAGGCACTGGTTCCTAACTTTTAAATCCTTAGATACGCGTACGCCTAAATCTACTTCCTCGTCAACGCTCGCTAACCGTCTATTGTCCATCGTGTACGTGTAATTATTGTTACGAGAACCTATGTGCAAAACTTTACATTTGTCTACGTTAAATTGCATCTGCCACTTATCCGTCCACTCCATAATCCTATTTACATCGTCTTGGAGCCTATTTCTATCGTCCACGTTAACAACTTTACCGCCTATTTTAGTATCGTCCGCGAATTTTGACACGTTATTGGCCAAACCTACATCTATGTCGTTAATGTAAATTACGATTAGCAATAGGCCCAACACTGAACCCTGAGGGACACCGCTACCTACACCCAACCACCCCGATTCACTACCATTAACAACGACCGTCTGTTTCCTAGCACGAAGCCATTCCTCCCTCTCTGAGAGAGGATTGTGAGAAGAGAGGTGTTTAAGAATCTTCCTTTTAAGGATAGATTCAAAAACTTTAGAAAGGCAAGAAATTAAAGCAATTGAACGATAGTTGGAAGGTTGAGATTGGTCACCCTCCTTTGGGACATGCTGAATAAAAGCGAACTTCCAACAGGAAGGAAAAGTACCAGATGAAAGACAAAGACGAAAGAGTTTGCCTGGGCAGGGTGTCAGCACAGAAGCACAGTTCTTAAGAACAACAGGAGGAACACCATCAGGACCATACGCCTTCCTAGAGTTGAGCCCAGATAGGGCAGAAAGAACATCTTTGGAAGATATTCTAATTTCAGACATAATTAAGTCAGGGTGAGGAGGAGAGGGAAGAACAACACCGGAATCGTCCATGGTTGATTTGGAGGCGAAGGGTTCAACTTTATCAGGAGAAGAGACGGCAACTGAGCCGTCGGTTTGGAAAAGAGGAGGGAAAGAAGAAGCAAAGTTAAGTTGTTGAAGAGGTTCTTAGCTAGATGCCAGCGAGAAGACTTAGAATTGGATATGTTTTCAGATTTTTGTCTGATGAAGGAATTCTTGACAAATTGAAGAACAGATTTTGCACGATTCGGGGCAGAAATACGAGTATAAATTGAGTGAGCGTCAGGAGTTGGATGGCGTCGTTACCTTCTGAAAACCTCCCTTCCGTTGCGGATAGCATTAGAAAATGTAAACAAAGGTTTTTTTTTCATTAGTAGTAGGAATAGAATATGGAATGTACGCCTTCATGCCTGAGAGAATCACCTCCGTGATGCACTCAGCTTACTCGGAAGGTCCCCGGCCTCGGAAGCAGTAATCATTCTATGGGAAATCAGAGTAGTACTGTCTAAGGGCCTCCCAATTTAGTGGCTCCGAAGTTCCAGAGGCGTCTCCTCTTCGGAGGATCGAAAGGTCGAATTGGAGCGATAGGACAGGAAACAGATAGGATTGTGAATGGAGGAGTCCAGCGGAGAAAAAAGTTTGACAGAATAAGAGGAGGAGAGGTAAGAAATAAATCCATAATGTTGGGCCTATCTCCAAGTTGATCGGGGATACGAGTAGGGTGCTGTACAATCTGCTCTAGGTTATTCAGAAAAGAAAAATTGTAAGCTAGTTCACCAGGGATGTTAGTGAAATGGGAGGAAAGCCAAAGGTGGTGGTGAACATTGAAATCTCCTAAAATGGAGATTTCAGCAGAAGGCGAGTGGAATAGAATGTATTCCACTTTGGAAGTAAAGTAGTCAGAGAGTTTTGGATGGTAGAGAAAGGTAGACAGCGCGGATGTATTTAGTTTGAGATTGGCATGTAAGCCGTAGCCAGAGGGAGGATTCAAGTTCAGGAATACGAGAATAAGTGTTAGGTCATTGCGTACATATTAACATGTTAGCTTTAACACGATTTGAAAACACCTTTGAAAACACCAATTCCTCTCTTCATGTCACTTTTTAAGCCTAAACAGTTTGTTCCGCCAAATAAATAACCGTCATACACATTGATCACCTTAATTAACAAATAGAATTTAAATTAATTATTAAATTTCTTTTGACAATATACAGGGTTGTTAGAAATTCGGGAAGAGTTTTAAGAATAAATAAATTTTTAATTATTCCCAGGGCTACTTCTTAGACAATTTTAGTGGGTGGGTTAAAATATTTTTTTATTTGTATTTCATCACAAATAACACAAACCAAATAAAATGTGTATGTTGCTGCACACACACACACACACACACACACACACACACACACACACACACACACACACACACACACACACACACACACACACACTATATACAGCCTTGGCCAAAAGTATTAGCCATCCTATTTATATGGGTAATAGTGTTATTCCTGTCTTGAGGTTAGAGAAAAAATATAAAACAAGAAGAAAGTTTATTCTGAAATATTTTAATACCTAGTACACCCACCATTTGTCTTTATTATAGCTTGAATGTGTCTTGGCATCGAATCGACTAATTTTTTGCAAGTTTCAATAGGCATTTTTTCCCATTCTTCGAGAAGCTTAGCATGAAGTTCAGCTTTAAACGAAGGCTTTGTCTCCGGACAACCTTGCGTAATACTGCCCACCGGTGTTCTATGGGATTAAGGTCTGGGCTTTGGGGTGGGGGCACTCCAAAAGTTTGATTCCTTTCGCGTCAAGCCAATTTCGAGTTGCTCGAGATGTGTGGCAAGGTGCATTATCTTGCTGGAATGTAATGTCACCTTTGTTTACTCCTGGGTAAAGCTTTTCCATAAATGGGCCCAGAACTTGTTATAACATGGCAGTATACAACGAGGAATTCATCCTCCCCTGGCACAAAAACAGTTTTCCAACTCCTCCAGAAAACATGCAGCCCCAACCATTATTTGGTTGGCCAAATTTTACTGGCTTGTATGCTTCGCCTACTCTTCGCCTTACAAACGTTGCACCAGGAGAGCTGAAAATCTGAAAGAATCCAAGAGAAATCAAACTTTTTATGATTCCCTATAAAATCCAAAAGGCAGGGTATTTATCAATTTTGATGGTACAAGGAAATAGAAGAAGGATTTTACTAATTACCTCGAAGTTACTTTCGTCTGACCAAAGCACTTTTCCCCAATCTTCGGAGGTCCAATGTTGGTGGTTTTTTTTTTTTTTGCCCATTTAAGTTTTTTTTTTTTTTATTTGTTTCAGACAGCCATGGTTTCTTTCTGGCTTTTCGTGCTTTGAGATCAGACTCCAGAAGCCTTCTTCTCACTGTTCTAGATGACACACTTTTGTTTTTTGCTTGGGATAGCTCTGCAGCTAGCTCAGATGATGTTTTGTGGCGACTTTGCAAAGATGAGCGTTTCAAGAATCGATCCTCCCTAGCATTAGTAACCCTCTTTCGCCCACTCCTTGTCTTAGATGCGTGGCTCTTGGTGTCCTGAAGACGTTTTATAGTTGTTCGAACAGCGCACCTTGAACATTTAAATTTTCTTGCAATTGAAGCTTGCGAAAATCCTTCAGAATGAAAAACCTCGATTTTAGCCCTTTCAGATTCGATTAACTCTCTTTTCTTACCCATTGTTCGAAACTTATGAATATCTCTGAAAAAATCAACATTTTGATAAAGTTTTCCAAGAAATTAACCATGGAAGCAGGTTTTTATAATACTTCAATTTTTTTAGAAAATAGGTGGAACTCAAAAATTTAAATAAATTAAAATACCTCGGCAAAAGTGCTCGATCAAAGTGCAAATTTAGTCATACCGTATTATAATCACAAAACTCTAAGCTAATTATTTCATTGGTCGAATATTATCTATAATCACCATAAACGAGGTTTCAGGGAGTGGCTAAATACTTTTGGCCAAGGCTATATATATATATATATATATATATATATATATATATATATATATATATACAGGGCGTCCCAAAAAATGTATACACACTTTAACAGCTGATAGCTCAATTGATGTTTCTTTCTTTCCAAGTTAAACCCATTAGAATTAATAATGGCAGTCAGACTAAGCTTTGAACAAAGGAAATTCATTCTAAAATGCTACTGGAAGTGTGAAAACGCAGTTGAAGTGCAAAGACAGTTCAGGAGGGAGTTTCAAACAGATCCACCAACGCGACTTACCATCACTCGAATTAGAGATAAGTTTGAAGCCGATGAAACTGTTCAGAATGTCCACAAGAAGCGTTCCGGAAGACCACGGACATCGACAAGCCCCACAAAGCAAGAAAGAGTACTGGAAACGTATCACCAAAGTCCAAGAAAATCTGTGCGGCAAGCGAGTCGTGAGGTAGGAATTTCAGAATCGTCTGTCCAACGCATTTTGAAGCGCTGTCAATGGAAAAGTTACATTCCAAGATTAGTCCATGCTATTAATGAAGATGATGATCCGGACCGAAGAGTGGAGTATTGCGAGTGGTACTTGGCACGATGTGGATGTGGATTGGACGAAGGGGTTTCGTAGAATACCCTCCGCGTTCACCAGACCTCACACCACTAGACTTTTTTTATGGGGATACTTAAAAGACAAAGTCTACGCTATAAAACCTGCAACAGTCGCTGAATTGAGAGCAGCCATTGAACGAGAATGCACACAAATACCAAACGAAATGTTTCGTGATGTTTGCGATTCCATTGCTTCGCGTTATCAGCAGTGCCTGGACCAGAACGGACGTCAGTTTGAAAACAGGCGTTGACAAAACAATTAAATAATGTCTGTAGATTCTATTACATTTTGAAAATGAAATGTATTTTAATAAACACTGCCTTTATAAGTATTTAAAGTGTGTATACATTTTTTTGGGACGCCCTGTATATATATATATATATATATATATATATATATATATAATTATATATATATGTTAATGTTAATGTTAAACACAGACCGTGCTTGGAACAAGGAACTCTTCTGGGAAAATTAAATCCACTATAGTCCGAATAAGTAATGGTAAATGACAAATACCATAGTTTTTCTTTTTCATGATGCTAGCCCGACGTGGGCAACGGGTCTCTCGCAAAGAGGTCCCATAAATATAGCTTCCCTCACCAGCTATCTGCAAAGCAGACAGGATCCAGCTTTAGGACATGGATCTAGGGTTTAAAGCAAGCCTAGTCCCACTACATTCAGAACCTCTATATAAGTAAAAGACTCGTTGCATTCACGTCGGATTGAATAAATCAAAGAAAAAGGGGTAACTATTGTATTTTTAGCCAAAAAAACAAAACTTAAACCTCAACCGGGACATTGAGCGTCCACTTTTCAAGGCAGTATATATATATATATATATATATATATATATATATATATATATATATGTATATATATATATATATATATATATATATATATAAATACTCGATGAGTCGGAATTCGAGATGAGTCGGACTCGTCTTCTGTTTATTTTACTGAGAGAAGTGTTTCATTTCCTATGTCAAGTGCCATTATTATTTTGTTTCTTTTACTAAGTGAAGTGTTTTTTTAATACTGTATTGTACGAAAAGGTAAACAATAAATTTTTGTGTTTCGCGCTCAAAATAATTCCAGCAACGGTAAGTGAAACAAAGTTTTATTGTTTTTTAATGTTTATTTTGAACATTGTATTAGACTCTCACTAATCAAACTTAAAAGGTTAGAGAGTATTTATGCCTCTTTAGAGATAAATAGTGGGGTAATTAAGGTAATTCGCGATGAGTCGGACTGGCTAGAGTCCTATATAGTCAGACTTATCGAGTATTTACTATAATATACAGTATATATATTATGTAAACCTTGTTAACCTTGTTAACCTTGTTGCTGTTTCGTGCGTTGGTCTCTTCACACGGAGGTCAAGCTGGTGGCCCCGCCTCAAGGTCTGGCTTGGTGGAGGAGTGAGTTGCTTTCTTGCGCTCTCCACCGTACATAGCCAGGTACACCCGGCTCATCTGGTACCGTCGTGAGCCAGACATCGTCTTCTCTTGAAGACTTCAACTTTGACCCCTGTAACGTTTCTGAGGTCCTTTGGAAGCTGGTTGAAAAGTCTTGGCCCCCCTGACAACCAAGCTATTTTCCTTCAGTGTTGAGGAGATCCCTTGTTGGGCCTTTAATTTGGGAACACTACACATTCTGCCTTTTCTATTTTTCAGTGTTTGAATGGTAATTGGGTTTAGTTTTAGGTTTGGTACCAGTTTTTCGACCATTTTCCATATGTATATTATGGTGTACCTTTCTCTTCTTTCCAAGGAGTACAGATTTAGTTTACGTAGTCTTTCCCAGTAGTTGAGTTCTTTGCAGCCATCAGTCTTTGCTGTGAAATGTGTCTGCGTTTCTTCTAGTTTATTAGTTTCTTCCTTTTTATATGGGGACGTCAAAACTGAGCAGTATTCAAGTTTTGGTATAATCAGTCTTTTTAGCAGGGGAATCATTACTGTCCTTTCCCTTCTTTTGAACGTTCTTAGCACCTGTCCCGCGACTCATTTTGCTTTATTTATCGCTATCTGATTTTGTGTTTCGAATTTGGCATCATCTGTTATTATTAACCCCAGATCGGTCGCTTTCGTGCTTCTCTGAATTTCCTGTTATCTGGAGCATAATATGCAGTCTGTTTAACTTCCTCTTTTCTACCATATCTCAAGAGCTGAAATTTCTCGGTGTTGAATGACATGTTATTGTTTTCTGACCATTTGTATATTTTGTTCGTGTCCCTCTGCAAGGCCTCCACTTCATTTACATCGCTGATTTTTGTATCGTCTGCGAAGGATGTTACTACACTGTTGCTGTTTACCTCGCTGTCTATGTCTGTTAGCATGATAATGAACAGGAGTGGGGCCAGTACTGTCCCTTGTGGTACTGAGTTGCGTACTTCCGATTCTGATGATGATACCTTGAATTTTGACGACCTGTAGACGTTCTCTGAGGAAGTTGTAGATCCATTTTCCCACTTTGCCTGTTATTCCCATATATTTCATTTTATGTGCTATTATACCGTGATCACATTTGTCGAAAGCTTTAGCAAAATCCGTGTATATGACATCGTAGTTGTCATTGCCTTCCGGTGCATGTAGGATATTGTTGTAGTTTTATTAGTTGCGATAGGCATGTTCTACCTGATCGGAATCCGTGGTGATTATCGTTGAATCTTTCCAGTGTCTCCAAGAAATCATAAATTTTCTCTCTAACTATTCTTTCAAATACTTTGGTGAGGTGGGACGCCAACGACACTGGTCTATAGTTCTTTGCTTGAGATATATCCCCTCCTTTATATATAGGGACAATGTTTGCTGTTTTCAAGATGCTCGGTATTTCCCCAGTGTTCTGGGATCATATCCATATCGAGTATAAAGGTGTAGCTATTTCATTTTTACAGTTTTTAATCAATAATGTGTTCCAATTATCCGGACCTGCAGCTGAATGTGGTTTCATTAGTCCTATAGCTCTCGCTACATTTTCTGGGGTAAAATCAAAGTCTGTTATACACTCTCCTTGCAATTTCTCTTCAAAGAATGCATCTGTGTCAGGTATCGCTTTGTCACTTTTTCAGGTACTGAAAACTGATTCATACTGGGCTCTCAATGTTTCAGATATTTCTTTTGGGTCGTCGGTTAGTTCATTATTTCCTTTCCTTAAGGGTCCGATAGTAGCGCGGGTTTTTTGTTTTCCTTTTCGCATAGCTATAGAAGTATTTTGGATTTTCCTTTATTGCTTCTTCCGCCTTTTTCTCTTCCCCCCCCTCCTCTGTATGGTCCTTAATTAGGGTTTGTATTTCCCTATCAATACCCACCAGTTTTTCTTGTATTACTTTCTTGGCATTACCTCCGCAGTTGCCTAACTTCGCCTCCACTCTCTCTCTTTTGCGGAATAGTCTTTTCTTTTTGCTTCTCTAGCCAGTTCCTCTTTCCTTTTGCCGTGATTTCGGAGCATAGTTTTCTAAAATTCTCAGCGTCTTTTCTTCCAAGGTTGTTAGCATTTCTTCAATTGTTTTAGTCTCTAAAACTGTTCTCCACTCTATTTGGGCCATGTGCGACCTGATTGCTTCCCAATTTATAGCCTTGGAGTTTAAGTTAAAGGCCCCAAATTTGCTTGTTTCCGCAGTATGTGTATTGTCTTTTAATGTTGTCATATTTGTTGATATCTCGATTAAGTTGTGGTCTGAGATAATGGTTGGGGTTATTTTTATATCAGCAATCAAGTTCGTGTTATTCGTGAATACCAGATCCAGGCAGTTATTTTTTCTGGTATTTTCTGTTATCTGTGTCAGCATAAACTCATTTGTGAGAGCCATCAACATATTTGCTTGCTCCTGGTCTTCTCTTGTTGGGATGTTTGGAGGTCTATAGATGACTATCAGTATCACGTTTAGTTTTTCTATTTTCAGTGCTAGGAGTTCCACAAAGCTGTTGGATTTACTTATTATCGTCTCTGTCATATGAGTCATGTACATATATAGCACAGCCACCTTTGCGTCTCGTCGTTCTATCCGCTCTTAGTAAGTTGAAGTAATGTTCGCAGTTTTCACAATTTCCTTGGCAATCCTTAAGATGAGTTTCTGTGAGGCATGCGATGTCCGCCCTTGTTTCGTCCATAAATCCTTTCAGGTACGAAACTTTATTGAGTGATTGTTTTGGTCTTATTCCTTGAATATTAGTCAGGACAATATTTGTTTTTTTTGTTTTTCGTTGCCCCTTGCATGACTCCAGATTCCTGGGATCTTGGGAGCATTGCTCCAGTAAATTTGACGATGAGAAAAAGTAAATTTGGGTTTGGGTTTTGTTCATCCGCTAGACGTTATGCAATTTTTTTGCGTATACGTTCTTGTACAAACCAATTTTTTAAATTACAAATTTAGTTATTTTAAGTTTAGTTGGTAATTCCATATTTAACAATTATTTTATTTTTTGTTAAGCTTCAATGTTTTGATAATTAAAATTTTATTAAAACGTATATTTTTTTAATATAAAATTATCAGGATTGGACTATGTTCCATTGATCTCGGCCAGGTTTGATAAATTGGCCAGATAATTACTTGTGCGGTTTTAAGTAATCCACCATGACTCTAGAATTGAAAAGTTTAGTTAAGTTTAAACTTACTTTTACTTACTTTTACTTACTCTTCCTTACTTTTACTAAGTTTAAAGCACTTACTTTTACTTACTTTCATTGTACTATATTTACTTACTTTTACTCACTTTTACCATACTATATTTACTAACTTTTACTTATTTTGTATTTTTTCAGGTAGTCAATAACACAGGTCAACAAAAAAACATTTTTTTTTCGTTGCCAAGGAAATTCGTACGAATTTAGGGTATTTTGGGGTTGCTGAATTCCAAAATGAAAGTAGTTTTTCCGATTTGGCTCTACTTCTGAGATAATGAATACCCTCAATTAATAGGAAACGTAACCATAACGCGTGCATATGGGAAACTACCGGAACATTCTAGATGGTGAGACCGAATAAAATGCCATTATGTATTTCATGTGTTTGCTTTTGTATGATTTGAGACAATTTCAATGCGATTTGTAAGTAGGCTCCGCCTGAACATTAAATTTTTTGCATTTTTACGTGTTTCAATGGGGTACCAATTATCTCATAAATTAGAGCCAATCTAGCAAAACCGATGTCATATTCGGAATCAGCACCACAAAGTTACCCCAAAATCACTCTAATATGATTGGCAATAAAATGAGTGTTGACCAGTGTAATCAATAATGGATCCTAATATTGATGAAGTTGGAGAGAAAAGTGAGGGTGTTAAAAGGGGTTACTTTTGTGGTCAATGCAAGAACAAATATTCAAAGAAGCAAAACTGGGAGGAACATTTTAATTCCCAAAAAAATATTTGTTTACAATACAAGAGGTCCCAGAGTTTGGGCCCACAGCTTAGATATTGCAGTAAAGAAATACCAGGATGAAGTGCAGCAAAGAGATACGGCAAAGCAGTCATTTAGTTTGTTCACAAAATGTGCTAGTGCTAGACCTCAGAAAAATGAACCAACTTCATCAACTGCTAATCTAGAAAATGAAACTTTTTCACTAGATGTTTCACAGACTGAAGAAAGTGCTTCTCCTCCACCTAAGAAACAAAAGGTAAGTGAGGAATCTGCGCATCAGACTAACAAAACTGCTTTAGAGGAATTTGAAAATTCCCAAATCCAGAAGACATTGAATTGAAGAAAATTTGTAAACTAAGTGAGCTTTTAGACTTTATTCAGAATCACTCTTCAAATCTGAGATCAGGCCTTGATTATACCAATATGGTTCTGACAATATCATTGGTTTTAAGAGACCAAAACTCAAATCTGATACTCGCATGGTTAATTACGAATTTGATCAATTTGACAGATTTGTGGAAAATTGTGTGTTTTTTGATCATCCACAAGAGAAAGAAATTAGTGCCAAGTTCTATGTATTGATTTCCTATGTAACAAAGATTATGTTGCAAGTAGCTCAAAAAAACCACAGTTAGTGCAGAATTTGTAGAAAATATATTTTATAAAGAAGGAGGGAAAACTGTTATGTTAAGAGTGATGGAAACAATTTCCAAATTAGCTAATGGAGGAAATGCAAATGATGTAGTTTCTGAATTTAAGCACGATACCACAGGGCAGCAAAAGGAACTAACAGCTGAGGATTACATCCTAAATGAAGTTTACAAATACATCAAGAAACGTTCTGATTACTACCAGGTTGCTGAAGTTGCTAGACCATCCAGAACCAGATCTGAAAGTAGTTTTACAAAAGACTCAGTGATAAATTGGCTGACAGAATATATAGAACAGCTGTGGAAAGGAATCACAGAGAGATTAAAGCATTTTGATAAAGATGGATCAACTGCCTGGAGTGAAGCACCAGTTGAAGGGACATTCTCCATTCTTGGTTACATTGTTGAACACAAAGGATCCATTAAGCCATCTCATTTGACTAAGCTGTGCAGAATTGTGAAGGAGGGTCCAGCTCCAGGCACTAGATCTGCTGTAATGATCACACAGAAAGCCATTGATCAGTGGCCAAGCATACATGGCGGTAAATTCACAACAAATGCCTACATGCAAGGTCTAACATCGTCCACTGTTGCTGCTGCAATGAATAAATAAACTTAAGGTGAGTTATAAACTGTACATTATTGTATTATTATGTTTAGCTAAAACAATTTGTAATTGGTATGTCGTCAATTCAAGAGTTTACTATCATTAACCTATCTAGTGGTGTAAGGGAAAAAAAAGTAAATTCAGAGTTGTGCTCCAGTAAATTTTTTCAAATCTGGAGTCATGGCCACTTGTGCAGTTTAAGTTCGTTTTCCTTCGATATCGCTTGTTTCGTTGCTCTATGATCCTACGAGAGAGATCCGTTTCCTCCTACCTGTTCTGGTAGCTTCTTGCCCGGAAGCGGTTTGGCTTGGGGGGTTTCAAGCCGTGTCAACTGTATGCGTTGGATGACATTTAGCAGCCGTATCGTGTCTGCGATGTTGAAAAAAATTTTTAGTTCGCTAATTGTGTTCCTATTGTTATTCTTATTGTCATTTAAATTTTGTCCTTTGTTCTTTGAGTCCTTTGGGACAAAGCTGGGCACTTGCGTTTTTTTTTGCGGTACTGCGGTACTACCGTGTTTGTCGGTACCGCGGAAAGTACCGCGGGAAATTTGAATGCGGTAGCGGTACTGCGTTATGCGGTACCGGTTTGGTAGTGCGGTACCGCAAAAAAAACCGCAAGTGCCCAGCTTTGCTTTGGGAGATGTTGATAGTAGCATTTTTTCCCATATTTGCAGGTTCCATATTTTGCATAAGTCCTGTATATATATATATATATATATATATATATATATATATATATATGTGTATATATATATTATTATATATATATATGTATATATATGTATATATATATTATATATATATATATATGTATATATATGTATATATATATGTATATATTATGTATGTATATATATGTGTATATATGTGTATATATATGTATATGTATATATATATATTATATATTATATATATATATATAATATATATATATATACAGTATATATACATATATATACACACACACACACACCACACACTCGTACATGTTACAGGGATTCTGATAACTAGGAATTTCATGAAATCCCTAAATAAATAATTCAGGGATTTCATGTAAGGTTGTCGCGATATTTTCGTTAAACCTACTGGAAAATTATTGAATGCCCGGTGAGGTTATAATTGAATGCCCAGTTTGGTCAACTGTACGCCCTTGACGATTGGTTAGGTTAAGTCGTGATATTTTTGTTGACACTAACGGAAATATCACGATTTAACTTTGTGAAATCCCAGAACATTTTAGGAATTTCTTGAAATCCCTAATTACACAGATTCCCTGTAACATATATATGTTTGCCTCCAACGGACACTATTTGGGATGAAGTAACTTACTCTAAAAACATTACACAAAGATGGTTGTGTTACTGTTAGGGAGTGGAAAAATCAGGGTAAAACTGGTTTTCATAATCAAAAAGTATGGTTGGGGAGAAAAAGTTCTTACATAATGTAATTATTATTTATTTGTTTTATTATTTTTTTTGGGTGGGGGTGGGGGGTGGGGGTGGGGGGTGGGGGGTTCAATGTTGTTAGTGTCTGTTTAAGGAAATATGAACTAAAAATATTAATTTGTATATAATACATCTGAAAGACAAAAACGTTATAGTTAGTCAATTCTAAATAAAGTGAACTATGTATTTGAATGCCATTTCATAATGGATACACTTGCTACCATCTAGTTGTATAAATGTAAATAGTTAGACTTAAAAATTCAAAGAAAATGTAATCCATGTTTGGTGTAAAACAGTGCTACCAACTAGTAACTAGCGTAACTAGTGTTTCACGAGACAAGATAATTTACTTATCTTAGAAAAGTAGCTTTTAGTTTATAATTGTACAGTCATGCAGCGTATACTTTGTTGCATTAGTTTACTTCACTAAAGCACACAAATATTATAAGGGGCAGGACCACGCATTAAAACCTTTAACCTAACATTTAATTTAAAATTTCTACTGAAAATACTGAAAGAAGAAAGTGTAAATAATATATCGGGTGATTTTTTATTCATTTCACCATTACAATTGTATATAAAATTTAAAAACTGTTTCAAGAACGTCAATCATTTATTAAAGTTATGAGCATACGTGAAAAATTTATGTCAAAACATGTTCAGTGTCTTCCCCTTTTACAATCACTTGTCCATGATGAAACCAACGACAAAAATCGTGTATTCCTCTAAAATAAGAAGTATACATAAAATGTTCACAAATAAAATTGAGCATGATAAATTTAAAAAAAATTAAAACATTATATTAAGAAAATATATTGAAATTTGTAGAGAAACGTCAGCTGAATGGAAAAGTATAAACTTTTCAAATTTAGTATAAAATTAAATAAATATTGTGCATGTTCATTTTCTAAAATAATATAAATTTTTAAGTTAACATTAAACATCTCTTATGACGAGACACACCCAATATATTCAATACCAAATAGTGTACATGTACATACACACAAATATGCTTTAAATTTATAACGTATCGCTGAGCTGGTTACGAGACGAGATTACTAACACTGAGGGTGAGGAAAATTGTACCATTGCGGTTTTAGAATTCGGGAATGTCTGCACGATCCTGTGCCGAGATAAAGATGACCTTTTAGATCGAGATTTGAAGCTGGAGGAGAGGGGTGGGGTGATGCTCAGTTGATTAGCGTATAAAGGTTATTCAGTGCTACTATAGCGTGCGGTCTACAAAGATATCTTTAGTCTACAAAAGAATTTGCGCTGAAGTGACCTGACCTGAAATGGCTTGACTTTATCTTTGGGAACGAATGTAAGGTCAAGGCGGACTATAAAAGGGGGAATCATGAAGACAAATATTAGTTCAATTACATTAAAACAAAAAATTTATTTGCCCTTTAAATTTTTTGTTTTAATGTAATTGAATTTGTAAATATGTTGTAGACTGCACGCACGCTATAGTAGCACCGATTATTCCATAGTGAGGAAGCTACTTGTGACACGGGCATGGTTAATTAATCATTTTTAGGAAGAAGATTAAATTTTCTAATTAATGATTAACTGATTAAAATGATTAAAAATTAAATACTTCTGAAAAGAGTAAGAAAGAGCTTTATTGTTTCTGTTGCGTGAGATAAGACCGACGAAAACATTTTGCTCAAACATTTAGTTTGCTTTTAGTTCAAGAAATCAGGCATGGGCGGATTAGACAGTGCGGGTTGTCATTCTTTCCGAGGCCGATGCCGGAATGATGTTGAATGCTTCGCGGAAACTGTAACACCCAGTGAGGATCGTAGTTGTGCGTAACTTTGTATGCAAATAGGCAAATATCAACTAGCAGTATCAAATTTAATTTAGGTACCCTAACTTTCCTCTAAAAGAAGTTGCACGTTCGTTTTTCATCTCCATAAGCGAATAAGTACTGTTTACAGTGATAATAATCTACAGATTTCTACAGAAGCTAAGGCTAACAAAGACCCTAAGATCCACTCTAAGGTTAGCCCGAGAGAAAGAAGAGAATAGGGGGTTAATAAGTAGCAAAACCTATCATTTGTGGGCTAACATTCATTCAGAAAAAGAGAGAGTGAAAGACTCAACATCATCATCCGCCGACCACTGCCGACAAATCAGAAAAATAGTCGAAGAGAATAGGAAAGGGGTGAAAGATGAAAGGAAGTAAAATAAAAACGCTTATAAACCATGCAAACTAGTGATGTAGCGGATGTCATTTTTTTCACATCTGCGGATGCGGATGAGGATGTTTGATTTCAACATCCGCGGATGCGGATGCGGATGTCTACATTTTCGTTATTTTTTAGGATATATTCGAGATTTGTTGTGTTTAACGTATATAATAAGTTATTATATAGAGAGAGCTGTAGCTATAATGTAGTATAATTGATTAATTGTACAATAATTGCTGTACTTTTCTCTGAACATATAAAATAATATCAAGCATCTAACTAATATAGAAATCAATTAGTGAATTCGTCTGCAAATAAATTCGTTATATTTTGTTGAGTTTCAGCCACAATTAGAAACCATAATTGTGTTACCAGGATGCGGGACGTGAACCCAACTCAAATGCACCCCACCGACCTCTTTCCCCAACCTCCACCCTTATAGAAAGAGATCTTTAATTAACTTGATAACTATTTATATTAAGTTTAAAGTTTTATTAGGCATATTTATAAATGAGTAATTAAAATAAAGTAAACTAAGATGTTCATCGTTTAATGTTCAAACTTAATTATAGGAAGGTTATGCTTAAGGAACATTAATTTTCTGCCTTTTCTGCTGCCAGTCTGTTTCTCTTTTCATCATATATTAATCCAGCACTGCTAAATAATCTCTCGCTTGGTACGTTTGTTGGAGGACAGGCTAAATGTTTCCTTGCAAGTTTACTCAAGTATGGGTAGATATTCTGCGTATTTTTCCACCAACTAATAGGATTGTCACATGCAGCCAGGCGTTTTTCTTGGTGATAGCTCTCGATCATTTTTACTACATCTTTTGACATCGCGTAGGTCTCGTCATTGCTGCTTGACTCAAGAAACTGAGAGACAGATTCTGTGATAGATTTGCTTGTTGAAGGTGTTGGTTCTGTCACTGAAACTTTTATTCTTTTGGTGGGTGGCGAAGCGACAGATTCAAGAGATTGAAGCTCTTCAACTGCTTTGCCAAGTGATGATTTAACTCGTTCTAATGTACTAGGTGAAAATAACTTAGCTTTGTAACGTGGATCTAAGTAGGTTGCAAGAGAGTAACTTCATACAAGAACAGCCTCTCGTCTTGTCGCTTGCATCACTTTTGCGCACAATGAACTAGTTCTATTAATATAGTAGAATTTGATAATTTCCGCTTATTAATGACGTTTTATCTCAACGGTCCACATCCGCACGACATCCGCAGTCCAAAGTGCGGATGCGAGAAAATGTGCGGATGTGACCTACATCGCTAATGCAAACACAGTCTTAACTCAAACAGTCATACCATGCAAACTACAGACATGCAAGTAGAGAGAGGATAAGAAAAGAACAAAAAAAAAAAGTATGAAGAGAATAACAAAAAGTGGGTTAGTTTACGCTACGAGTTACATCTAAGTTCGTGTTACTTTTTTTTTTTTAATATATAATTTTGTTGCTGGCATGTCACAAGCTGGCATTAATCGTCAACAGACTCAAACCTCAACCATTACCC
Source organism: Bathynomus jamesi (assembly GCA_023014485.1). NCBI lineage: Eukaryota > Metazoa > Arthropoda > Malacostraca > Isopoda > Cirolanidae > Bathynomus > Bathynomus jamesi. Next base: position 117,536 of record JAJOZX010001451.1, read on the forward strand.
CCAGAGCTCCTGTTGCTAATTGTTTTATTATTTTAAATGCCGTTGATATTTTTAAAATGCCTATCTAAACGGTTTTTAAACATATTAACGCTGGTAGAGTTCACAACGGACGCGGGAAGATTATTCCATTTATCAATTACTTTAAACGTAAAAACGTTTTTAGCGATGTTTAATAATGAAACGTCTGCCACGTAATTTAAATCGTTATTACGAGTATTACTATTATCGAAAATGAACAATTTGTCAAAATTTACGTTATCGATTTTATTAACGATTTTGAAACTTCAATAAGTTCCCTTAATCTCCTAGTTTTGAGTGAATGCAAGTCTAACTCTTTAATCCTATCTTCGTAAGACTTGTTGAGTAGTGACGGAATTAGTTTCGTGGCGCGTCGCTGAACCCTTTCCAACCTATCAATATCCTCACGCAAATACGGGCACCAAAACTGATAATGATGATGAAAACGACGATGACGTAAAGGCGACTGAGCCTTATGGCGTTCTAGAGTCTTAACTCTCCCCCCTACGTTCCTCGTCCAAAACTTCCAAAAAAACAATGCTTCTATTCTTGAATTTAGGCTACAGCTTATAATATAAATCTTAATTAAAACAAAACCCTGATTTAACAAATGACTCTAGAACGCACAGTCAACCGCGACAAGAATAACGAAATCACACCACAAAAGATAAATAGATGGCGTGAAAACCATTACATTAAAAAAAAAGTAATTAGGAAAGAATAATGACAATATACGATAAAATTCGGGACAAAATGAGACATTAATTACTGCACATACAAAACACAATGTCCCCAATCACAGGAAACGATACAGAGGTGTGAATAATGAGTACATAATTCATTCTGGGACACCCCTTTCAATGGTGCCTGTCAGTCTCGCCTCTTTTAACAAACCAATTATACAGAATTAAAAAGAATAACGAAAGAACTGCTGCTATTCATTATAACACACACACACACACACACACACACACACACACAGTATATGGATATATAGTTTCCTTAGAAAACGAAAGCAAACCGAGTCCACAAGGAATATATAATCATGTTTACAGTATACCGATACAGACAATGAAATAACCAGTAATAGTGTAGTAACGCCTTTTGCTAATGATAAAAAAAATAGCTGAACAATTAAAAACTCAGGCGATATAGAATGTTTACAGTCGGACACAAATACAGATGGTCAGAAGAGAATCATATGAAATTTAACAAAAAAAAAATTAACTAAAATATATGGAAAAATAATTGAAAAACTTGTTCCTACTCTCAAACTGGAACCAATAGCCATCCAAAACGAGAAAAGTAGAATGCGCACTGTCTGCAAACTGAAGGCTAAACATGGAACATCGTTAACGCTGAAAGAAAAAAAGCTTTGTTGTTCGAAAACGAACTATTTACCAAACTACTAAAAGGAATAAGAAACATTAACGGGGTTCGCTGGACACATTCAAAATACAATGGAGTCCCAGGTGCAAGACAATCCCAGATGAGCCGCGTGTGCCTGGCTACGAGAGAAGATAAGCTCAAGACAGCAACTTTCTCTTTTACGAAGCAAACTCCAGAACAGAGCTGGGCGCGCTAACTGATATAACCAGCGCCGCTGTCGCTAACGCTTAATCTATAAATCTAGCGGCGCTGTCGCTGACGACGCTAAGCTTTTAGAAATCTAGCGTTGCTAGATTTATCGCTAATTTTTCCGCTAATAAATATATATATATATATATATGTGTGTGTGTGTGTGTGTAATATCTATTTATAAAACTAAAAAAGATCGTTATAGTGAGAAATATTTAATCCAAAGTTCAGTTCTTCCTGCTCAATATACGGTAGGTATGTCATAAATCACGAGGAAGTGCTACGACAATAGTAAAAAAAAATAAACACAGTCGCTCTATGGTTATTTAGGAAATACCAAATAGTAAATCACTAATTTACATTTCTTCTAGACATATGCGTATGGGGTGGCACTTTACTCGGGGGGCGGGGTGGATTTGCCCTAAAAATTACACTGGTCAACACTCATTTTATTGCCAATCATATTAGAGTGATTTTGGGGTAACTTTGTGGTGCTGATTCCGAATATGACATCGGTTTTGCTAGATTGGCTCTAATTTATGAGATAATTGGTACCCCATTGAAACACGTAAAAATGCAAAAAATTTAATGTTCAGGCGGAGCCTACTTACAAATCGCATTGAATTGTCTCAAATCATACAAAAGTAAACACATGAAATACATAATGGCATTTTATTCGGTCTCACCATCTAGAATGTTCCGGTAGTTTCCCATATGCACGCGTTATGGTTACGTTTCCTATTAATTGAGGGTATTCATTATCTCAAGAACTAGAGCCAAATCGGAAAAACTACTTTCATTTTGGAATTCAGCAACCCCAAAATACCCTAAATTCATACGAATTTCCTTGGCAACGAAAAAAAAAGTTTTTTTGTTGACCTGTGTTATCAGTGTCCTGATTTCCGCATAAGCACTATGTGTAGCATAAAATAACACAAAGGTTAGAGTATAGCATATATTAAAGCCTTTTCGATATAAAAAAAACATTACAATTTACAAAAATGAGAATTTTGCTACATTTCTAAATGACAAGCAAAACTATGGCATTACAGTTGATACAGAATTCAATAAGTCCTCAACTTAGTTTTAATTATTAACTACAAGTATAGTGGCAAGTAATTAATTCACCTCAAGAAGTAAATACAAAAACAAAGGAATGTCAGGAAAAATCTGCCTTGAAAATGCTCAATATTTGCCCTGAAAATGCTCAATTCCCTAGATCCCCGCCTCGTGCGCCTATGCTTCTAGATATTGTATGTTGTTTTATTAAGTTTCAGTCGCAACAACTTCTCAAAGTTATAGTCAGTCAAGCAGGCTCGTTTTGGCTTCAAAATATATTTTCCAGTCGAGAAAATCCTCTCAACAGCTGCGCTGGATGGAATAGGTATGTTTAACTGAATGAAGAGAGATTTTACTACTTTGCAAGGGAAATATTAACTACCTATCATATTACGGTTTGGTAGAGTTTTGTTCAAGAATAGCGAGGTTTGTTTTGCACTCTGCTGTGTTGTGGAGCAGCATATTACACCCTAGGCCTAGTTCCAGTCTTCCAGAGCCACATTAATTTCTCATTATATTGTAATAGTCATATGTTTTTAGCCTTAAATTTTCCACTTTAGTTTCAGGCCACAATTTGTCTCCAGTTGTAATAATCTTTGTCTTTAATACTAAAAAAAATTACCCGATATATAGTCTAATAACTTTGATATAGCATTTCGTCCACGTATATGATGAGTGGTATGAAATTATGCAAGCCAATATCTACCATGACGGCTGAATTGATAATGTTCCGAGCTCAATACGAACAATACTGATGATCACGTGACTAGCACAGCCAATCATGTTTTAGCTGTGAGTCGTGGAAATAGAAACGCTCCAATTTCGGCGACTGTCGAGATGGGCTCGTCGTGTCTCTACTGCGCATGCGTAATCCGACAGGCGCCTGTTTTGAGTCGTGAAAAACGTCGCGTGTAAATAGTGACAACAGCTGAGTTGGCGACAGATCTTGCAAGTATTTTTTACAAAAAAGCACAAGCAAAAATAGCGAATAGCCGTTGATTTGCCTGAAAAATATAGCGGCGCGAGCTGTTTCGCAAACGTTTTAAGAAAACAGCGGCGCTTGTAAAGTCGCTAATGAAAATTTAGCGCCGCTAAGCATAGCTCTGCTCCAGAAGAAGGGCCATGAGCTTGACCACCTACTACGTTATCAGGCACATATTTTAGTATGTCCTACACCTATAAAGAGCAACCTTTTTTTTTTTTTTTTTTAACCAAATATTACTTCAAATAAAGGCATGGTCAGACGTTAAAGTTTAAACCCTAAACAATACAATGCATCCATGCACGATACCGAAAACGGGTGAAAGCAATGAATTACTTTTAAATAAAAAAAATACTAACTACTGCAACCTAGTGCATAAACAGATCAAAGATTAATTAATAAAGTAACATAAATATCAACTGTTGCCGCAAAATAGAAGTCATCATCTTCCTTCCTTGAATAATCAATTTTAAAATTAGAAAGAGCCGTTTTGAGCAGAAAACTGAGATTTGTTTATAAAAAAACTGAACAGTTAGCTAGAACAACGTGAAAAATGTGTTAGCAGCTGACGAGGAAGCTTCTAACAGTGGCTGTATCCTCCAGCGGGGGACACGTCAACGCGAAGAAGAGGCGACGTCAAACCGAAATATCAACGCGCTGATGGCCAAACTTCCTCAAATCTTCGTGCAGCGGGTTGTCTATGGTTGGCCAGACTTGGTAGTCGACGGCCTGTTGCGTGGCACGGTCAGAGTGCCGATCGGCTCCTGAGGCCGGACCTATTCTCAGCGTGCTATTTTTTCATTTATGGGGAGCAGTTGCGTGCTCCCCGGACTACTCTTACTCTCCGGCGACATTAAGACTAATCCAGGCCTCACTACAACTTACACATGTCAGCATACTAAGGGTGTGCGATTCGGATATTTTTATTTCGATTCGATTCGACTGCGACTGTGCACTGCACTCACCTATACTTTACAATTTACATGCACCAGCAACATACTGAAAAGGGCAATAAACAACTGAACCCAAAGAACCGGTCCAAACTTATCACACCGCAAGGTGCGCGCACGTGATTCTGTGACATCACAAAATCAAAAGCTGCCCGTGCGCATTGAGCGCACTCAGATCTTTATAAAAACGTAATCTCTCAAATATCCAACTATTTTATAACGTTATTATATTATAATATATATATATATGTGTGTGTGTGTGTGTGTCGTCTCGACAGGTTACAGTTAGCGAATCGAAGAATCGAAATTTTTTAGCTCTAAGTCGGGTCGGGTTTCGATTCTTTTACTGAATCAACCCGAATCGACATTTTCGATTAATCGCACAGGCCAACCATACACCAAAGACGTAGACACAATAGGACCATGAGACACATACACAAGTATAATATTAACATATTACAGTACAACGTAGATGGCCTCACAAAAATCATGCAGCTTCGGGAATTCGTACACAAACAAAACATTCACATAACACTTATACATGAAACAAAACTAAAACGCGCACACAAAACACCCACCATCCCTGACTTCACGGCGATCCGTCAAGATCGTACTGGGGGTCACGGGGGTGGACTCATCACTTACATACGTAAAAGCATTATCTGCACTGATGCCACCCAAAACATTACAAATACAATTCAAGCAGATAACACGATAGAAATACAAGCAGTTAACATTAAAACACGCGCAAAACACACCACCACACTCAACATTTACATCCCACCAGATAGTTCACCTCAGGTGCCAGCCAATTACAATCCACAGTTACACAATCTGGCCTCTCTCACTAATGTCATCTTAGGAGGAGACTTCAACGAAGACACTAGTTGGTACCTGCACAACCAAAGCAACACCAGAGCCGCCAACATAGCCACACAACTAAGCAGTCTCTTCATTCTTAATACAGAAGAACATACACACATACCACATCAAGCAGGATACTCAAACTCCTCCCCAGACCTAACGTTCTGTTCCCCCTCACTAGCAACACATACACACTGGAGAACAGAAAAACAACTGTCATCAGACCACCTGCCCATCATCATTACATGTTCTACACTCTGCCCCAACAGCCTTAGGCACACTTACAGAAATTTCAAGAAAGCTGATTGGGAACAGTTCAAAATACAGACTGAGGAACAATTCACCACATTAAATAGCACACCCATCATAAACATCAATACAACACTCAAGACATTTAATCAGATCATCAATAATGCAAACAAATACATACCCAAGGGCAACATTAGGAAATAAATCCAAATTACACTAGAGAAATAGCCCCCCTCATAAGGCAACGTAACAACCTCAAACATAACACACAAACACTACCCACAGAAACCATAAAACAGCAGATACAACAGCTCAACACAGAAATAAACAAACTCAAAGAAAAACAAACAAACATTTAGGGAATTCTTAACAACAGTAAACCACTCCACAGATACAGCCAGGCTATACAAGACTATGAACAGCATTACCCACTCTAACAGCGGCATTCACACCTCACACGCGGCTATCTGTCGCAGCCAAAATAATATCCCAATATATACACAACAAGCTAACATTCTAGTTAATCACTACGCAAAGATAAGTCATTTAAACAGTGACAACAACCAGAAACACGCAGACAGACAAACAGCCAGACACAAGAAAACCTACAGATTCGACACGACCATTACACCCTTCAGTACAGACCAGACCACCAAGATCATCAAAAACATTAAGAATTCGAAGGCTACTGGACCAGACAACATATCTAACGTACACCTCAAACACTTGGGCCCACAGGGAATACTAGCTCTCACAAATATCAGCACATATTCATACCAACATTGTATTATTCCTGACATATGGAAACAAGGTAAAATTATTACACTACTCAAACCAAACAAAAATCTAACAGAACCAGCTTCCTATAGACCCATTACTTTACTATGCACACCTTCCAAAGTAACAGAAAGACTAATCTTACAAATCACCAATCCACACACCACTATCGCCTACTCAACATGGATTCAGACCTCACCACTCAACCACGACATTACTCACTAACCTCACGCAGCACATCATGGATGGCATCAACTCCAGACGACCAGCTCAACGTACACTATTAGCAACAATAGACATTAGTAAAGCATTTGATGCTTTCCCACGCTTCCCTCTCTCAAACAAAATACTCAACACAAATATGCACAATAACACCAAAAGGTGGCTGAGCAACTATCTTTCAGGAAGATACTCACATGTCACATTTAATGGCAAGTCATCCAAAAACAAGCTTTTTCCGAACGGGGTCCCTCAAAGCTCTGTTCTCTCACCAACACTGTTCAACTTATACATGCATGACATTCCAACACCCATAGATAACAAGCTTACCTTATCATCATATGCAGATGACATCACTCTAACATCCACCCACAACAACATCGACACCGCTACAAATAACCTACAAACATACATAAACAGTATACAAGACTGGCTCACACACAATACTCAAAGTAGCGCCCACAAAATCAACCATCACCTTGCTTACAAGTAACACAAAAGAAGAACAGATAATTCCACAGCTTACACTAAACAACACCAACATTCTACACACTCACAGGACCAAAATACTTGGGGTCACATAAAACACATCATTTTCTTTTGCAAACCACATTCAGGACATTAAAAACAAATGTACGTCAAGACTTAACACGTTTAGGGTACTAACAGGCACAAACTTTGGACACCAGCAGGAAAAACAACTCGTATACAAACAATATATTCGCTCAGTTATGGACTATGCTAGCCCATGCTGGGCACCCATTATCTCAAACACACACAAACACCTTACAGACAATACAAAACAACGCACTTCGTATCATTACAGGATGCACTCAAACAACACCAATAGAACACCTGCACACAGAAACAAAAATACTGAAACTTAGGGAACCTTTAGACATGAGGGGAACACAATTCATGGCAGCAGCGACAACTAACCCACAACACCCTTGCCACTACATGTACAATCATGCACCAACACCTCGCACCATTAAGGTAACACCAGAGAGACATTATAACCAAATACTCCATTCCATACCACGCCCCACAGACATCACACAGTACAGAAAACACACACACACACCACACCACACACACACACACACACTTAACCCATAAAGCATTGACACGACTCGGTCCGAATGTGGTCCTAGGTGCGAAGCCGCCATCCATTGACAGGTCAGAGACCAGCCTGAGCAGATCGGATCGAGTTAACTTCGCACGATTCCGATGTGGACATCACCCCACCTTGCAGACATATAAACACAGACTAGACAACTCTACAGACGACACCTGCTACCTGTGCCAGGACACACCACAAACAATTGAACACATTATGACAGACTGTACCGCTCTAGCACAACATAGAACACAACACATCATCACTAGTGCGCTAAACCTCTGGTTCACTCCGAAGAGGGCGATTGGTTACCTGCGTGCCACCGGCTTGCTCGATCAGGGTGGGCTGATCGGCTAACCACCACCACCAACAACAACAACAGCAACAGCAACAGCAACAGATCACAGAGCAAAGCAAGCTCTCCCATCAACCATCACATTTTATAGCCCAACTGAAACAAACCCAATTTTCAGACATAAAAGAAATTAAAAAAATTAGACAAACTCAATCTCTCAATCTCTCAAAAATATTAGAAAAATAACACCAGTACACATTTGAAAACTTGTCGATCGATTTTTACAAACTAGTTGGTGATTCTATATAATTTGAGTGCGCTGATCTCAAAAATATAGTTAGTTTTTTCCCTATCACGTATGGTTTTCTTACTACAGGGTGTGTCATAAATCCCCCATTTATCCCCAAATGGAACCATCTTATCGAGACCAACATTGGATTGCACATGCTAAACCATAAATTTTGTTGTTATAGACTACAGTAACGCTTACATAATAATGTAGGGTGAATATATATAACAACCAGTCCGTTCCCAGCAAAATACTCTCTCCCCTCCCATCAATGGGTGGTTAACATTTGGGGACAGATGAGGTATTACAACACCCTTGTAGCACGAAATCTTTAGGTGATAAAGTAAAACCTAATTAAATAGCTCCTAGCTCTTGGACAAGCATATTGCTTGTTTATGAAAGAATAAAAAAATACTGAAAGAAACAAAATATATTTACCTTCTTTACTTGCAAACATTTCAGGACTTATTCCAAAGACTTAAGACTACGAAGGTAGATCTGACTAATGACGACTAAACCGGTGCTTCTTTGATGTTTTCTTATGCTGTGCGTTAGGCTGATCTCGTTGCAGACACCAGCAGTAATCCGCCATCATATTTGTATGCCATCTTCCTTGATATCTTCTTTCCATGGTTTTGATGTCCTGGTGAAATCGTTCCCCTTGCTCCTCACTGACATCTCCGAGATTTTCGGGAAAACGGTCAAGATGCGAAAATAAGAAGTGAACTTTCAGGCTCATGTTGCAGCCTAAGGCGTAAAACTTTTTAAGCATATTTTCCACCAGTCTTTCATAATTTTGGCTTTTGTAGTTTCCCAAGAAGTTTTCAATAACATCTTTGAAACCAAGCCATGCTTCTTTTTCTTTATTGGTCATTGTGTTCAGGAAATGATCGTCTGTCAATAACTTTCTAATCTGAGGACCTATAAAAACACCTTCCTTTATTTTCTCGTAGCTAATCTTTTGATATTTTGAACAAATGTACTTGAAACACTCACCTTCTCTATTCAATGCTTTGACATACTGCTTCATCAAGCCTAACTTAATGTGCAAGGGTGGTAGGAGGATTTTATTTGGTTCAACTAGATGTTCATGTAAAATGTTCCTTGATCCTTGGGTAAGATTCTCTCTAGGAGGCCAAGTTTTCCTCTTCCAGTGCTGGTCACGTGCTCGACTATCCCATTCGCAGATGAAACATGGCATCTTAGTGTATCCTGATTGCTGCCCAAGTAACACGCAAAGGACTTTGAGATCCCCACACAATATCCATCTGTGATTTTGATACTGAATTTTTTCCAGAAGCAGTTTCATGTTATCATAGGTCTCTTTTAAATGAGTAGAATGGGCCACTGGGATTGATGCATATTGTTACCGTTGTGCAGTAACACTCCTTTTAGACTGGTTTTAGAGGAATCTATAAACAGCCTCCAGTCACTGGTTTGGTATTCGATGCCTAGCTTGCACACTAATCCTGTGATGTCCTTGCAAAATACCAAGGGACCATCTTCTTCGAAAAAAGGCACGGTCTTTCTCACGATTTCTGTACCAAGCGAAGTATGTGTCGGATGCCAATAAATTGTTCTCCTGCAATCTAGACCCCAAAAGTTCTGCAGAGTCCTTAGGCAGATTCAAATCCCTGACTAAGTCATTTAGTTCGGCTTGGGTTAATGGTTTAGGAGGATCTCGGTCAGCTGTTAGCTGTTTATAAAACATCATCATTGTCTGGATTTGGAGCTGAATCAGAATCTGAATTGTATTGATCCAGACTCTCGGGTGGGCGGGGAATAGGAACTTCTGGACCATGGGGTACCGGCCTTATTGCAGATGGAAGACTTGGGTATTGAAGGCTCTCTTTATTCTTTGCATTATAACCTTTAACATTGCAAGAACAGAAGTAGCAGTCGTCGGTATGGTTTCTAGGCTCGCGCCATTACCATAGGGATCCCAAATGGCAAACTTTTCTTTTTACCTTTGCTCCAATTCCACACACGTAAGACAAACCTTGTGTGGAGCCCAACTTTTGTCTTGATCGCCTAATTTAATTCCAAAATAAGCATGATAAGCTCTCTTAATGAAGGTCGTTACATTTGTCCTTTGTTTTACAACAACATACCGACCACAAATATAACAAAATATGTCTGGACTATGGGTACATCCTCTAGAAGCCATTATTAAAATTTTAAAGACGTAATGTTAGAATTATCTATCTGAAAAATATGAAAAAACGAAATTAATTAAAGATAAAAAAGGTAAAAAATTACAAAACGCCCCAAAATTGTTTTGCTAATAACTAAAAATGTGGGTGATAGAAAAAAACTGGTAGCATTTTTGAATTCAGCGCAGCGAACTGCTTCAGAATCACAACCAAAATAAAGAAATCGATTTTCATGCAGACCGCTGTAATCAACCAATGACGGTTAAGTATATCGTTTGGCGAAAATTTGAAATTTGAAATCACATTACAGAAGCTGTGAAAGGACGCATCTCTGTTTTGGAGGCAGTTGTCCTACAAATATCGATAAAAAGGTGGTCTTTGGAAGTATGCCTGACGTAATTTCAATAAATATTTCATACACTTTGCTAAATTAAAGCAGGTACCATTATTAGTTCTAACATATATATATAACCTTTGGTTAGCTTCCGCCCGAATTGTTCATTCTGACGAAGGTCAAGCTTTTCACTCCACCTTAGACCTACAGTTTAACGTGGAATCCGAACCACGCCCCATCAGCAGCCCAGCGCCTTAACCACTAGGCCACCTAGGGTACCCATTTATCTACCAACCACTTTCTTTATTGTGTGGAAGGATGAACAGCTGGGTTTTGCTGCGCGCCGGCTGCCGTCGGGTCTCGAACCCGGGGCCGATGGATTCGTAGTCAGCGACGCTAACCACTACACCACCGATGCACACACACACACACACACACATATATATATATATATATATATATATACACAGGGTGTCCCATAAGTCCGGCATCATAGGAAAAATAAAAAAAGGCAAAAGGAAAGCTTTTATTTACAGAACGTGCTTAATATGTCCACCATTGGTTTCAATGCACAAATTCAGACGTGATACCCAGTCAGCAAGCACACGGTGAATGATGTCAGGAGTAATGGTGTTACATGCCCCAATAATGCGCTGCCGCAAATGTTCAACATTCCTAATTTTCTCTGCGTATACCAGCGCTTTCAAGTGGCCCCAGAGATAAAAATCTAGTGGCGTGAGATCCGGGCTTCCAGCTGGCCATTCCACAGGCCCTCGACGTCCTATCCAATGACCAGAGAATTGTTGGTACAAGTATTCCCTTGCTTGGGTGCTGTAATGTGCAGGAGCGCCGTCTTGCTGGAACCATATTGGGAAATTTCCTCCTTCGTTCAAGACACTGGGAAATGCTTCTTCCTTGAGCATACGTAGGTAGGTGCCTCCAGTGACATGTTCATCGAAAAAGAGGGGGCCTATGATGCGATCCTTCCAAATGCCACACCATACCATCACCCGAGATGCATGTTGTTCCTTTGAAGAGGTTACCAGTGAGGGTTGTTTTGAGACCAGTAGCGGGTGTTCTGTTGATTGACCTCACCATTTCCATAAAAAACAGCCTCGTCACTGAACAGAATGGTGGACTTGGCATCCCGAGCATATGAATTATGGTTGGTAGAAATAGAAAAATAGGAATTTCTCCTATAATGCCGGACTTATGGGACAGTGGGACATATATATATATATATATATACAGGGTGAGTCAAAAGTAGCGCCCGATTTCTGTTTTTTCGGCTGTCAGATTCTTTCTGGGAAGTCATGAAAATTGCAAGTAAAACAGCTTGGTACAGTTCCGTAATAATTTTCCCCCTAATAAATGGTTAGATAAACATCTCATTCATTTATTTCTACCTTCTTGTACACTGTAATACAAATGGCAAACAAACAATCAACTGACAGAAATCGGGCGCTACTTTTGACTCACCCTGTATATATATAATATATATATAAAAGGTTGTTTTAAAGTCCGGGAGGGGTTTTAAAAATAAATAACTTTTTAATTATTTCAAATCGTACAAGATAGCACATATCATAAAAATCTATGACCAAGTTTTTTTCCATAGTTCACACCCGTACTTCGCGCTTCAACATATCTGTACATATTACACTGCAACGTTCGACTTTTTTTTTTGCACACCCGACTTCTTCACTCTATGGTTTCAACTGAAGAAAAAGTAAACTGCGTGTACAACACAGTACAACCAAGATCCACAATCTGAACATGCAATACGAGACTGGATGAAAAAATTTAGAAAGACAGGTTCAGTGCATGATTGACAGCTATCAGTGGAGAGAAGCGTTCGAAAGAAGCCAAAAAGTCACTCGTGCTTTTAGAGAAATGAACATCGCTGCCTCAACAGTCCTAAGATTTTAAAGGTGAAGTTACATCAATATCCCTACAAAATTCAAGCTGTTCAAGATCTAATGTAGGAGGATTACAGTGCTAGGCTTGAATTCTGCAAAGAATTTCTCACAAGAATGAAAGATGATCCGAACTTTTTGAACCAGTTAAAATTTTCTGATGAAGCAACATTTCGTTTCAGTGACAAAGTTAACCGCCACAATTGTCGTATTTGGGGAAATGAAAAAACCACAGGAACTGTGGCATCATCAGAGAGACTCCGAAGGTCAATGTGTGGTGTGCTTTAAGAAAATCCCAAGTCATCGGTCCGTTCTCTTTTGAGGAAGCACCTGTGAACGGAGAGCGATATCATGAAATGTTGGAAAACTTCCTTCCACAGCTGGTGGCCTCAGAACTTGTGAACCAAACAATTTTCCGGCATGACGGAACCCCTTGCCACTATTCTCGAAACGTCAGGGAGTTTTTGAATGAAACATTCCCTGGAATGGGCAATTGCCCACGTACAGAAAGATTTCACCCACCGACTAAAATAAAAGAATATATATATATATATATATATATATTAAATAATGTAATTTCAAGTTAGCAAATGTGACACCTATTTTTAAGAAAGGCGATAAAGGTGCGCTGGGAAATTACAGGCCAATCAGTTTAACGTCTGTTGTAGGTAAGCTACTGGAATCAATAATTAGGGATCGTATCGTCGAACACTTGGAATTGCATAACTTGATTAGAAATACGCAGCATGGTTTTAGGCGAAACAAATCTTACTTAACTAATCTTTTAGAATTTTTTTCAAAGCATGGTTGAAGTTTACGATAGTCATCGGGCGGTAGATGTTAGTGTATTTAGATTTTCAAAAAACGTTTGACACCATACAGCACAAAAGACTCATTGAAAAAACTAAGTCTCATGGAATCAGGGGTGTAGTAATAAATTGGATAGAAGAGTGGTTTCGAGGTAGGAAACAGAGGGTGGTCGTTGATGGAGCGGAGTCGTCTTGGGCAAATGTAGCGAGCGGCGTTCCTCAGGGTTCTGTATTAGGCCCCTTGCTTTTTCTTATATAACGAGTATATTAACGATTTAGATGTCGGCCAAGTCAGTACAGTTTCAAAGTTTGCGGATGACACGAAGTTGGGTGATAGGGCAATTATTGAAGAAGATAGAAGTAAAATCCAGGAAGATCTGAACAAAAACGTTGATTGGTCAGTCACTTGGCAATTGAGATTTAACGTCGATAAGTGCAAAATTTTACATATAGGTTCGTAACGATAATTTTGCGTATAGTATGTCAAGGAAGGAGTTGGCAAGCGTAAAACGGGAAAAAGATTTAGGAGTTATCGTCACTGGTGATTTAAAAGTGGCGAAACAAAGTACAGCAGCGGTCAATACGGCGAACAAGGTGCTAGGTTTTATAGCTAGGAATTTTGGGAACAAATCGTGCGATATTATTGTTCCTCTTTAGAAATCATTAGTTAGACCCCATTTGGAGTACGCGATCCAATTTTGGAATCCGCATATGCGCAAAGATATAGACAGAATCGAAAGAGTTCAAAGACGAGCAACTAAGATGATTCCGTCGCTTACGTCGAAGTCGTACGAGGATAGGCTTAAGGAGTTAAAATTGACTACACTCGAGACTAGGAGGCTAAGGGGTGATCTAATCCAGATTTTTAAAATTATGAATGGGTTCGATAATGTAAATAGAGAGAGCTTTTTCGAAATATCACAATATAATAGAACTAGATTGTAGATAATAGAACTAGATCGGGGATTGTTCTGAGCTAGGCGTCTAATTTTCTTTTGAAGATATCCACTGCAACTCCCTTCGTGTTTCTTAGGTCTTTGGGCAACTGATTAAACAGTTTTGGTCCTCTCACTACAAAACTATTTTCTTTCAGGGTTAATGATGTTCCCTGTCTCGCCTTCAATTTGGGAATACGACACAGTCTACCGTTTCTACTTTCCACCGTTGTTTGGGGAGTTATAGGGTTCAGAGTAAGATTAGGGACTAGTTTCTCCATTATTTTCCAAGTGTAAATAATGGTGTATATCCCTCTCCTCCTTTCCAATGAATATAGGTCTAGTTCGTTTAAACTTTCCCAGTAATTTAGTTCTTTGCACCCATTGATCTTGGCTGTGAAGCTTCTCTGGATTCCTTCCAGCTGTCTAATGTCTTCTTTTTTATATGGGGATGTTAGAACCGAGCAGTATTCCAATTTGGGTATTATCAGAGTTTTCATTTGAGGAATCATTACATTCCTATCCCTTCGTTTAAAGGTTCTCAATATCTGTCCCGTTATTCTCTTTGCTCTGTTTACTGCTCTTATTTTGTGTTTCAAATTTCGCATCATCTGTCATTACAACCAGGGATGGGGTCAAATACGTATTTGTATTTGTATTTACAAATACACAAAAATGGATATTTGCATTTGTATTTGTATTTGAGAATTTAAAAAGCTGCATATTTGTATTTGAATTTGTATTTGAGCCTTTTATTTGCCGTATTTGCTTCAAATACAGTCACACTAATGTAATATAACTGTGCATATAACTACAAATTGATATGAACAGTAAAAATCAAACATTGAGAAATATGAATTTATTTTCTTTAATTATGCAAAAGTGCAGAAATATCAAGAAGTGTGAAATAATTTTCTCTAATAAAAATAATAAACAAGAGGAATTTGTTACTTTTCTTGCCTTGGTGTGAAAATGAAGTCTACTTTGATAGAGCCAAAGTATTGCAATGTTAAGTTTTATACAATAAGTACTATACCAGTATTGTCTTACTTGAGGGGTAGCCGAAGTCAAGTAAATATTATCCGTTTATATTTAGGATGAAATTGGTACGAAATTTGCAAATACAGTAAAAATTGTATTTGCTTTTTATTTGTATTTGAAGCTTCATATTTGTATTTATATTTGTATTTGGGGATTTATAAATTCGAATATTTGTATCTGTATTTGAATTTGGCCGTAAAAAAAAATAGTGTATTTGTATCTATATTTGTATTTGGGCAATTGTATTTGACTCCATCCCTGATTACAACCCCTAAATCTTTTGCTCTTGAATTTTTCTGAATTTCCTGTCCATTTGGGGTATAATATTCCATGGATTTTAGGTCTTCTCTTTTTCCGTACCGTAATAGCTGAAATTTCTAGGTGTTAAACTTCATATTGTTGTCTTCCGTCCACTTGTAGATTCTGTTTATGTCTGTTTGTAGAGATCCTATGTCTTCTGGGTTTCTTACTTTTCTATTGATCTTTGTGTCATCCGCAAAGGATGTTACTGTGCTGTCTCTGGTAACGTCTTCATCTATGTCAGTTAGCATGATTATGAAGAGTAGTGGAGCTAATACTGTTCCTTGTGGTACTGAGCTGAGGACCTCTGATTCTGAAGAAGATACTCCTTGTACTGTAACGACTTGCTGCCGCTCACTAAGGAAATTATATATCCATTTCCCTACTTTTCCTGTTATTCCCATATATTTCAGTTTATGTATTAGTTTTTGGCCTCGGATCGATCTCCTCCTTTATATATTGGGACTATGTTCGCGCTCTTTAGGATGCCCGGTATTTCTCCCGTGTCTAGTGATCGTCTCCATATCCAGTATAGGGGCTCAGCGATTGCATTCTTGCAGTTTTTGATCAGTGTGGCATTCCATTTATCCGGTCCTGCCGCTGAGTGTGTTTTTAGTTTCCCTATGGCTTGTGTAATATCATCCGTCATAAAGTCGAAATCTGTTATACTTTCCCCTTGTGGTTCTTCTTCAAAGAACGCGTTTCTATCGCATATCAATTTGTCAGTTTTTGGGATACTGAAAGATGATTCGTACTGAGCTCCTAATATTTCAGATACTTCTGTTAGATCATCAGATAAAGCACTGTTCTCGTTTTTTAAAGGTCCGATAGTCGCATGGTTTTTCGACTTTCTTTTTGCGAAATTATAGAAGTACTTTGAGTTAGCCTTTATCGCCTCTATAGCGTCGTCGTCGTCTTTTTCTGTATGCTTCTCGATTAGTTCCTGTATGACGACACGGATACGTTGCAGTTTATCATTTAATATTTTTCTAATGTTGTTATCTTTACAATTACTTAATTTTGCAGTCACTCTTTTTCTCTTTCGAAAAAAATGCCCTCTTTTGTCTTTCGAACCTGCTTCTCTTTCCTCTTTGTTGTATCTTTGGGACATGTTTTTCCACACTTTATTACGTCATTAGCATCTCCTCCGTTGTCTTGGCCTCGAAAATGGTTTCCCAATCTATTAATTCCATGCTGGATGTCACATCTTCCCAATTACTTAATTTTGCAGTCACTCTTTTTCTCTTTCGAAAAAAATGCCCTCTTTTGTCTTTCGAACCTGCTTCTCTTTCCTCTTTGTTGTATCTTTGGGACATGTTTTTCCACACTTTATTACGTCATTAGCATCTCCTCCGTTGTCTTGGCCTCGAAAATGGTTTCCCAATCTTTTAATTCCATGCTGGATGTCACATCTTCCCAGTTTATAGCTTTGGAGTGAAAATTAAAGATTTCGAATTTGCTGCTTTCTGTTGTGCGTGTTCTTTCCTTTCCAGTTGCCTTTATATTAGTTGTTATTTCAATGATGTTGTGGTCCGATATCATAGTTGGGAATATTTCTACATTATCAATTAGATTACTGTTGTTTGTGAATACCAAATCTAGGCACTTGTTTTTTCTTGTGTTTTCTGTTATTTCTTGCGCTAACATAAATTCATCAGCTAGAGCTAGTAGCATTTTTACTTGCTCCTGGTCTTCTCGTGTGCACCTTGTCCTGGTGTATACATATATTTTTTCCTATCCTTTTATATTTCATGAATGAGAAATTAAAATCACCACAGAGAAAAATATTTGGGGTTGGAGAGTGTAGATCTTTTACCAAGTTTCTTACCTCTGTAATGGAATCTGAAAATTTTGAGGTTGGCGTGTTTGGGGGTCTGTACATTTCAATTAGTACCATATTTAATTTTTCAATTTTTGCTGCTACACATTCTACGTAGCTGTTTGAGGTACTTATAACCATTTCTGCTATGTGCCTTTCGCGTGTGTAAATAGCACATCCTCCTCCATGACTCCAGATTTGAAAACATTTACTGGAGCACAGCTCTGAATTTACTTTTTTTCCCCTTATACCACTAGATAGGTTAATGATAGTAAACTCTTGAATTGACGACATACCAATTACAAATTGTTTTAGCTAAACATAATAATACAATAATGTACAGTTTATAACTCACCTTAAGGCATATTTTGACTCTTCTCTTTATTAACCACAACAGCTTGGTGAGTTTCTTTTGTTAGGCGCAAAATTGCATTCAATGTCTTCTGGATTTGGGAATTTTCAAATTCCTCTAAAGCAGTTTTGTTAGTCTGATGCGCAGATTCCTCACTTACCTTTTGTTTCTTAGGTGGAGGAGAAGCACTTTCTTCAGTCTGTGAAACATCTAGTGAAAAAGTTTCATTTTCTAGATTAGCAGTTGATGAAGTTGGTTCATTTTTCTGAGGTCTAGCACTAGCACATTTTGTGAACAAACTAAATGACTGCTTTGCCGTATCTCTTTGCTGCACTTCATCCTGGTATTTCTTTACTGCAATATCTAAGCTGTGGGCCCAAACTCTGGGACCTCTTGTATTGTAACAAATATTTTTTTTGGAATTAAAATGTTCCTCCCAGTTTTGCTTCTTTGAATATTTGTTCTTGCATTGACCACAAAAGTAACCCTTTTAACACCCTCACTTTTCTCTCCAACTTCATCAATATTAGGATCCATTATTGATTATTGACTACCTGAAAAAATACAAAATAAGTAAAAGTTAGTAAATATAGTACAATGAAAGTAAGTAAAAGTAAGTGCTTTAAACTTAGTAAAAGTAAGGAAGAGTAAGTAAAAGTAGGTAAGTTAAAGTAAGTAAAAGTAAGTTTAAACTTAACTAAACTTTTCAATTCTAGAGTCATGGTGGATTACTTAAAACCGCACAAGTAATTATCTGGCCAATTTATCAAACCTGGCCGAGATCAATGGAACATAGTCCAATCCTGATAATTTTATATTAAAAAAAATATACGTTTTAATACAATTTTAATTATCAAAACATTGAAGCTTAACAAAAAATAAAAATAATTGTTAAATATGGAATTACCAACTAAACTTAAAATAACTAAATTTGTAATTTAAAAAAATTGGTTTGTACAAGAACGTATACGCAAAAAAATTGCATAACGTCTAGCGGATGAACAAAACCCAAACCCAAATTTACTTTTTCTCATGGTCAAATTTACTGGAGCAATGCTCCCAAGATCCCAGGAATCTGGAGTCATGTCCTCCTCTACGTCTCGCTGTTCTGTCGGCTCGGAGGATGTTATAGTTGTCAATTTGTATTTCTTTTTTGTCAATGCAGGACTCGCAATTTTCACAGTTCACCTGGCAGTCCTTTAGATGAGTTTCCGTGAGGCATGCAAAGTCTGCTCCGGCTTCTTGCATGAGTCCTTTCAGGTATACAACTTTGTTCGTGGCATGGTTTGATTTAAGGCCCTGTATGTTGGCTAGGATTATTTTTATTTTTTCTCTTTTTCGCATACAGGTGGTTCCGATTTGTTTTCGAATGGGGGTGCCGGTTTCGTTGCCTTGTGGTCCTCGGAGAATTTACCTCTTTTTATCTTTGTTGGTACCTGTTGTCCCGATAACGCATGAAGTGCCTTTGTTCGTACCTTCTGTCCGGCTCTCGGATTCCTGTATTTGTCAGCTGGTTTTTGAATTGCTGGATAGTATTTAGTAGCTGAAATGTGTTGCAGGGTGGCTGCTGACCTGGAATAGTCAGGGAAAATTTTTTGGTCAGGGAAAACCTGGGTACCTGGAAAAGTCAGGGATTTTTTTTTTGTGTTCCAGTCTAGCCATTATTTTAAAACAATATGGTGAAATATGATTTGGGATTGCACTAAGTGTACTTAATTTGGTTTTATGTTATGAAATGGCTCAGTCACTGAGCTTTCATTTTATTTTTTCACATTTGAATTAACCGAAAAAAATAGTTCATGACCATCAGTCAATCTGTGACTAGGTCATTTGGATGGTCTGCGGTTGGCAATGGAAAAGTCAAGGAAAAGTCAGGGAAATTTAAAATACATTTTCAGCAGCCACCCTGTGTTTGCTGCGTCTAAAAAATTGGCATATATGCATTGCCCACCCCGATATCTGCAGTTCCCTTTCGCGTAGTATTTACATATGATATTTTCTACGCGTCTACTTCTTTTCTTATTATTTTCAAAGTTCTTAATTTTGGCATTATTATTATTTTTCTTTGGCTGTTTATTTTCTACGTTTTTAGTTATCTTTTTATCATTTCGCTCGTTGGACCGTTTGACTACTTCGCAACTTTTACTTATTTCTTTTCTTTCATCTATGTCTTCCTTCCGTATTATATTGTCTATATCGTTATTCGTTATTAAATTATTGTTCGTTATTAAATTATTTTATCCCCACAACATGTTTCGCGTTCGAGACAAGAGTTATTTCCCTATCATTCCAATTCATGCAGATAAAGTCATTCCAGTCGTTGGCAGAAATCACATCTAATCGCCAAGTTTTCCGTTGTTACCAGATTGCACAAACTACAGATTAAGTGAGAATTTGGACCCATAGCCATGCTATTCCTTAATTAGCGTAAAAAGAAATACCCACACAAATTCTTTCTTTATTTTTATTTCTATTTCTTTTCTTTCGATGGTCGAGGGTATTTCGAGGGTTTTCTGACCTTTGCGTTTCATGACCTTTTTCCTGCCTTGTTTCAAACTTTCTCGAATGCCAACCGTATTTCGTTCTGAATATATACGTTAAAATTGGTGATAAATTATGTAAACTGTATTGCACTTTCTTAATTTTAATGAATTTCACTTTATAATTTATATGCACGGATTCACTGATACTTTATACACTTTCGGGTGCAAACAGAATAAACCGCCGAGTAGATTATTCCCTTCTAATTTGGGTGTTATATATATATATATATATATATATATATATATAAAATGGAGGATGAATCATCAATAGTCCCTCATGAGTCACTCACTGTTCATGATTTTAAATACAAATTAATTATCAGTGTATTAGAGTGACATGCATGTGGTCACTGAATCCGCAAAACAACATTAACGCGCATAACGATTTTTCTGAGCTGCCGCTAAATATTTTTTGTTTTATTAACTGAATTTTTAACGCCAAATGTTTTGATTGTGGTGGTGGTGGTGGTCTTTTCATTTTAAGGTTTATTATTATTAGTATGCACGTAAAAAACATTTAATGTTTTCGTCCTTTTTGCAGTGCGCATTTTTCAGACTGGCCCATGATTTTTGTCGGCAATGTCTTTGTTTTGGGTTTATTTTTTACCACAAGCAATATTTTGGGTTTTTACGTCATCAATTTAAACTTTCACCTTGAATTAATTAACTTCGGATCTACGGTGCTGGTTCTTTTCCACTGATCACACTGAAATACAGTTGTGACAATTCAAATGATTGGTGAAAGTCCCTAAAGATATTACTTATGACGTTATTTAATTTATATAGTGGACATGTCGGTGAAATTTTTATGAATAGGCTGAGATGTTATTCAGCGGTTGGGAAGCATGACAGCTTTTCAGCAAAAGTCTCTAAGAGTCTTTTCTATTTTTACATAGGAAAATGTCACGTATAAATAAATTTTTTGGAAAAAAAAAAAAGTTACATTTAGTTAACTCTGTCATTACAAATGAAAATTGAAATAATCTTTGGAATAATCATTTATGCCTGTCAATTTCTCAATACTCTCACTATTATGATTAGTGTCTATATACTGTAAATGCTTACTCCGTCGCCTCTATTATTTTTTCTACATATGTGGTGGCTCGTGTAGCCCAGCATATTAAAAAATGACTTATTATTATCATTTAACCAGGTCTCGGTCAATATGATACCTGTGAATTTATATTGTAACGATTTTAGATTGGTCGTCAACTCATCAAAGTGATTTGGAATGCTTCTGAAATTTAAGTCCAAAATAGATGTTTCCGTTACTGTGTCGCTCGTTTAAGAAGGTATCCACTGATACATAGTTGCTATTTATTGTATTTTGAGACTCGATCATTTCATTCACAGATCTGAGAGTATGTAAAGTATTAATCATAGAGAAAAATAAGAAAATAATATATATATATAATATATATATATATATATATATATATATATATATATAAACCTTTTTATTTATACACCAGCTCTATCCTCCTGTTCTTCTTTGCAAATGCATCGATTACTTTATCGTGAAAATCACAAATCAAATAAATAACTGAACACTGTTAAAAATGCGCTCGAATTATATTTGAATTTCTGCACTTGTGGGGGTGGAGGGATGGACAGTTGACGAACGACATTAACCTCAATATAACAACTTCACTTTGATTTACTCATAATTAAGCAAACTGATTACAATTAGCTTGTATTTCTTCTTCTAAAAATATATTTGGTAATAATTGACATTTATTTAGTCATTTAATGCTATAAGCTCATTAATTAAGCGGTTTAAAAGGAT
This sequence comes from Bathynomus jamesi, assembly GCA_023014485.1. NCBI lineage: Eukaryota > Metazoa > Arthropoda > Malacostraca > Isopoda > Cirolanidae > Bathynomus > Bathynomus jamesi. The sequence goes on from JAJOZX010001451.1 coordinate 139,924, forward strand.
TCCGTTAGCATAATAGCAGGAATAAAAGCAACTCTCTCAGTTGCTTCCACGATCCACGTTTTTCCTAAAGAAATGAATGCGTTGTGGGTCTGTGTTTCCATCGGTGAATATTTTTTATTCTTTTAAGACATGATATTAATTCATCCCCAAGTGTAGCGATCAATAATTTTATTGTATATCATTTATTACATTTATATTATCGTATAAGCAGTGAAATTATCGGTGAATTGATAAAATTTTTATAAAACGAATATAGTAAGTCAAACAAAAGAAACAATTCTCAAGGTTGCTTCCACTGGCGCCCGTCTCGACGCAACAAAATTATTGCTCTCCCCCTCCTTTTTCAATACACTGATTTGGATTTCGAGCTTTTTGTATTAAATTTTTTTTTGAAAGGAGTGATAATTTATCATAATTTTATCGTCATTAATATTGTTTAATAGCGCTTTTAATCATTTAAGTGGGGAAGCAATGCTTCCATGGACCGAACGCTACTAATATATATATATATATATATATATATATATATATATATATATACATATATACACACTAGTGAGGAATAAGAGGACGAGAAGGTGGTACATGTTTATTAATCAGACGTTTCGGAACTTCAATTTCCATCATCAGTGCTAAGAAATTAAACTAAAAAATAAAAGTGAACAAATATAGTAAAAGATTTTATACAATATATTACAGTCTTGTGATGATAATTTAATTTTTTTTTCTTTTTTTAAATTTTAAATTGTCATCATAAGACTGTAATATATTGTATAAAATCTTTTACTATATTTGTTCACTTTTATTTTTTATTTTTATTTCTTAGCACTGATGATGAAAATTGAATTTCCGAAACGTCTGATTAATAAACATGTACTACCTTCTCGTCCTCTTATTCCTCACTAAGTTGCGGTTCCCCAAGAACAACACCCTTCAATCAAGTTACACACACACACACACACACACACACACACACACACACACACACTCAGAATGGTCCCCTGAGAAACAAACTTATATGTTAAACACAGAGCGTGCATGGAACAAGGAACTCTTCTGGGAAATTACATCCACTATAGTTCGAATAAGTAATGATACATGACAAATACTATAGTTTTCTCTTTTTCATGATGGAAAGCCCAACGTGGGCACCGGGTTACTCGCAAAGAGGCTCCAAAATATAGTTTCCCTCACCAGCTATCTGCAAAGCAGATAGGATCCAGCTTTAGGACAGGATTTAGGGCAGGGGTGGCGAACCTTTTCACAGTCGCGTGCCAAAAAACCATGTAAACCATAAAAAAAATTCGCGTGCCCACCAAAGTTTATATACAGGGTGTCTCAGAAGTTGCGCACCATAGGTTTTATTTAGATTTACAAGGTTTACGAGTCGAAATGATTTAAAGTGATGTTTAATTACAATATATGTTCGATACTGTTCGAATATGAAATTAATAGTATACAGTTAATCAAAAAGCTATCTTAAAATAATTGAATTGAATGAAGTTTATCATACTCTTGTTCTTCTTTATATAATGTACTGCACCCTTGTTTGGGGAAACTCCGCTAACAACGCATTAAATGGTATCTTTGTCATCCAAAAACGAGCAATAAAGTCATTATCTGATGCTGATTTCCTTGATCACTCTAGTGCATTATTTAAAGAGCTAAACCTACTAAAGCTCAATGATTTAACCAAACTGGCACGTTTTATTTTTATTTAAGAGTGTAAGAACAAAATCATTAATTTACAACAAGTAAATAGATATTTTGTAACTCAAGAAATCCACTCGTATCAGACCAGAAATATATCAAAGCTTGTCATACCTCAATTTAGATTGTCTTCATCTCAAAAACTACCCATTTTCATTAGATTGAAACTATGGAATGACTTAAATGCCGATATAAAAAATATTGTGAATGTAAATTTGTTTAAAACCAAGTTGAAATCCCGATTAATAATGGCATACTAACAAAAATCTAGGATTAATGTCCATTAATATTGTTTACTAATTATTAATTTTTCGTGTGTAATCTAGTGTTAAAAACACGTTTCTTGGGATTGTTCAGTTCTTATCTCTCGTGTATAATATTGGTTTCTTTGTATGGTATTGGTACAGTGCCTTCAATGATGACCTTGTGTTTGTCATGTCAGTAGTGATAATTTAACATTAATACATGTTTTAACTATTAATAATACTTATTTACTTATTTATTATTAATTAATAACAACTAGCTGTTTATTTTTAATAAGAGCCCAGTAAAGCCTAAAGCTTAAGGGCCAAATTAAATAAAAAAAATAAAAGCTACATAGCCAATGGTGCGCGACTTCTGACACACCATTGGCTAATGTAGCTTCATTCAATTTAATTATTTTAAGATAGATTTTTGATTAACTGTACATACTATCAATTTTATTATTCGAACATTATCGAACATACTGTATATTGTAATTAAACATCACTTATAAACCATTTCGACTCGTAAACCTCGTAAATCTGAATAAAGCCAATGGTGAGGGAAGCTATATTTTGGGGCCTCTTTGCGAGTAACCCGGTGCCCACGTTGGGCTTTCCATCATGAAAAAGAAAAAACTATAGTATTTGTCATGTATCATTACTTATTCAAACTATAGTGGATGTAATTTCCCAGAAGAGTTCCTTGTTCCATGCACGGTCTGTGTTTAACATATAACGGGTGCGGCAAAAGTAACGCCCTTTTTAGTTTATTCTCTTTTATTGAAGGAAATAAATCAATTACAGCATTTTAGAGAAATAATAAGGTTTTTAAGAAAAATACAGCATTTTAAGAAAAATAATAAGTACTTTCTCAGTAAAAACTAAAAAATAACGAATTTAATTAATTTTGTGGTTGGTTATACTGTATAAAACTATAAAGATACAATTATTAAAAGGGCGTTACTTTTGCCGCACCCGTTATATATACAGGGCGTCCCAAAAAAATGTATACACACTTTAACAGCTGATAGCTCAATTGATTTCTTTCTTTCCAAGTTAAACCCATTAGAATTAATAATGGCAGTCAGACTAAGCTTTGAACAAAGGAAATTCATTCTAAAATGCTACTGGAAGTGTGAAAACGCAGTTGAAGTGCAGAGACAGTTTAGGAGGGAGTTTCAAACAGATCCACCAACGCGACTTACCATCACTCGAATTAGAGATACGTTTGAAGCCGATGGAACTGTTCAGAATGTCCACAAGAAGCGTTCCGGAAGACCACGGACATCGACAAGCCCCACAAAGCAAGAAAGAGTACTGGAAACGTATCACCAAAGTCCAAGAAAATCTGTGCGGCAAGCGAGTCGTGAGGTAGGAATTTCAGAATCGTCTGTCCAACGCATTTTGAAGCGCTGTCAATGGAAAAGTTACATTCCAAGATTAGTCCATGCTATTAATGAAGATGATGATCCGGACCGAAGAGTGGAGTATTGCGAGTGGTACTTGGCACGATGTGGATGTGGATTGGACGAAGGGGTTTCGTAGAATACCCTCCGCGTTCACCAGACCTCACACCACTAGACTTTTTTTTATGGGGATACTTAAAAGACAAAGTCTACGCTATAAAACCTGCAACAGTCGCTGAATTGAGAGCAGCCATTGAACGAGAATGCACACAAATACCAAACGAAATGTTTCGTGATTGCGATTCCATTCTCGTTATCAGCAGTGCCTGGACCAGAACGGACGTCAGTTTGAAAACAGGCGTCGACAAAACAATTAAATAATGTCTGTAGATTCTATTACATTTTGAAAATGAAATGTATTTTAATAAACACTGCCTTTATAATTATTTAAAGTGTGTATACATTTTTTTGGGACGCCCTGTATAGAGAGAGAGAGAGAGAGAGAGAGAGAGAGAGAGAGAGAGAGAGAGGAGAGAGAGAGAGAGAGAGGAGAGAGAGAGAGAGAGAGAGAGAGAGAGAGAGAGAGAGAGAGAGAGAGTTACAAGGAAAAGAAGTACAGTACCTCAAAAGGCCTTGCGGCCCATACCGAGGAGGTACCAATGGCAACGGGTGCCAGGGAAAATTTTCTACACACTTAAATAGTGTGCAAGATTTGGTCTAACCTTTTCTTGAAATGATCCACAGAGGAACTGTTCACAACTTCTGAAGGTAAACTGTTCCACGTGTCACAGATCTTATACGTAAAGTAATTCCCACACACACATTAGTCCTAAACCGTTTCAAATCCAACTTCCAACCATTGTTGCGCGTTGGGTTATCATTTAAACTAAACATGCTTCTAAAATCGACATCGTTGAACCCGCGTAAAAGCTTGAAAACCTCGATCAGTTGACCGCGCAGCCTCCAAGTTTAAAACAAGTTAGAGAGAGAGAGAGAGAGAGAGAGAATGCATAAAATAAAATTTGAGGATGGAAGATCACTGAGGAATAAAAGGGAAGCTGAGATCAAGATCTCGTAAAAAAGAGCTGAAACCAAGGGAACTCGACTTCCAAAACGATCTCTACCGGCTTGTCCTCTTTCTTGGATTTTTTTTGTATAGATTTGAAGCACATTTTCTTCTTGGGAATCTTTTGACTTGGAGCAGAAACTCCTTTATAAATAAGTCGAAGACATGAGGACCTTTCAGATAACTTGGTTAAAGCTGTTAATTAAAAAAAACACCCTGCTTTGATGTAGAATGTGGTTATTTGATGGTATCCATGATGGTGCATGAGCCGCCTCGCGTGGGTCTCGAGTTTGTTTGGATTTGAGGAGGTCGGAGGAAAACCATCTGTTGGGTATGCTGGATCGCTTGTTTGCTTAGTTTCATTTGGGGGTGTGATAAAAAGATTCGAAAAATTAAGTTCAGTGGGGATGGTCATCTGTTAACACGTGGCATGAAGCAGTGGCTCTTAAACTTTTACACAACAAGGACCGGCAAAAATTAGCTATAAAATATTTGACCAAAATTGTATAACAACACGGAAAATAGAACATTACAGTATTGGTAAATCATAATCAAACATTGGTAATAGCACACGTACTCTTATGAATTCAACTTTACGTAAACACGTGCGCGCGCAACTTCGCACAACGTCACATATAGTACACACAGTCAAAACATAACATTACAAAGAAAACGTAAAAACAAACAATCCATAGGCCTACACAGTCGTATGCATTTGCAGAGAGGAAAACGCTTTACAACGGCAAATTTATTGATTTAATTTTAAAGCAATATTTATGTTTTCAGTGAGAAACGCACGCTCGCATCTCATGAGTTTATCGATAGGGAGGCTCGGATTGTCATTAAATTAAATTGAATTGAATAACCTTTATTAATAAAAAAATAAATACATTCGTTTTACAATTTACAATGACATGAATAATTGTGAAGCTGGACTATTTATTTTATTAATTTGGCCCTTAAGCTTTAGGCTTTACTGGACCGGCTGTTAAGAAACACTGGCACAGAGTAGATTTCATAGATCTGTTAAATATGAACGTATATTACGAGTATCTGTTCTTTGAATAAATTTGAAAAGATTGTTGGCTGAAATGCATCTTCTCAGCATGGTCGTTGAAGGCCACGGAATGACCGCTAGAAAATGGATGACATTATGGCCACTGTGTGTGTGTGTGTGTGTGTGAGATTTTTTTTCGCTTTTCAGTCCGACATTTTTAAATGTGCGAAATGATCTAATTTATGTAAACAGCTGTATAATATGTTAAAAATCTGATTTTCTTTTAAGATAAAAAAGAATCCACCTAAAAAAAATATCTTTTTTGTTCGTGAGAGATGATCTGTTTACACAATGTATTAAATTTCTTTTACTCTTAAAACTTAAAACGTAATTACCTTTAAGAATTATTATACAGTATATCGGGTGGCGCGGAAAAAACGCGTCCTATTTGAAGAGTCGCTGTTCCGTTAATATGATTAGTAAACATCTGAAAATTTTGCAGTTAAATAAGAACATATCCAAATAAATTCCATAATTTTTTTTTATTAAAATAATGTAATTACAAAGAGAGTTATAGCTGTCTAAACTGAAGGTTCAAGACAATGCCTTTCCGCATTAAAACATCAACTTTCACTAGAAACAAACGGATTCCAGTAAGACATGCGCGATATGGCCATTTTCATTAATCACTGTCATCACGTCGTTTCCATTGGCGAATAGTAACGTTAACTTTTGGAGAATCTCTCCCCCATTCGTAGAACTCCGTTTTTCACTAGTTCAGATACGGCAATTATGTCGATTAACCATTCCGCATGTGTGGATTGTCGCCTCATCGCTGAAGAGAATGTGGTTTAGTAAGTTTTCAGTATGAATTTTTTCAATCAATTCTGAGCACGTGGCAGCTCGTCTTGGATAATCCTCTTCATGTAACTCGTGTAGCATTTGGATATAGTAACTTTTCTTTTTTAATGTGGATTTTAAAATCCTTGGAACAGTCGTTTTTGGTATGCTCAGTCTTACGTGATGCTGCGCATGTTGATATTCTAAGATTTGTTTCAAAGACATCTCTTACCAATTCGACATTTTCTTGAGAGGTATCTACACGTCCAGATCTTGTCTCATCATGAGCAGATCCTATTCTTTTAAATTTATTGCCCAGCTCGCGAATTGCTTTGTCTGTAGGTCCTGGTTTGTGAAATCTTCTTTCGAATTTTTCTCGAATTTCTTTGTACATCTGCCCTTGGATGATACAGTAGTGGTACTACCATCACACGTTCTTGTACCTCCATCATCATCATCATCATCATCATCATCATCTATGGCCTGTAGAAAATAAAATAGAAATATCATTATTTCAGCAAAATAGATAGACTTTTGGACCACCCTGTATAATGTATTTGTTTCATTAAAATTCATTGCTTCATATTCGCTGCGACACATGGCCAAAGCTTGAATATACGATTACCAGTCCTTACACACACCCACACACCTTCGTTAATGTAAATAAACTACTTTTTACGACAAGAAATAGTCCCGAAAGTATAAATAGTTTTGAAGCTTTGTATAGGCCGATTCTAAAAATGTAAATATTGTGCTGTCGAGTGAAATATGTTAAACATAAACCCTGGTTATATATTCTCTTAATTAAAATGAACGATATTAATAGTTTTTAACTAGTTATAAATGAAATTTGTTAAAATTTATTCATCGTTGTAACGGAAATAACAGTTATTTAACTTAATTTTTACTACATTCAGCTCAAAATTAGAAAGCTAAACCTTTTTTCTTAATCATGGTAAGTTACAGCAAGGGTATATATATTATAGCAAGATTATGAAATAAGGGTAAACCCCACTTTCATAACCATGGTAATTTATTTTACCCAGGTTATGAATTAAGGTTAAAAACATTGTTTTAGTTTTTCACGAGTGTGGATCAGAAAGGATGAACAATAAATTAGCCCTGAGATAAATTAAAACTATATATTGTTTCATTTGAAATAAGAATTACTTAAAAATTATTTTACCCACTCCTTGTAGCCGAGCTTCATTTCTCTGTTAAGATCGTTTTAACATTTAGTAAAGGCTACATCGTGGCCAGTGTCGTAACAACGCTTCCCATCGATCAGCAAATTTAATCGACATTGGGTCTGGAAAGTAATTGGATTGAGAGACCGTTCTCCGCGTCCACATTGTGTAGCGTGGTTCGAATCTCGCGTAAAGATCTAGGATCCCTCCGTCATACGACCTTAGATGTTGCTTATGAGGTTAAACAATCCCAGTAATAGAATGAGTAATAGAATGAGTGAAATAATAGTATGAAGGCCTCAGTGGTATGTCTGGCTGTCGTCCGCTATTTGATGTGCTTATTATTTAGTGTTAATTATGTACATTTGATCGCAAAAGTCTCGATATACACTGGGTCACAACTTACCTGATGGTCTAGTGCAGTGGTTCCCAAACTTTACTAACTATCGGAACCCTTACAGACTTGTTTTTATTTCGGGGAACCCCAACTCCATATATATATATATATATATATATATATATATATATATATATATATATATATCAGTGTTGGGCATTAAAGCGTTAATTCGATAACAGTTAATTAACGAAGTTAACTTTTTTTAACGGACTATTAACGGAAGTTAATTTCCATTTATCGTTATCGGACCAGTTAACTTCCGATAACTCGATATTTAGTCTGTTAAAGTCCGTTAACACGTTAACTGCGAGGAGTCATTCACGGAAGATCACCGCTCCGCGAATGAATTCAAACCGCCATAACTTCAGTCTGCCAATTCCATCCTCTGCCGCAGTGGAACGGCTCTTCTCTCTCGGCAAGGACATCCTGAGGCCCAAGAGGTCAAGACTGGCAGTTGGGCCTAACTTTGAGAAGTTGGTCTTTCTGAAGGGCAACCAGCACATTGTGTCAGTCTTTAATAAATGTGCCTAAAATTTAATTTTACCTTTCAGTTCCCGCCATAATAATTTTATGGTAAATTAAAATTTAGATAATGGTTAGTGGTTACAAGGGTTTCAAAACATGTAATCAGTACATTTTTTATTAAAAATAAAAATAAAAGTTAAGCAAAAAAGTTGCAAAACTTGATAAAAATATAGTTAAATACCTATTTATTGTTGGATTTTGCATAAATAAACATTTTCTATGGGTTTTAAAGCTTTTTTCCTTGATTTTTTTAAATGTTAGTAAAGAAATAGTTATCGTTAACGGATTATCGTTAACTTCCGTTAACTTTGTAGTAAAATTATCGGATTATCGTTATCGGAGTTAACTTTTTGGTTAACGGTGCCCACCACTGATATATATTATATATAAGCACCGGACAAAAAATTAGTCACCCCTCAGAATGTACCTAATAACGTGTGACGGCGCCTCTGGCCTTGATAACCGCACGAATCCGGCGAGGCAGAGACTCTACGAGGTTGTGCATGTACTGAACATCGATTTACTGCCACTCGTTCATCAGCCGGTCCCGAAGTTCTGCCAGAGTCCGTGAGTGTCTATTCCTGCGCTTCACTTTCTGTTTCCAGCCTGAACAACACCTTCGACGCATTCAGGATTAAAGGCTTCATTGGACCTGCGATGTACTCGTCGCCTCCCATCATTGGAGAACAAACAAAAACGGGACTCATCGGACCAAATTACACGTTTCCAATCTGCCGCAGTCCGGTTTTTGTGCCTCTGAGCCCATTTATAACGTGCCAATTTGTGACTTGCTGTTAACAGCGGCCTCTTCCGTGGTACCCTGCTCCAGATGTCCATCGCATGCAGTTCTCGTCGCAATGTCCGTTCGGAAATTGGTCGCTGGAGAACCTCATTGGTTTCTTGGAGCAATTGTTCTCTGGTTTGAAAACGATTTGCAGTTACTAGACGAGAAACATGGCGGCGGCCCCTATTGTCGAGAATTGTTTTCCGGCCACAGTTACGCCGTCGATTGTCAGTTGATTGCGAACTACACCACTCTTTGTAAACTCGCTGGACAGTACGCGTTGACACACCAACAAATTGGGCTACTTCAGACATTTTGTGTCCGTGGGCTCTGCCAAACACGATGGCTCCTTTTTGCCACTGAGTAACGTCTGCCTCACGACCATTTTGCAGACTATATCCAACACACACACTTTGTTCTTCACCACCTCACGAAACATCTGATCCTGTGTGCTACGTCACCGCTACTTGTCACTTACCAATGCTACATCAGCGCCCTCTGTGTGACCTTGAACTTCCTACTATCGGTGCTATTAGGGGTGACTAATTTTTTGTCCGGTGTGCTTATATATATATATATATATATATATATATATATGTATATAATAATAATATATATATATATTATATAATATATATATAATATATATATAATATATATAATATATTATATAATATATATATATATTATATATATATATATATATAATATATATATATATATATATATATATATATATATATAATATATATATATTATAATAAATATATATTATATATAATATATATATATATATATATACAGTATATATTAGATTTAGAGCTGTAAAATATTTATTGAGCAACAAAACTTACAGATTTAGTGATGAACACAATACAAATTTTTACACTGAAAACACTTAAGTAAATAAAGCCTATTAGAAATTAACTTGATAGTGCACCACGCCAACCGCTATGGTTATACTGTGATTGGTTCACAATTACAAAACAAGTGCACATCAAATCAACTGGCAACTTAGAAAATTTTAATTTTAGCGAAAACATATTGCTCAAAATTAATTACAGTTAAATTCTCACGAGTAAAATATATATATTAAAATTTGTCATAAATAATATGACAAATTTTAAATACTATGACAGAATTTATATGATATTTATTTTAAAACAATACTAATAGAACCAGTCTTTTATAAAATCGTTAAAATTAAAATCTGCCAAATTACACTTTTGCAGTAGCCGAGTAGCGAAAATTTATTTACATATACTTAGCAGATTTTAATTTTAGCGAAAAATATTTAGTGATCCCAAATCCACGATGGTGCCATTTCAAGTCAGAATAATAATATAAAATATTATTTAACAAAAAGCCACAAGGTAAAATTATGTACAAATATTAGGACCTTAATTAGACGTTAATATTAAGACCTGATTAGACTGATTAGAAAACGTGTCGCGGAACCCTTGTTAAGCGTCCGCGGAACACAGTTTGGGAACCACTGGTCTAGTGTGTCACGACTTTTGTAACTGATGTTAATTATATATATTATAGAACAAGGATCACGTACGGGGTATATATATATATATATATATATATATATAATATATATATTATATATATATATATATAATAATAAAACGATAAACCACCATTATATATATATGATTGCTCGAGCTACTGTTGATGTGGTGCTGAAGTAATGATGATGTTGATGATACTGTAATTTTAGTAGTTGAATACAGTGTCAACATAAAAGCGAAAATATTTTAGCCTTAATTTAATTTGACTCATAGAAAAAAATTAATTTGTTAACTGTCACAAAAAATTTATTACATCACGTGTTAGGGGTTTATTATTCATCATTACTCATCGACAACGTTGATTCTCTGTTCGTGAATCAACGTTTATATAATTTCTGAAGTCTCAATCAAAGATTCAGCACATGCATTAAAACATTATTATTACGTTGCTTTGTTAGAAGCGAAGCAGTGTCCTCCCATTATTCTTGTAAATGCCGAAGTTTCAGTATTTGTGGCATTTTGGAGTGTGGATTCAGTCGTGTTGATTCAAACATGTTCAACAATGGTTTTGGATAGTGTTGTGAACTTCATCATTAATAATGTGAAGTTATACAAAGGATACAAAACAGCAACAGACCAGTTGGTCCCTATGATGCTGTCTGTTAAAGGAAGGAAGGTTAAAAGATGTAAGAAAACTTAAAGAAGAGTAAAAATTTTAAAGCAAAGAAAAGAAAAGAGGTTGAAAGGGGGTTTTAAGGCAAGATAAGCGTCTAGCTTCTTTTTAAAGGACTCGACCGAATTATTTTTAACTACGATAGCTCGCAATCCACTCCACAAATTAACTAGACGATTGAAGATTAAAATACCCGATTCATTAGAACTGAAGTGTTTCCCACTAATTTGAAACCATTACCGCGAGTTCTATTTGCATTTCTGAAGGTGAAATATTTTCGGCGTCGACATTATCGAAACCTTTAATCATTTTAACCCTTTAAGGACAATTCCAGCAGCATATGAGGTCTCTGTCACAAAAAAGTATAGGTTTTATTGTTATTCAAAATTAAATATTTTAGTAATAGTCACTGAAATGATACACATTTTGGGTTCCTTTTCCGACAACCAAATGACACCTATATAAACATGTAGAAACATTTATAGAAACAATGCATTGCAGTCAGTGTTGGCAGTAAAACTTTTTTTTTCTTAATGCCCATCCCAGCCAGGTTTTTTTTTCGCTTTTTTTAAACCCCTTTGAAGGTGGGATTTTTTTTTTTTAATTTGATTAAATAATGAAACCACCTATTTTCTGTACAAGCTAAATTATGATTATGCAGGATCCTTATTAGGGTGGCTGTATAAACATAATCTTCAAAAAGCTAAGTTCGGAACCCATAATATTGTTCTTATTCCCTAAAAAACTCAGAATACCAATTTGTATACAAATCGGAAATGGTTACTCATTGTCGCCTGGTTGAACTTTGGAGACCTTCAACTAATGTTTTCTTGCATCTGGGAATGTTTTACGATGTTCCTCACGACCTGAAGCAGAAACTGTCTCTGTTCCTCATTTCTCGTTACAGAGGCATTAAAGTCCTTTATCAATGCTACTCCCCTTTCTGCTATATCATTGACAACCTCCATGCTTTTAAGAATCTTGGAAGCATTTTGATAATCTGGAATCTGTTCCCATTGAGCTGGATCTGCAGAAATTAGAAAGTCATCTTCCAACCCGAAAATTAAGAACAGTTGTCGAGAGTTTGATGGACAAATTCTGTTTGGAGGGTATTTATCTCCTTCATTTTTTGGAGCTGCGACCATCAATCTCTTCATTTCTAAAGGTACGCGATCATCAAAGAGAAACCAATCAGACGTTCACTTAAATACCACAAATGATTACCGAATGCCTTGCCTGCAGATTTGGAGATTGGAACCATGCTTTTACATAAATCTTTGTAGTGAATAAATTTAATCTTCTTAGAGATGATATTTCTCTTGGTGTTAGACGAACCTGTGATCGGAGGAGATAAATCTTTTTAGAATAAATTACGTTTGTTAGCCAACGTGCACGATGTAGAGCACCTGGTTGCATCATTCTTCTTACTCGTGGGGGTACTTCTCCCAGAAACAACAATGTTAATTCTAAGGTTTCTCGCTAATCATCTCTTGGTTGACGTTCTTCTAGGTTAGTTTTACAGAATTCAATTATTTCCTTCCATTCAGATATGTCTAAGGTCACTTCTTTATCACCAATCACTGATTCAAGCTTACTCTTATTAATGTTACTCCATTCTAGCTGTAATCGCTTAAATAAAGCAATATCAGGTCCTGATGAGAGACCAAAAAGGACGCCAAAATACATTTCCAACTATAATCTCATGGATATGATGACGACAGGCTAGGTGCAAAAGATTTTTGCCCAACATTTGTTCAATCAGGATGAAGGCACCTCCTCTCTTTCCTGTATTACTTGCCGTGGTATCAAACGACATAGCTTTGATCTGGTTGGTTAAATTCCATTCTTTTACAGTTTCAGCAACAGCCTTTGCAATTGCTTTTGCACTTTCGGAGGTAAGTTTAGGACTGCAAGAAGCTTGCCGATATCTTTACCAGTCACTACCACAGGCAAACGACCGACAGACTTTTTTTCTGTGATATCAGGGAGCATTTTCCCATCCCAGTGAACTACTAGGGGGATTTCTGGAGCAAAGTGTTCAATGTTATTAGCTGAAGTTTCTTTTCTAATTTTCATCCTTTTAGTGCGAATAGAATCTTTATTGATCGATAGTGACTCTACATCATATCCTAAACTTTTTGCCGTAGTAGCAACGATATGAGCTGCTGCTCAGTTGCTGGTCTTTGTACGGTCTAAAGCTGCGCTAATTCGGGAGTCATTATGTTTTGAGGTCTTGCTTTCTTCAATTGTGGTTGGGTGTCACCCTGAGAAAAACTTTTTTATTTTGACATGTACTCTTTTCGGAATGGATCGACTCGTTATCACTACTGGTACTTGAATCTATTGTTGCAACTTTGTTTAGTTGTTGTATTTCTTTTTCATGTTTTCTCTTGCGGCTAATAAAATTTTGCTCTCTGATTATCTTATTTCTTTCCTTCATTGTCACTTTATCAATGCCAGCTATATGACCTTTCCTTCCACTGCGCTGAGCAATAAGAAATTTCTTACCTTCTATTTTCATCATAGACAAAGCATTCTCATGTGCAATGTCAAATAGTTCATTGAGACGTGATGTGAAGTGTGTTTCATTGGAAATTTGCTTTTGAGATCGACGGGACTTACTTTTTTGTAATGCTTTCTATTCAGAATGAAGTTTGAGCAACCGCTTAATAAGTTCATGTTCATGTGCAGTTGGAATACTGGCTTTCTTCCAGAAACCCATAACACTGATCAGTGTTCTTAACCCTATCTTTCAAAGGGAGCTTCATCTCTGAATGATGGTAAAAAAAAATGTGCCAAAACTTGCTGCTGAGAAGGGAGTTTATCGCCCAATATTTTTGGTAAAGTTGGACCAACGAGCCCTATATCTGTTTTAGAGCAAGTACTATAACTAGCACTATCCATGATTGCAAAATAATTGAGAAATTTAGGGCGTGAAACTCTTAACCGTGAAACAAATGGAGCACGAATTACTACCACACACGAACTACCTCAGCACATAGTTAACTGAAGATTTGAGTGGCACCTTGCTCCTTGCCAGTTTTTCGGATGTCAAAAGTCACAATGTAGTAATGTCTAATTAAGAATTAAAATGTTTTGGTTATAAGAAATTAATAATGTTTGTTTAATAAAGAAGATAATATTTAATAAGAAATGTAATTACGTTAAATAATGGTTTGTTTAAGAAAACTACAAGTTGGCAACACTAAGAATCGGCCCAAGCGAGGCTGGGTAGAAGTGCCTCCAGTCATCGGATGGCCTTGGGTTTAAGAAGGTGTTTTTTGGTGTTAAGATGTGAATTTAGAATATTTCGTCTCTCTCTCCGACTAAAATGTTAACGTTAATTTCCCCCTCGCATTAACCAGTTTGTCTAAATTGTTTCGGTATAAATAAAAGAGTAGAGTGTTAATGAAGAGTATAATTAATCCCCCGGTCTCCTTTGCATTGTTCGAATTATAACACCTCAACTCGGTCATGTCTACCCGTGTTTATATAGTTCAGCGAACGGAGTGTTAAGAGAATGATCAAGGATAAAGAGAAATTGAATAGAAAGTAAAGTAAAAATAATGATATACAGGGTGTCCCATAAGTCCGGCATCATAGGAAAAATAATAAAAAAAGGCAAAACAAAAGCTTTTATTTACAGAACGTGCTCAATATGTCCACCATTGTTTTCAATACACAAATTCAGACGTGATACCCAGTCAGCAAGCACACGGTGAATGATGTCAGGAGTAATGGTGGTACATGCCCCAATAATGCGCTGCCGCAAATGTTCAACACACCTAATTTTCTCTGCGTATACCAGCGCTTTCAAGTGACCCCAGAGATAAAAATCTAGTGGCGTGAGATCCGGGCTTCTAGCTGGCCATTCCACAGGCCCTCGACGTCCTATCCAATGACCAGGGAATTGTTGGTACAGGTATTCCCTTACTTGGGTGGTGTAATGTGCAGGAGCGCCGTCTTGCTGGAACCATGTTGGGAAATTTCCTTCTTCGTTCAAGACACTGGGAAATGCTTCTTCCTTGAGCATACGTAGGTAGGTGCCTCCAGTGACATGTTCATCGAAAAAGAGGGGGCCTATGATGTGATCCTTCCAAATGCCACACCATACCATCACCCGAGATGCACCTTGTTCCTTTGAAGAAGTATACCAGTGAGGGTTGTTTTGAGACCAGTAGCGGGTGTTCTGTCGATTTACCTCACCATTTCCATAAAAAACAGCCTCGTCACTGATCAGAATGGTGGACGGGAAATTGCCATCCCGAGCATATTGTTCCGTAGCCCATTCACAAAATTCCATCCGCCGGTCTGGATCATCATCGCTTAATTTCTGTAGGATCTGGTTTATATGGATGCCATTTGTGAGCCTGAAGAATGCGATGGATGCTACTTTTCGACACTCCTGTCTCGGCGGACAATCGCCGAAAAGACTTATTGGGACTTCTGTTAAAATGAGCCAGGATAGCAGTCGCTGTATCATCGTCAGTGGACCTCCTTGAAGGACCACTGCGTGGTTTATCTTCTATGGATCTTGTTTCCTTAAACTTTGCAACAAGTCTGCTAACACAACTCTGTGTTATTGGCTCGCGGTCTGGATGCAGTCTGTTAAATTCAGCAGCGGCCTCTCTCTGACTCCGATTTCCTATGAGTAGAATTATCTGGATTCGTTCTTCCTTGCTCACAGACATTATGGAAGAGAAAAATATGAATTATGGTTTGTAGAAATAGAAAAATATGAATTTCTCCTATGATGCCGGACTTATGGGACACCCTGTATAATGAAGGAATGGGCCTTTAAATAAAATTAAACACAACAACAAGTAGTAGTTACATATATTGATGATATATCCTAAATACAATTATATATTTGGAAACATTAATATTTCATATAAACATTTCAATAATATTTTTTTTACAAAGAAATAAATGAGGTATTTTACTATTGATTAAAAGTAGTCTACATTTTTATACTGCCGTGCACCACCCCTAAATATGATTTGATCGCTTTAAAAAATGGCATACTAAGTTTTCTCGTGATAAAGAACAAAATTCGACCTTCCGAACTCTAAAGTTAAAAAATAATTTTCGTCCCTATACGCTGATAGCCACCCTAATGCTTATGCATCTAATAAGATGAAGTTAAAGCAGTTATTAGCGTCATGACTAGGCAAAAGGTAGTACTGGACAGTAGTCTTCATTATCATTCCTTATATCTTAATTGCCCAATTTGAAAGTGCTTCACAGGGGATCATCCCAGATACCTTAGCTCTGTGGCCTCAACCCATAAACTGCATCACACACATAGACATCTGCTTCTTCTCATTGCCTATGAAATGGTATTTTATCATTGATATATGGTATTGTATATATTATTTTTATTATATTTCTGCCAAAATTAAAATCCTCTCTTCACTGAAGTACTACCTAGTTATTAACAGTGATAAATTTAGCTTGAAATTAAACATAATTTCAATGTTGTATAGCATAAAAAAGGATTTTTAAAGGAAAATAATATTGTTGTTTTATCAAGTGTTTTTTTTTTTTTAAACCCGGGTCGGCAAAAGTGGGTAACCCACTTTGGTGCCAACCCTGATTGTATGATAGTACAATTTATATTATTATTTCTAGTGGGACTTTAAACTGCCATCCGTCGTGAAAGGATTAAAACTCTCGCATTAAATCCCCTCACTACGCCTTTTTACGAGTGAGAATAAACTTAACGTTTCTAAACGGGCAGCTACGATTTGTTTCAAAGGTTGTTTAATTATCTTCGTCACTGCAAAGGTCACGTGACGGAAGGGACCTACAGTTTCACGCGGAATTCGAACCATCTTTGGGTCGCTACATCATTTGAACGAGGAGGACGGCCTCCGATCCAACTACTATCCAGACTCAAAGTCGCTTAACTTTGCTGATCAAATGATAAACAGTGGTAAACTTTGTCAGTATCGAGGGATTAACATTGAAAGATCTCGGTCCTTAATGTTCATAGCGATATACAGTTATACACGCTAGGGTAATCTAGTGGTAAAGCTCCTGCTGTTAATCTGAGGTTCTTGGGTTCGAGTCCCGGCTCCGATTTTGAATTTCAGCGATTAAGGTCCTTTTGTGGGTCCTTTCTTGGTGGGTTCGGGTCTCAAAGTTGTAGGTCTAAGGTGGGGCGGAAGATTTGACTCGTTAGAATAAACAATTCGGGCGGAAGCAATACTAAGGTTAGTATATATATATATATATATATATATATATATATATATATATATATATATATATATAGTTAAAATGCACAGTAACTTTGTGAAAGCAATAAAATCGATTAAAATCCACAAAGGAAATGTTAAAAGTTAAAAACTAAAACATTAGAAAATTGAAAGCTTTTCAAAGGGAACTCCCTTCTTCGTTCAGGCGAAAAGAAAACTAAAAGCAAAGGTGGGGGGAGGTAAGTCGAGAACCATCGAAAATGTCACGTATCTGGCAAATGTAACTGTCTCGAAATGTTCCGAAAAGATTTTAAAGATGTCCTACTTGTTCCTTTCACTTCGGAGTCCCTCTGTGATTGTCTCCTTCAAGGTATAAACGTGGTTTCTAAAATCCTACGCATAACTTGGGATGCTGCAGATATTATGCATCCACAGATATAAAGCTGAATATTGGTATCCGCATCCGTGGATATCAGTCTTTTTGACATTGCATCTGCATGTGATATACCTTAGTCTAGGACTAGGGATATTGCAAATATCTGCATCCACGGAACATCCGCAATTTTTTTTACACCTGCATCCGCAAATATAAAAACTAAATATCCACAACCTCATCCGAATCCGTGGATGTTAATTTTTTGACAGCCACATCTGTATCCGCGGATGTCAATTGTCGTATACAGAATTTAATATGATTATTTTTAATACGATTTGTTAATTAATTTGGTTGTTGATTAAAGGTTAAAAAGTTGATCATTGCTGATAAATATTATTTCAAAACAAAGACGAGAGAGAGTTTGGGCGTTTTAAAAGGTAACCAAGGTAATTTCACTTTGTATTTTATGGATAGGGGCTTTTAATTTACTATTGATTTAACCTACGAGAATAACGCGGAAGGAATGTACTTACATGATCGATATTACATTTCTGGCTTATTTGTATAATTCACATTAGAATTTAACACATCTGCACCGTTACTAAAAGAAAAGGTCCCGGGACCTTTTCTTTTAACCAGTAAGAGAATGTATGACGGTTTGGGTTGAGTGCCCTTTTTCCCCAGGTCATTTTCATACAAAAAAAACATTCCCTCCTTGTGGTAACGGTGCAGATGTGTTAAATTCTAATGTGAAATTATACAAATAAGCCAGAAATGTAATATCGATCATGTAAGTACATTCCTTACCCGTTTATTCTCGTAGGTTAAATCAATAGTAAATTAAAAGCCTCATCCGTAAAATACAAAGTGAAAATTAATAAAACTTTTTTAGGAAAGACGAGTGTCTTGATTTTCCTCCGCCACGTTGCTAAGAGTAGAAATGACGTCGTTTAATATAGAGAATATTCATAAAGAATCAGAACAGAAATAGAAATTAACGTATTAAAAACGAAACACCACAATATTTTGACATCCTTAACATCCATACACATAATCTGAGGTTTTTTGCGTAATCGATTTTACGGTCATTGCTTCAATTTGGGGGTTTATAAAATGCTTTGTCAGGATTGTAATATATGTTATATTGGAGAAACTATTGATTTTAAGCGTCGCCTATATCTAAATCAAGTCTGGATACTGTCGGCAGCAGTTCTCCTTTCAAATGTTAGTAATGATTATATGAAAATTAATTGAATATTGTTTAACGCAAAATACTAATAATTTCAGTGCAAATGACGGGTTATGACGGGTTCTTTCCGCCTTAATTTATTATTAAACTTTTATCTTTTAAAGAGCCGTCTCTTCGAAACATTTCAAGGCAGTTTCAATTGCCATATGTGACGTTTTTCATGGTTCTCGACCTTCCTTTTCCCCTCTTAATTTTAATTTTCTATCTGCCTGAACGAAGAAGCGGGTTCCCTTTGAAAAGCTTTGCAATTTTGAATCTTTTAGTTTTAACGTTTATCATTTCCTTTGGAAATTTTCATATGTATATATGAAAAGTACATCAACTTAAAATTTTCTACAACAGAAAAGATGAAATAATTTTTAGCATCCCATTTAAATTTTACATCCAGATTTACAGACGAAAGAGCTCAATAAATACTAATGAAAGAAATCTGTGTAAGGGTTAGTGTGTATCTCTGAATTGAATGTAAAATTTAAATGCCATGGTAGCACTTGTTTCATCATCCTATAAATTTCGTAGAGCCATCTGTTGCAGGTATTTATAAATTTCTGTAGAGCCATCTGTTGCAGGAAGTATTATTAATAGCATGACGAATCCGACCAGTTTAATTTCTTATCACGGCTTTCAGCGGTTCGATATTTAGAAATAAGGCGTATTTAACGTTCAGTTGCTGGTTTTAGAGCTTCCATTGTGCTGGGATTTTCTTTGAAGCCACTGTTCTTTAGATATCTCTTAAAAAAAAAAATGGAATAAGGCCAGGTGACGGAGGAAGATTTTCGTTTTGGAATTTTTGCATGAAAATTTTGGCCCGAGAGGTTTTGTCTAACAAGTACACCAACCATCACTGCTGTGGTCTTGCAAGTCGTATGTCCCCAGACCCTAATTCCTGTTATTTCTTTTTGTGGCGATTTCTGAAGGACAGCATTTTCAAAGAAAGTCAAAGGACACTGAAGCTCTAAAAACAGTGACTGAACGTGAAATTCGCCGCCCCCATTTTTACCGAAATGCTGGAGGCCGTGATAAGAAATTAAAAACTCGCCCGATTCGTCACATAATTTGACAAAGAGAAAAACATTTTGGGCATTTTGTCTTCCTGTAAAAGAAACTTCCATCGTTGCCCTACTAATTGTGCCAAGTTTTATGAATGTACGTTAATTCATTGATTGTTGATTAACTTTTTTGAAAGGGTTGCATTACACAGGCCTGCGAATGAGAACTTTGTAAGAGTTTTCTTACTAATAACTGATTTTATATAATTTAACTACGCTGATTTCGAATAAGGTGTCCATTTTTTTCTATCACGTAAGGATTTTCTGCAAACTGGAAAGGGAAAAACAACAACAACAGAAATAAATGTTATTTATTTCAATTTACATTTGGTACCTATTTCGCTTTATTATACTAATTACAAATGCAAACAACTTCTAAAAAGAAAGAAGACTATTAACGTCAATTACATATTCATCTTTATTTGTCCTGAGTTTTCTTGTGAGGTCTTATGCCTTTTAGTCTCGAATGTACGCGCTGTTCCTTTTCTTTTATGTAATAATTCTGGAGTATCCCGTTTCAACATCCAACAGTAATCAGCCATCATGCTGATGTCCCACCTTCCCTGATAACTCTTCTCCATTTCTTTGATGTCTTGGTGAAACCATTCTCCTTGTTCTTCGCTGAGTGCTCCGAGATTCAAAGGAAAGTAATCTAAGTGTGAATGTAAGAAATGTAATTTTAAACTCATATTACAACCCAACTCTCTGAATTTATTTAGCCAATGTTTTGGTAATTTGGGTCCTTGTTGTTCCCCAAAAATTTGCTGATAACATCCTTAAAAGCAATCCACGCTTCTTTTTCAAGATTGTTCATTGTTCTTTCAAAGTGTTCATCCAAAGTCAGTTTTCTAATCTCGGGACCAACGAAAATTCCTTCTTTCACGTTTGCTTCTGAAGGAGTTGGGAATTTACCACACAGATACTTAAAACAATCTCCATCTTCGTCCAAGGCCTTAACATATTGCTTCATGAAGCCCAATTTTATGTGAAGCGGAGGTAAAAGGACTTTCTTCGTGTTAACCAAACTTTCACGTTGAATGTTTTTAGAACCAGGTGTCAGGTTGACTCTGCGTGGCCATTCCTTTTTTATCCAGGGCTGAGTTCTTGTTCGGCTATCCCATTCACACCAAAAACATGGAAACTTCGTATAACCTGGTTGTTGACCTAACAACATACAAATCACTTTTAAGTCTCCACAATGTAGCCAACCGTGTTCTTTGTATTTAACCTTAGCTAGAAGAAGCTCAAGATTTTTGTACGTTTCCTTCAAGTATACCGAATGAGCCACAGGAACGGATGCATACAAGTTACCGTTGTGAAGGAGGACGCCTTTTAGATTTCTTTAGGCGGAATCAATGAAAAGTCTCCACTCATTTGGGTCATAGACTGTAGCGTCTAGCTTAAGTATTAGTTCCGAAACATTGTTGCAATATACCAGTGAATTTTCTCGAGAAAAATATTGGATGAATTCTTTTTCTCGACTTCTGTACCAGTAAAATCACGTCCCGGGAGAAAGCAAGTTCTTTGCACGAAGTCTGGATCCCAAAATCTCTGAAGAATCCTTCGGGAGACACAAATTTCTTAACAAATCATTAAGTTCACTTTGTGTAAACAATTGGGTTCACCAGATGTTTCGGTTTGAAAACAATCAATATCATCGTTTCCATCGTCATCAGACACCGAATCAGATGAAGTTATATCAAGAGTATTTGGTTAGTAGGTACAGGTATACCAGCTCCATGAGCAACAGGTCTTATAACAGACTGAAAGTTTGGATAAGAAATTTCCTTTTTATTTTTAGTATTGTACCCTTGCACGTTACATAAGCAAAAATAGCAGTCATTGCTGTGATTTCTCGGCTCACGCCAGACCATTGGAATCCCAAAAGGTAAAGAATCCTTTTTACCTTTACTCCACAGTCTAAGTTGTTCAACACAAACACTGCAAACTTTGTGAAGCCCATGATCTGTCTTAATCCCCAAGTTTCCTTCCGAAGTACGCATAGTATGCTTTCTTGACAAAGTCTGTAATATCTCGCCTTTGTTTTTTCACAGTAAATTTTCCACAATTATAACGGAAAATGTTTGGGCTATTTACACACCCTCTGGTTGCCATAGCGACAAATAAACAAATTTCAAAAGAGATATAGCCACCGCGCCCCTTTGAATAATAAAGAACTATAACCTCGCACGCACTAGACAGACTGACTCCTCTCGTGGCTTGTCAGTCACTTATATACTAGTGGTGCGTTTCTCGAATGTTCTAGAAGACGCTATGACGTCACTTCTGATCTGGAAGCATTTATAGGCAGTAGTTTTTAATCAGAATTTAATTGAGTAAATTTTAATGAAAATTACTTACATATGTAATATGAAATATGATATTTTGTGGAAAATCTGTACGTGATGGCGAAAAATGAATATTATTTTCGGAATCAGCGTGCAAAAATTACTATATAAGTGATAAAGTATTTCGGACAACAAAACCATCGCAAGCCTGTGTTATTAAAGAATAATCTGTAGTTCAACGATATACATCGATGATGATAAATACTGTATTTCCTTACCCCGATACAGATGTTTTTCCCGATGTCCGGCCAGTAATCCGAGAGCAAGAACGATTTTTTTAGGTAAAGGCTAGTCTGGAAAAATGCCTTTTAGGAAATGGGGATACAGGTTTAATATCACCGACGCGGATGTATGATAAATATGTGGTAGATTTTTTTAATTCTTTACGCAGAAAAATACTTTTGAGAGGAAATAAATAAATACATATGGTTAATTATTTATAAGCCAATTCAGTTGGTTAATTCAACCCTGTGCTATTTCCTCTTAACCATGTTTATGTTGTAATAAATTGAAAATAAAATGAAAAGGTTTATTGGCAGACTACTCCATATGACAAATATTATTAATACAATGACAGTTCACATACTAAGGATAGAAATATATACAGTTAATTAGAAATAATACAGTAATGTCGAAGTTAAGTGGAGCTGCAGACAGGCGTTTTCGTACCAAGAATTCCATAACGTAGAGTATAAACGGCAGGACTCATGGATAGCTTGGATAATCGAGTTGGTTGATTTTTAATTCTTTGCATTAGACTGTATTGAGCACGTTTTGTTACCTCCGGGAAGCTCGGGACATTGCGGGTAGCAAACATTTGCGAAGCTGAGCATCTCGGGGGTAATTTATGTAGGAGTCTAAAAGACCTGTTGTACAGCAAATTTAGGGTTCTGCCAGAACCTTTTTTATAATTCACCCACAGTTGCTGTTCGTATATATTACTGCAGAAAGTATGAAAGTGTGTCTTTAGCTTCACTTGTACAGAACCGAACGTTCCTTATGGTCATATTCGCTTTAGCACAAAGGTTTCGAGATTGTTTTCTTATATCCGAGTCATCACTCAAGGAGCTGGTAATAGTTTGACCCAAATACTTAAACTCTTGTACTTCCTCAATTTCTTCACCTTTCATTTTAAACCTAATATCAGCTGGCTACTTACAGCTTTTAGGATGAAATTGCATAAACTTAGTTTTTGTAACATTAAAAATAATATAATGTTTCTGCGAATACACTTCGCAGACTTTTCGTAGCCGATCCAGACCTTTAACAGATTGAATAACCATGGTTGGATTAATTATTTGGATTGGTTAGTAAGTACGTAACTAACCATGTATCTAGTCATTGTGCAGGGTATCCACTATATCCCGTGTTACTCCCCTCTCCCTTTCTTTTATCCCTCTCAGTGCACTAACCAATAACTGAACTATGGGAAATAAGGGTGCTTACACTTATCTGTTATGTCTTTATTCGCAAGTGAACAGGTTTATCATATTTACGTGACCTGAAGATCGGTGTGAGCCCATCCTTTTCACAGCAGGGAGTAATCTGTTGCCATGTTCGGTGTGACATCTTTCAAAACATGGACGGGGTGATTAGGCGAAACGCATGTCAATGACTGCTTGTTTCAATTCTTTTGTTTTGCAATTTCTCCGTTTTGAAACCTTTCCTTCACAAGTAATGTGTAGTGAGGAAAAAAACAAGGAGTAAGGCACTGCGGATACCCTCTATAATAGTATTTTTGTCCGGAAGAATTCGTTTGCATGGAATATACGTTTATTTTGTATTAAATGATGAATGCTTCAAAACTTCGGCCCGCGCAGGATGTTAATCATAAGGCTCTTATATTCAGGCAAGCATAACGAGTCGCTAATTGGTTTGTGCACTGCAATATGCCGCTACGTACGTTTAATTAACATAGAGACTTTTTCTGAATAGCCAGCTAATGTACGGGTCACGGCACTCATTTCATAAATTTATTATGGCTGGTCTTCACGCGTGCAGTAATAAGTATATTTGTTGGTGGTTTGAGCTCGAATAATGGGAGGACGGTAGGTCACGCGAGTGACACGAACCTGGTCCCGTATATAGGCCATATTATAATAAGTTTATAGATGAGAAGTTATGATGTACAATGTACATAATTTATATATGGTGTTAGTGGTGGGACAGCCGTACGTAATTGGTTATATAGGGTTGGAGTTAATTAAGAGCCTCGCGGGTTTTAACTAAAATACTAAAAAATTAACAGCGTAACTTAATTTACTCTAACATAACTTGTTGATTATGTCACGTGGAGAAACGACGTTAGCCCGTTTGTTTATTTCATCTCGCTTTCCATTTGTGCCACGTTCCGCCGCTTTCTTCCCTTTGTTTCATAGTACAACAAAGGTTTTTCCTCAGCCATTAAAGCAAATGGGCAACGATGAATGAAATACTGAAATTCATTCCTCGTAACTCGGCTGGGAATGTCTCGTTTATCGAGAGTTTGTATCTCGTGTAACGCATTTACAGATTCGGAAAAAGCTTCAAACTTTCTTCAAACAAGCTCCAAAAGTTACTAATTAGAATTTGTTTTCCTTTTAATATTTTATTCTTTTCGACAAAAATAATAAAACTTGAAAAAGAAACTCCAAAAACTTCAAATTATTAGTTTTCGAGTTTTTTCTCGGAACGTTTTTCCGCAACTTGTATACATTTTGTTAAACATAAATGGTAGAATGGTGAAATTAAAAGTTAAAAACGTTAAAAAGTAACGCGTATTTGAAATTTAAAGAAACAAATAATCTGTCCGATGAAAATGCGTACGAGTTATTGAGAAGGCGAAGCGAAAAACATATTAGAAAAAGTAAGCGCGACTATGAGCTATAGATTGTGAACCAAATTATAATCGAATCCGAGGGAATCTTATAATTATTTTGGAATAAAAAAGTACCTTCGCTGACTATTGGTCCACTCGTAGGCGGAGACAACGAACAAATTTACGATACTTACGAATGATGATAGTTTTAAATGAATTATTCTCTTCGCGTTTACTAACGAAAATATGAACAATATTCCCGTTCCCGTAATTATACTCGGTGATCATCATTTAAATTTTAAAGCTTCGCGATTTTACCTTCAGTGAAAGTGACATATTCTTGGCCATAGGTAAAATTAATCCTAATAAAACTTCGGGTCCAGATGAGCTCTGCCCTAGGATACTTGAAGAAATGAACTGCCCAAGTCTCTCTTCTTATGTACGAGTATATCTATATTATAATGGAGCTAAGTGCGATATATATATATATATATATATATATATATATATGTAACCCAAAAAAATTTATAAACTTTAAAATGCATTTTCGCTGCTGTTCTTTTGTATAATGTTAAAGTAAATCCTATTGAACATTATTTTGCTATAACTGTAGAAAAATGAAAATTTGAAGCTAAAATATATATCGCACTTACCTCCATTATAATATAGATTTACCAAAAATGTGTGTGTGTGTGTGTGTGTGTGTGTGTGTGTGTGTGTGTGTGTGTGTGTGTCCGCAGAAAAAACTTTTACGTTTCTGAACCGATTTCGATCAAACTTCATATGGTGAATCGGGGTGATGAGTAATGAACGAAAATACATGTGTGACCAGCTCCCACCCCTCCCCCACCAATTACTAAGCCCGAAAGCCCCAGCACCGCGATAAAACTATAGAAAAGAAGAAGGCAGCCATGGAAATCTTGAGCTTCACATTGTGTCAGGAAAATTTGTGAAGCTTAAGATTTTCATGACTATAGTTTTATTGACAAAATAATTGAACCCCCAGTAATTGGGGGACCGCAGGCTCCCCAGTTACTGTCAATTCATTTATTTGGTTAATAAAACTATAGAAAAGAACGTAATCATGAAAATCTTAAGCTTCACACTTTAGCTCATTGTATCAAGATTTGTGAAGCTTTAGATTTTCATGGCTGCGTTCTTTTCTATAGTTTTATTGACCAAATAATTGAACCGACAGTAATTGGGGCGCCGCAGGCACCCCAATTACTGAGGCCCAAGGTGAGAGGGATAGGAATGATGTTCAAAATAAAATACGCCGTAGGCCCACAATTCGATTCGGTTTGGGCCGAATGCCCAAGTACCGCAGATCTAGCGAAATCGGGGCGTAGCGCCGATCTTTTGCTGAAAGTCCTGACAGAAAGAAATGAAAAGGGAGTATTTGTTGACAATTATGTCTACAAGGAGATTCTTCAGTAATGAAATAAAGAAGTTTATAATGAAGTGTTCTTTTTTATATTTTATAACAGGAAATAATACCTTGAGGTAAGAAAATTCATTTCCCAAATGAAGTAATTGGCCGAGGGCTCCAAGCCTTCCCCAGGAAATAGCAAAAACCGCCCGTAGGGCGGTATTTTTGCTAGTATTTAATAATAATAAATCATTACAGGTTCGAGAAGTTTTGTTCGATTTAAAACTCGCAAACATTACGCCAATATTTAAAAAAGGGGACAAATTGCTTCCGGGAAATTATTGTCCCATTAGTCTGACTTTAGTCGTTGGTAAGCTTATGGAGACGATCGTTTGGGACAAAATAGTTAATCACCTAGAAATTTATAAATTAATTAGATTCTCAGCACGGCTTTAGACGTAATCGTTCTTTTCTTGCTAATTTACTCGACTTTCTTAATGATATTGTAAATATATATGACGAGATTTACGTAAAACGGTAGATATTATATTTTTTGATTTTGAAAGGGCGTTTAATGAAGTGTTTCACGGGGGATTATTATCTAAACTTCAGTCTCATGGAATTGATGGTAGTGTCCTCAAATGGATTGAAAATTGGCTTAGCGAACGTAAAATGGTCATTAATGGCAAAACGTCTAACTGTTAAAGTGTAACTAACGGCGTGCTTGAAAGATTAATTCTGGGATCAGTTGTTTTTGTTATTTATGTCATTGACATCGACGTAGGAATTAACAGTATAATTTCAAATTATTTTGGGGATGATACTAAACTGGGAGAACGAACAAAATCAGCGACAGAACGTTTGCAGATTTAAAATATTAGTAAGTTACTGGAGTGGGCAGAAATTTAGCAAGTAGATAAACGTAAAATGTGGCATATCGGTAGAAACAGTTAAAGAAAAATATTCTGTGCGCAACAAGACACTAATGAGTGTTACGGAAGAGAAAGATTTAGGTATTATTGTTGCCGACACTCTTAAACCTAGTAAGCAATGTATCAAAGCGGTTATGCGCCTCGGTGGTGTAGTGGTTAGCATTGCTGACTACGAATTCATCGGCCCCGTGATCGAGACCCGGTGACGGTAGGCGGCATGCGGTAAAACCCAGCTGTTCATCCTTTCACACACAAAAAAATTGTTAGTAGATAAATGGGTACCCTGGGTAGCCTAGTGGTTAAGACGCTGGGCTGCTGGTAGGGCGTGGTTCGGAAACATAAACCAAGGTTAACCGAGGAAAAGCAAATAGATCATTTGAATTTAAGTCTGAGAAAACAATGCTAACGTTATATAATTTTCTGGTATGTACCCACCTAGAATACTGCGTTCAGTTTTGGTCCCCATATTTACGACAGGACATAGAATGGAGAGAATGCAGCGACGGGCTACTAAGATGGTTCCTCAGTCTTGGAAACAAATCATACGCTGCCCGTTTAAAAAAGTTAAATTTATTCTCACTCGTAAAAGGCGTGTTTGAGGAGTTTTAATGCAGGTGTTTAAAATGATTCAAGGTTTTGATAACGTCGACGCCGAAAAATATTTCACCTTCAGAATTGCAGATAGAACTCGCGGTAATGGTCTCAAATTAGCGGGTAAACGTTTTAGTTATCTTGAAACTAAGCATTTTTTCTTCAATCGTCTAGTTAATTTGTGGAATAGATTACCAGCCAGCATAGTTCAGAATAATTTGGTCGAGTCCTTTTAAAAGAGACTAGATGCTTATCTTGCCTTAAACTCCCAGTTAGAACGGTGTGTTAACGCATACTAAAAAAAATTGTTAACGTTGATAAGAAATTACTGATTATACTGCTATTGCAGACTCTTTAAATGCATATTTTACTTCAATAGCGGATAAGCTTCGCTCACAATTACTAAATAATGACCACTCACCTCTAGAATATATGCCACCCAGCCCACTAAATTCATTTTCTTTTGTTCCTGCTACCTCTACTGAGGTCCGGAATATTTATTGGTAAATTAAAAAATACAAAAAATAACATTCATAACATTCCTGTACCTATATTGAAACTTGTTAAAGATAAGATATCTGTAACTTTGGCTAAAATTATATCAATCGAAGTATTTCCAAAGGAATATTCCCATCAATGCTAAAAATTGGTTGTATAACACCCCTTTTTAAAGGGGGTAATCCTGCTGTACACTAGCAACAAATTACAGGCCGGTGTGTTCATTATCTGTGTTCAGCAAAGTTTGTGAAAAAATGTTAAAAAGTATAATGCAGCGATATTTAGAATCCTACAATTTATTATCTCCAAATCATTATGGCTTCCGTAATAATAAAACAACGGAAATGGCTGTTTTAAATCTTATGGAAATTGCAAATATAGCTGAAGAGAACAAAAATAATGATATCAATATTTATGAATTTGAGGAAGGCGTTTGATGTTACGACTTTAGAGGAGCAATCAGTGATTGGTTTAAAAGTTATTTGTCCAATAGATATCATTTTGTATCAGTAAATAAGGTTTGCTCAACTAAAGCGCTCGTCAAACATGGTGTACCACAGGGCTCAGTTCTGGGTCCACTGTTATTTTTATTATATATAAATGACCTTCCACGTTCATCTGATATACTGAACTTCATAATGTTTGCAGATGATAGAACCGTGTCTTTTTCTTGCAAAGTTGTTAATTCAGCTAAGAATATATTTCATTCAGAATTCATCAGTGTAATGAAATGGTTGACCACCAATAAACACTTCCTAAATACCACTAAAACAAATTTCATGATTTTTACTAATAAAAGAAATGTATATCTTGATGCTTAGTTAATGAAATCGCTATAAAGGAGTGTACTGTAACAAAATTTCTTGATGTTATGCTAGATAAGAATTTGCAATGGAGTGATCATGTAAATTATATCGCGAAAAAGATTTCAAGGAGCGTTGCTACAATGTTTAAACTTAGAAATGTAGTCCCTAAACAAGTTTTAGTGACCCTTTATCATACTCTTTTTCTTCCTTATATAACGTACTGCCCCCTTGTTTAGGGAAACTCCGCTAACAACACGAGCAATAAGGTTATTATCTGATGCTGATTTCCTTGATCACTCTAGTACATTACTTAAAGAGCTAAACCTACTAAAGCTCAACGATATAACCAAACTGGCACATTTCATTTTTATTTACAAGTGTAAGAACAAAATCATTAATTTACAATGGGTAAATAGATATTTTGTAACTTATCAAGAAATCCACTCGTATCAGACCAGAAATAGATCAAAGCTTGTTGTACCTCAATTTAGATTGTCTTCATCTCAAAAACTACCCATTTTCATTGGATTGAAACTATGGAATGACTTAACTGCCGATATAAAAAATATTGTAAATGTAAATTTGTTTAAAACCAAGTTGAAATCCCGATTAATAATGGCATACTAACAAAAATCTAGGATTAATGTTCATTACTATTGTTTACTAATTATTAATTTTTCGTGTGTAATCTAGTATTAAAAACACATTTCTTGGGATTGTTCAGTTCTTATCTCTCATGTACGATATAATATTGGTTTCTTTGTATGGTATTGGTATAGTGGCTTCAATGGTGACGTTGTATTTGTTATGTCAGTAGTGATAATTTAAGATTAATATGTTTTAACTATTAATAATACTTATTTACTTGTTTATTATTAATTATTAACGAGTAGCCGTTTATTTTTAACAAGAGCCCAGTAAAGTGTAAAGCTTCATGGCCAAATTATATAAAATAAATAGTCGAGCTTCACAATTATTTTGCCATTGTAAATTGAAACGAATGTCTTTATTTTATTATTAATAAAGGTTATTGAATTCAATTGAAAATTCAATTAAAAATAAAAGTATTGTAGAATTTTTACTCCGATTCTCCCCCCTTTGCTTTAAAATTTTCACTTTTCTTTAAATTTTTTCCTTCCTTTCAACCTCTCTCTTTGCCTCGCTTTGAAACTTTCATGCACCTTCCTTCTTAAACGGTCAGCCTCGTTCGGACCAGCCAGTTTGTTGCTGTTTGGTGTTCTTTGCGTTTGCTCGGGATTTGCCATTTGCTCCGGAAGCATCGAAACAGTCGAATTAATGTCGTTCGAAATAAAATATGTTAACTTATTTTAGGGTAGTTAAGGTTGCTTCGTGGTTTTTTTATTATTTGAAATATAAAGGGACTCGTACTATTTTTCAGAAGAATCATTGAGCCAGCAGTTCTTATGTCTCCGCTACGCATTTTAACCATAGTGTAGTAGGGGTTTTGAGCCCCTTATTGGTACATTATTCCATTAAGCCTCAAGGTCAAAAATTTCGTTATGGATCTGCTAGAACTTCTCAGGGTTGCCAACTCGGACATTAGAAAAGAACTCGAGAAATGCCCATGGAATATAGCCCAGAAAAAACAAAACGCTCAAGGTCACGCCTTGCTCCTATACTGGGCTTACCACCGCGCACCGTAAGTCAAAAATACACGAGAAATACGTATGATTAAAAATCTCAAATTGGGCTTACATTAGAATTTTGTCGTTTTGACTCGTAATTATGATGGGGGATACATTAGTTAGTTGCGTGACAAAACTTTTGATGAGGGAAAACAGGACGTCAATAATTTCCTCGTACGAGGGTAAAAATGTTCATGCTAAGTATAAAGCGTTTTTGTTCCTTAATTTCGGATTACGAATGGTTATTTTACATTAAAAAAAAAATAAAAGTGGAAGAAAATTTGAAATTAACTCGAACAGACCAAATTGCTTACGGCGTTAGTCCATTTTTTCAACGCCCGCTGCGAATTCCATTACTGTAAAGGCTTTTCAAAATTTTTTTTTTACCTCCACGTCACGTGATTGCATGCTCCTTTCGTATTTAACTACATTTAACGATGAAATAATGATTTTTCCTAATGTTCATATTGATAAATCACGAAGTACTTTTATCAAACGTTAAATGTACAGCCAGGCCATTTCGCCACTAATCACCGCAGCAGTTATTATTATTATATTATTTTATTTATTTATTGGCGTGGTTAAAAATGTATAAAATTAAAATATGAAAAGGCTTTTCTTCGGAGTGAGAAATGTTTTAAATTGTGAATTAGTCAAGTGAGATGCGTTCACTCTATTTTCCGAGAGTTGTAAATTTGGGTATTATATTTTACTTAAGAGAGGGAGAATGTTAGTCAAATAGTGAAAAATTATACTTTGAAAAGGATGACGGCGGTTAATACGGGTGGGATCTATTTTGCTATTGTCCGTACATAAGCTTTGTACTATGAAAAATAAGTAGATTTTTTTTTTTTTTTTATTTGGAAGAGCGTCAGTATATTTCGCCTTGTCCCTGTTTATAGTAACTTTAATGATGATTCAAATGAGTTTCAAATTATCGGAAAGAAGGGATCTTTTTAGCCCGTATATACAGTACAGTGCGGGCGATGTGACCTTTTGAAACACTACTTTTGGCCGGCGGGACAAATTCCTGAGACGTCGGGAAAAATTTTCTCGAATGCAAAATTCCTCGACAAAAGTGTTTTGGGCAATTAAAGACCACGAAACATAAAATGGTATAATCTAACCTAACCTAACTTTACAAAGTCTACTGTTAGAAATTTTGTACACAGTAAAACTCAAATGAAATCTTTCTCGACATTTCGAGGGAAATTCTATTTTGTTTTGTGTCCTGTTGTTTAAAGTGTAATGCCCCCCTCCCCAGTGTATTTATAGGTTCTTTTATATGGTACAATCGATTACCTAAGTCGTGATACACTGGGTCACACACGTACTTTAAAAGCACAAACGTAGCTCTGCTATTATAATCGATGGTACAGGCAGACCTAAATCCATAAGAAGCTGTGTCAAGCCCATTATTACCTTCGAGGGCCATTTGGTGCTATAACACACACACACACACACACACACACACACACACACACACACACACACACACCATATTTAATTGTACACTATATCATCCACTTGTTTGTTGCACGAAAGTACAGGCTGTGGTACAGTTCAGGATGGATGTGAACGCGAGAGTCGAGCCGCATTATACTTACTGTATTGTGGGATTCCTTTTTTCTTTCATTGGCTGTAATGGACAAGTGAAAGTTTCTATTCATTAACAGTCTCTTGTCAGGTTTATTTCCTTTTAAACTTTTGCAAATATTTTTTGTTGCTCGTTATCCCACTATATGTAGGCCTATCACAGGAATTACTTTATAGGTCTTCTTGTAGTCATAGTCTCTTTTCACTCTTGTGTAGGCTCTCATTGTTTTAATACAATCAAGTAAAATAAAAAACTATTTAAATTATCCACTTAAAAAATTACTTGGTTAACACAAATAAAGTAACAAAATGTCTTTTAGTATTATCCTAAAAAAATTGGGTGATGTGGCTCTACCTTTTTTGTTATAAGAAGGTAAAATTTTGTCATTAATACCAATATTTAGTTGATTAACTAAAATATAGTTGGTGTTATATTAACTAAATGTTTTGGTAACAATAGCCAGAGTTTGCTTTACATAATTAAGCATTTTTCCGCCCAGTGTTATATTAACAGAAAGGCAAATTTAGAAATTTCTGGTAGGAATGTTCTCGGTGAAATGTGTTGCTCTATTCCTTCGCCGTGTGACACGAAACGAGGACTCGTTTATTTCACGTAATAGAAGGGCAAAGTAATTTCCGCTCCCAATACAAGGCTCGGAAGGTCAGATCAGGTCAGCTCATCAGAATTTGAGCGTGGCAACCTCCTTCCTCATCACATATTCTTGGGATGAAGATTTGTTAGCTTCGCTCGTGTGTCATCAGCGTCACTCGGCTGATGTGTCATTCCGCCGCTGTTACATTTCTCGTGCGGTGCTATTCCATGCCTTTTTCGCATGTCCATTAGCAGTTGCATCTGGCATGCAAATGGAAGCGCAAAAAGGCTATGAGGAAAGTATTGCTGGCAATAAACTAGATTAGAGCCAAAAAAGATGATAAGAGAACCTCGTGCATAACGCTGGTTAATTTAAAATGCTGGCCGTGTTCGCTTCCAAGGTGGTTCGTAGACCTTCAAACAGTCCTTAAGGAGGATGAAATTAAAATAAGGTTTATTGTTTAAGAGTATTTTTGCTCCTTTTGGGGGGGGGCAGGGGGGGGGGTTAGAACGAAAATTTGCCGCGAACGAAAAGTTTATTGGAAATATGGTGAAAACTATTGCGGCATTTACAGTTTTGTACCAAGTTAGAATTATTGTCGTACATTCTATTTTCGACTTCTTACGCGAATAAAAGCACGAATTCGGCCTTTAAATTAAAGTAAGCCTGACGAAGGTTGAGTTAAACTATGAGTATATGACTTTACGTCGTTGTCTTCCTCATCTCGTCCTTGTAAACATTTTAGTAAGTAAAACATAAAGTATTTAATCTATTTTGATTCTTGCGTATCTAAAAAATTACGCGTAACTATTGAGTGCATTATTTTATAATCTGAAAGTGACGCTTTTGGTTGCCAAAAAAAATAAAGGTGAATTTAAAGCATATTATTTTAATTTTTTACATTTAATGAAAGATGAAAGTATGGTAGTTCAGTATTTTGGGACGTGTGTGTGTGTGTGTGTGAGAGCTCGAGTAAAGCGAATCAGAACATTACCATGCCATTTTAATTTCAATAGTTGGTGAAAGCACTTAATTTCAAAGTAAAACTTCTTTTTACTCTCCCGTATTAATGACTTTCCATTTACAAGATTTATTTCCAGGCCTGTGATCTGGCCGACAGTACTCGCATTCCTAAATTAAATAGAATTCATTGAATTATTGATATACATTCATTTATTCTTTATTCTTTCCTTTAGATTAGAAATGGCTTTCAATAAACCTTTTTGAGAAACCTTTCTTCGACTGCACGCACGCATATTGTATATGAAGTGCGTGGAAATACTTTACACTCTCAAAGCTCTAAGAATGTACATTTTGTTTCGCTGGAATTTATTTGGAGTCGAAATCAGAGTCATGTTATTTAACTCTTCAGCCATTCATTGTACTTAATTATGAATGTACAGTTGAAGAAGTTCGCCGACACTGCGAAATGTATGAAAAAATGTAATAAATTTTAAATTTCAGAAAGAATTTATAATGGCTTTTGCAAAATAATCAGACCAATACAAATTGGAAGGTGGGGAATTATATATACACACCTCGTTGCTGTTCCGTGCGTTGGTCTCTTCAAACGAAGGTCAAGCTGGTGGCCCCCAACTCTAGGTCTGGTTTGGTGGAGGAGCGAGTTGCTTTCTTGCGCTCTCCACCGTACATAGCCAGGTACACCCGTCCTGAGCCAGGCATCTAGTCTTCTCTTGAAGACATTTCTGAGGTCTTTTGAAAGCTGGTTAAAAAGTCTTGGCCCCCTGAGAACCAAGCTATTTTCCTTCAGTGTCGGACCTTTAATTTGGGAACACTACGCATCCTGCCTTTCCTATTTTCCAGTGTTGTTTGAATGGCAATTGGGTTTAGTTTGAGGTTTGGTACCAGTTTTTCGATCATTTTCCATATGTAGATTATGGTGTACCTCTTCCTTCTTTCCAGGGAGTACAAATTTAGTTTACGTAGTCTTTCCCAGTAGTTGAGCTCTTTGCAGCCATCAATCTTGGCTGTGAAATGTCTCCGAGTTTCTTCCTTTTTATATGGGACGTCAAAACAGCAGTATTCTAGTTTTGGTATAATCAGTGTTTTTAGCAGGGGAATCATTACTGTCCTGTCTCTTCTTTTGAACGTTCTTAGCACCTGTCCCACGACTATTTTTCCTTTATTTACCCCCAGATCGATCGCTTTCGTGCTTCTCTGAATTTCCTCTCTATCTGGAGCATAATATGCAGTCTGTTTAACTTCCCCTTTTCTACCATATCTCAAGAGCTGAAATTTCTCGGTGTTAAATATCATGTTGTTTTCTGACCATTTGTATATTTTGTTCGTGTCCCTCTGCAAGGCCTCCACTTCATTTACATCGCTGATTTTTCTGCTGATCTTTGTATCGTCTGCAAAGGATGTTACTATACTGTTGCTCTTTACTTCGCTGTCTGTCTGTTAACATGATAATGAACAGGAGTTGGGCCAGTACTGTACCTTGTGGTACTGAGCTGCGTACTTCCGATTCTGATGATATACCTTGAATTTTGACGACCTGTAGACGTTCTCTGAGGAAGTTGTAGACCCATTTTCCCACTTTGCCTGTTATTCCTATATATTTCATTTTATGTGCTATTATACTGTGATCACATTTGTCGAAAGCTTTAGCAAAATCCGTGTATATGACATCGTAGCTGTCATTTCCTTCGAGTGCATCTAGGTTATTGTTGTAGTGTTCTATTAGTTGTGATAGACATGATCTACCTGATCGGAACCCGTGCTGATTTTCGTTGAATCTTTCCAGTGTCTCCAAGAAATCATAAATTTTCTCTCTAACTATTCTTTCAAATACTTTGGTGAGTTGGGACATCAGTGACACTGGTCTGTAGTTCTTTGCTTGAGATCTGTCCCCTCCTTTATATATAGGGACAATGTTTGCTCTTCAAGATGCTCGGTATTTCCCCAGTGTCTAGGGATCGTCTCTATATCGAGTATAAAGGTGTAGCTATTTCATTTTTACAGTTTTTAATCAATAATGTGTTCCAATTATCTGGACCTGCAGCTGAATGTGGTTTCATTTGTCCTATAGCTCTCGCTACATCTGGGGTAAAATCAAAGTCTGTTATACACTCTCCTTGCAATTTCCCTTCAAAGAATGAATCTATGTCAGTTATCGCTTTGTCACTTTTTCGGGTACTGAAAACTGATTCATACTGGGCTCTCAATGTTTCAGATATTTCTTTTGGATCGTTGGTTAGTTCATTATTTCTCTTCTTTAAGGGCCCAATAGTGGCGCCCGTTTTTGTTTTCCTTTTCGCATAGCTATAGAAGTATTTTGGATTTTCCTTTATTGCTTCTACCTCCTTTTCCTCTTTCCCCTCTGTATGGTCCTTAATCAGGGCTTGTATTTCCCTATCGATACCCTCCAGTTTTTCTTGTATTACTTTCCTGGCATTATCTCCGCAGATGCCTAACTTCGCCTCCACTCTTTTTCTTTTGCGGAATAGGCTTCTCTTTTGCCTCTCTAGCCAGTTCCTCTTTCCTTTTGGCTGTGATTTCGAAGCATATTTTTCTGAAATTCTCAGCGTTTTTTCTTCCAAGGTTGTTAGCATTTCTTCAGTTGTTTTATTCTCTCAAACTGTTCTCCACTCTATTTGGGCCATGTGCGATCTGATTGCTTCCCAATTTATAGTCTTGGAGTTTAAGTTAAAGGCCACAAATTTGCTTCTTTCCTCAATATGTGTATTGTCTCTTAACGTTGTCGTCATATTTGTTGATATCTCGATTAAGTTGTGGTCTGAGATAATGGTTGGGTTTATTTTTATATCAGTAACCAAGTTCGTGTTATTTGTGAATACCAGATCCAGGCAGTTATTTTTTCTGATATTTTCTGTAATCTGTGTCAGCATAAACTCATTTGTGAGAGCCATCATCATATTTGCTTGCTCCTGGTCTTCTCCTGTGCCCCCCTTGTCCTGTTGTATATATATATTTCGTATCCACTTTTGTATTTTATAAATGGGGAGTTAAAGTCTCCGCAGATCATTATAATGGGGGATGGAGAGTTTGTCATATGACCTTCATGTACATATATAGCACAGCCACCTTTACGTCTCGTTCTATCCGCTCTTAGTAAGTTGAAGCCCCCCTATATTTATCTCTTTCTTGTCAATACAATGTTCGCAGTTTTCACAATTTCCTTGGCAATCCTTAAGATAAGTTTCTGTGAGGCATGCGATGTCCGCCCGTGTTTCGTCCATAAATCTTTTCAGGTACGAAACTTTGTTGAGTGATTGTTTTGGTCCTTATTCCTTGAATATTAGCCAGGACAATATTTATGTTCTTTGTTTTTCGTTGCCCCTTGTGCATTTCAAGTTCGTTTTCCTTCAGTCTCGCTTGTTTTGTTGCCCGGCCTATGGTCTTCAGAGAGAAATCCATTTCCTCCTACCTGTTCTGGTAGCTTCTTGCCCGGAAGCGGTTTGGCTCAGGGGTTTCCAGCTGTGTCAACTGCATGCGTTGGATGACATTTAGCAGCCGTATCGTATCGTGTCTGCGATGTTGAAAATTTTTTCTTGTTCGCGTATTGTGTTTATATATATATATATATATATATATATATATATATATATATATATATATAATAAAACCTTACAACCTTACAAAGGTTCCGCGCGATGATTCCTCATTTCGCGAAGGTCAAGCTTGTCGCCCCTCCTCTCGAGTTGGCGTGGTGAAGTAGTGAATTGGTTTACACACACACAGTAACTCTCCGAGTTACGTCGTTAATTGGTTACTGAGCCTCCGACGTAAGTCGAAAATGACGTAACTCGAAATTTACTCTTGTAAGGCACAGATAAATTACCATACTGGCAAAGAAGGTTTAGTTACACCTTTGAGGGCCCTAGGATTTTCTGAGTGGTACACCAAGAGGGGTTTCAACTTAGTCATCAGCGGCATTACCACCCAGAAGGAGAGTTCATCTGTCCTTTGAGACTTTATACCCAGGCATAGTCGTCTTCTCTCTCCCAATGTATGATCTCTCTGGCATTTTTTTTCCAATACAAGCCCGTTTCATCAACATTAAAAATACACTGAGGCACATATTCCCCATCAACAATAATGTCTGACAAAGTTTTAGGAAATTCACTAGCTGCTACTTCATCCGCACTGGCAGCCTCGCCACTGACATTATTATTATGTAAATTGGCACGAGCCTTAAATCTAATCAACCACCCATGGCTCGCACTAAATGTTCCCTCAGAAGAACACTCACCATGTTTACTTTTGACATCATTATAGAGACTTGGTCTTTTCCTGAATTAACATAAGGTTTATCGAATACGACGCTGATGGTGATCTTCCAGCCACACACTTAAAAGTCTCCCCATCTCCTCCATAACTGTACCCCTTGTTTTTGTAATAATAGTGGACTTACGTCCCACAGAACTTTGTACGTGTTTCAAAACTCGTTCTTTTTCTTTTAAAATTGTCCCTACTGTAGTGCGACTCCAGCCGAGGCTACGAGCTATGTCGATAATTTTCTCTCCCTTTTCATTTCTTTTTATTACGTCAATTTTTTTCCTCCATAGTAATACTACGCGCACCCAATTTAATATTAATATTTTTATATTTAAAATTTTTTTTAATCCCATATACGAACGACGTACAGTAACTTCGAAAAGACGTAACTCGGGGAGTTATATATATATATATATAATTGCGCCTCGGTGGTGTAGTGGTTAGCGTCGCTGACTACGAATCCATCGGCCCCGGGTTCGAGACCCGACGGCAGTCGGCGCACAGCAAAACCCAGCTGTTCATCCTTCCACACAATAAAGAAAGTGGTTGGTAGATAAATGGGTACCCTAGGTGGCCTAGTGGTTAAGACGCTGGGCTGCTGCTGATGGGGCGTGGTTCGGATTCCACGTTAAACTGTAGGTCTAAGGTGGAGTGAAAAGCTTGACCTTCGTCAGAATGAACAATTCGGGCGGAAGCTAACCAAAGGTTAAAGTACCAAAGGTATACTGTATATATTGAGGGTGGGAGCGGAGTAGTTTTCCGAGCCAGCTATAAGTTGTTGAGAATTTTAAAATAGGCTGTAATTTTTCCACAGATTTTATTTAATTTTTGAATGAGTTTCTTTTATGTTGGAAGTAATAAAATTGTTGCCGTAAAAAGACGATTTCGTGATTTATTTATTTCTTTTTTTTTTTTTAAAGACGAAATTGCAGTATGATGTTACCTTTTATGCCCGTCACATCGTTTATTGTGACATTTATTGTTTATGAATCGTGAGAGACTTTTTGTGTGTGTGTGTGTGTACGTAATGTGGGTGGGTGTGTAATAGGAACTTAAATATAATTCGTGACAAAATGGAATGTCACGGAGTTTTATTTAAAACCAGCTTTGCGTGTCTTTTGAAGAGACATTTTTATTTGGGTGATATATAATTTCCTTCCCCTCCTTCCCCCCACTCGGCTTTCCCGTCTTTTTGTATATATTAAATTGTAAATTGTGAAATAAATATGAATGCTGCACTCAATAATTTTTCAAATGTTAACATTGCAGTATTTATTTTTTGAATTACTGTATTTTTATTTATAACTTCTATAACGAGTATATGTATACACAATATATATATATATATATATATATATTCTGTTTGTTTGTTTTTATTTAATCGAAACGTTATATTTGTATATTTTGACGTATCAAATAGTGAAGATGTAAGTCTCGTGAATCTTGTAAATAAGTTGTGTGTGTGTCGTGTATCAAAAAATGATATGCGATCCATCCTAATTAAATTATATTTAGTTTTTACAACAACGGAATACTTTTTAATTAGTCAACCAATCGAAATAAGAATCTCGTTCTCCCTCTCGATGGAGAGGAGCGGCGATTTTGTGTATGATAGAGACTGTACATAGGCTATAGTATTCGTCGTCGTTCTTGTCGTCGTCGTCCTTCGGCACGAACCGATCAATCATAGTTGGTTTCAGCGACTAGATTTCATTTATCATCGTTTAGCGTTAATCGTAGATTATTTCTCTCAATCAATGTTTGAGGAACGATTCCAACTTCCCAACTGCTCCCACCTTGATTGGTAATTGTAACACACACACACACACACACACACACACACACACACAGCTAAGATTGATGGCGGCAAAGAACTTTACTGGGAAAGACTAGGTAAACTAAATCTGTACTCTCTAGAAAGAAGAAGAGAGAGGTACATCATACTTTACATATGGAATATGATGGGAAAAACTGGTACCAAACCTGAAAGTAAACCTAATTACCATTCAAACAACGCTGGAAAGTAGGAAAAGCAGAATGTGTAGTGTTCCCAAATTAAAGGCCCGACGAGAGACCTCAACACTGAAGGAAAACAGCTAGGTTGTCAGGGGGCCAAGACTTTCGAACCAGCTTCCAAAGAACTTCAGGAACATTACAGGGGTCAAAAGTGAAGTCTTGAAAAGAAGACTAGATGCCTGGCTCAGGACGGTACCAGATGAACCCGGTGTACGTGGCTATGTGCGATGGAGAGCCTAAGAGAGCAACTCGCTCCTCCACCAAGCCAGGACTAGAGTCGGGGCCAGCAGCTTAACCTTCGTGTGAAGAGAGACCAGCGTACGGAACTGCAACGAGGTTATATATATATATATGATGAATAAAACCACGAAGGGAAAAGAAACACAAAGTGGTGCTCAAGCGCTTTCGTCTAATGACATCCTCAGGAACACTCAGTGTTCCTGAGGATGTCATTAGACGAAAGCGCTTGAGCACCACTTTCTTTTCCCTTCGTGGTTTTATTCATCATAAATATTTTTCACGTGTCACTTTCGTGAAATAATTTTTCATATATATATATATATATATATATATATATTATATATATATATATATATATATATATATATATATATATATAAAATATTTAAAATATTTAAATAAAAATAAATAAATAAAGAAAGATGTGTGTGCGAATTACATTAGAGAGGAGACTG
The DNA here is from genome assembly GCA_023014485.1 of Bathynomus jamesi. Lineage (NCBI taxonomy): Eukaryota > Metazoa > Arthropoda > Malacostraca > Isopoda > Cirolanidae > Bathynomus > Bathynomus jamesi. The sequence goes on from JAJOZX010001451.1 coordinate 181,297, forward strand.
GGCGCCACACTTTGGTAGAACGGGTGAAATACTTGGGCATAGTTATGGGCCGATTACTCTCTTGGTGTGGCTATCCCAATTTCAAAGAAGACTGAAGGCCAAATACGTGAAGACAGATAAAAGTTTTGAACAAAAGGATTTGAATCGTAACACGTTGAAACAAGGTTCCACTAATGAGGACGCCCTCACAAACAAAACAATGAAACATACACTAAAATAATAAAAAAATTATATGTATATTAAAATAACTTCTTTTAATTGGAATACCGCAACGCTACCTTATGTGTGTGTGTGTGTTTATATTATTATACATATAGGGCCTAAAGGTTTAAATTTGTTATGGTCATGAAAACGTATGTTTAGAATGCGTTTTCCGTATATACACGGTGAACCAAAAGTAGGTGGACAGTAGGTTGAATACGGTTTGTGTTATATTATATTATAACTATGGTGTTCATTATAACTATGGTGTTTGTGTTATATTATATTAAATATTATAACTAAATTTATTTAAATTTTATTTGTATTATAGTATACAAAAAAATTAAATATGTATTCTCAAAATAAACGTTATCATTTACTGTCCACCTACATTTGGTTCACCCTATATATATATATATATATATATATATATATATATATATATTATATATTATATATATATATATATATATATATATATAGGGTGATCCAGAGAAATGGGACCCAAAAGAAACCCCTGTAACTCTTAAAGTATAAGTCCTTTTATAAAATCATACGCATCATTCGAAAGAGGATAGTTACAAGTTTGTACAGGATTGTATAGGTTTTGACAATACAAGACAAGATAAGATACAAAACAAAATAAAGTGTTAGTTAAACTAACTCTTCAAGATGACTGCATGGACTGTGGAATAGCTGCGTTTCATAACAGCAATATTATGAGCATGGAAGAAGTGTAGTTTCAGCTCAAAGATCTTTCAAGACAATTTTCAGATGTCAAAATCACCTTCTAAGAAAGTAATCCGTCGGTGTGTCAGAAATTTTTCCCTAACTGGCAGCATTGGAAAAAAAAACCAACTGGAAGAGTGCGCACTGCAAGGATAGACGAGATCATTAACAGAACTCATGAAATTGTACAGGATAATCCTAACATAAGCATCAGACGTGCTTCTCAGCTGTTAGGAGTTGGATATGGAACAACACACCGTATATTCAAGCAAAATTTAATGCTCTTTCCATATAAAATTCAAACAGTGCAACAACTAAACGATGGAGATTTCGCACGAAGATGACAATTCTGTCAATGGATCCAACAGAAGGTAAATGACACCACCAATTTTCTAGCAACTTTGATTATGTCAGACGAAGCCCATTTTCACTTGAATGGAACTGTAAACAAACAAAATTGTCGTTTCTGGGCAACAGAAAATCCATTGAATATTACCGAAGTCCCGTTGCATAGTCAGCGTGTAACTGTTTGGTGTGGTCTTACTGCATCTCAGATCATAGGGCCGTACTTTTTCGAGGATTCCACCGGAAACACTGTCACTGCAAATGGTGATCGCTACGAAAAAATGTTGACCGATTTCCTTATTCCTAAATTAATTAAGAGATCTTTGTCTAGAAAACCACTGGTTCCAACAAGACGGAGCTACCTGCCATACCACGAGGAACTGCATGGCAGTTTTGCGTCAAACGTTTCCAGGCGAGTTAATCTCAAGATTTGGAGACGTTGAATGGCCCGCAAGGTCTCCGGATTTTTCTCCCTTAGATTATTATCTCTGGGGATATTTAAAGAGTAGGGTCTACAGAAATAACCCAACGACCTTGCAAGAATTGAAGGCCGCCATCACAAATGAGATACAGGCCATACCACCACCGCACACTCTTGCAAAAGTGATGCAGAACTTACAAGCGAGAACACTGGAATGCTTGGCAACTAATGGAGCACATTTGAAAGGAGTCATTTTAAAAAAATAAATATTTCATAATAAACTTGTAACTCTACTCTTTCGAATGATATATAGGTTTTATGAAAGGAATTAAATATTAAGAATATTTGGCTTTTTTTTATGGGTCCCATTTATCTGGATCACCCAGTATATATATAATATGTGATGTATGTCGCATCCGCATAAAATTCAACATCCGCATCTGCGGGATATACAGTATATAGAGACCAAGACGATGACTCCAAACATTTATTACAAACGTTTCGACCCCGAGTGAGCATCATCAGTGAAAAGCTGAATGAGAATATAAAAGTTAAAAATAAGGGAATAAAGTAAAACAGTAATACAAAAACAGTAAAAAGACAAACACAAATAAATAAAAAATATAGATATAATATATATACACAGGGTGTTTCACAACCAGTCTGTCATTATTTGGAGGGCGATATACAGTAAAAAAGATAATACAACATCGGTGCTATTTCCAACCGTTGCGGAGCTTCGGACGTTTTAAGGTGCACGGAAAAAATAAACGAGAGTATTAATCTGATATATTTATTGCTACATTTTATGAGATACACCTTATAAACGTTCAAAATGTCCGCCTGGGTTTTCAATGCATAGCCTTGCTCGTTCCAAACAAGAGTCCACTCCTCTCTCGTTTGTACTTTGGTCTTGTAGACCATCTCTTTCATAAAGCCCCATAAAAAGAAATGTAACAGGGTTAGGTCCGGAGATCTCTCGGGGGCCACGATACTGGACCAGCATGACCACTCCAACGATTCCCGTACCGCTGATTCAAGTAATCCTTAACATGACGACCAAAATGTAGTGGCGCCCCATCGTGCTGAAAGAACATCTTGCCCCTTGTCTCGAAGGGCACGTCCTCCATCAAAGGCGGCAGATTCGTTCGTCAGGAAGTTCAGATAAATATCAGCTATTAATCGTTGTTCCAAAACGAACGGTCCAATCAGCTGATCTCCAATTACGTCGCACCAAACATTCAGCGAGAATCGATGTTGAAAGTTTGCTTCAACGATACCGTGGGGATTATCGACGGACCACAAGTGGGAATTTCGTCTTTTGTTAATTCCATCCCATATGAATTGTGCTTCATCACTAAACAGTATGCGATTAAGAATTTTGCGATGCATAACCATCCAGTGGCAAAATTGAACACGTTTATCGTAATTATCCGGTTGAAGAGCCTGCGCACAAGTTGCAAATGATAGGGATACAAACCCTCATCATGTATGATTCGTCAATAATGTCATACACGCGTTGCGGATTCACTATTTCGTGTAGAAATCCTTCGAACGCTGGTAGATGGGCTACGTTGTACTAGGTCCAGTATGCGCTCCTCCACAGCAACGGGCCGTCGTACTACATGTTCTTGGTTACGTGGAACAATTGTCCCCATTTCCCTCAATCTCTGGTGTGTGTCACTAAACACTTGCTTGTTCGGTATTCAGCGGTTCGGAAAACGTCTTCGATATTCGTCAACTGCCGCTCTGCTGTTACCATCACAAAATCCATGAATGAAATGGATATCAGAGTATTCAGCGGGTGTGAACTGTTGATTCATTTTGATTGGTCACCTTAGCGCAACACACTGTCTCGTACCACAGATCAAAACCAACTGAAAGAAAAAACTGAGGATTAGTAGTAGTAACTTCGTTAACCAAAACTACCACCAGTGCTGCCATCTATCGAATTACACACAAGTAGAGATTTGTTGTTTGCACATCTTAAAACGTCTGTAGCTCCGCAACGGCTGGAAATAGCACCGATGTGGTATTAGTTTTTTAACTTGATATCACCCCCGAAAGTATGACAGACTGGTTGTGAAACCTCCTGTATATATAAATAAGAGCTTACTCAAAGTGGACATGATCACAGATCAAAGGCAATGGAAGGAATGACCAGAAAAATTAGCAGAGAAAAAGCGGGCAGAAAGCATTTGGTTGGTTGTTTATACAATGAATAATTTAATGGATAAATTTTGTCCATTTAAGGGTCAGATATGACCCATGTAGCGAACATTACTGGCCTGCGACTAAAATAGGATTGATAAGCAGAGGGGGCTTTCCCATTGGACTGGCTGTCCCCTGTCTAATCCAGAATATTCCGCTATTCGAAATCACAACGAATCAGCTGACTATCCAATAAACCATAATCACTTCTTTGTTCTCCCTTCCCAATCTACCGAACTTGACAGAAAAATCGAGTCTTTTTACATTAAGAATCTGACCCTTTCCTTAAATGCACAAAATTTATCCATTAAATTGTTCATTGTTTAGACAACCAACCAACTGTTTTCTGCACCTTTTCTCTTGCTACTAATTTTTCTGGTCATTCCTTCCATTGCCTTTGATCTGTGATCATGTCCACTTTGAGTAAACTTTTATATATATATATATATATATATTTTTGTTTGTCTTTTTTACTGTTTTACTTTATATCCTTGTTTTTAACTTTTATTTTCTCATGTAATTACATACATATTAATCGCAAAGCAATGTGTGTGTGTGTGTGTGTGTGTGTGTGTGTGTGTGTGTGTGTGTGTGTGTGTGTGTGTGGTGTGTTTTATGAGAATTAAAATTAATTGAAAAGAATCAGATCCATGCTATGAACCTTTTTGTTTGGGGTGGTGTTGTTGGTGGTGGTGGTGGTGCCTGAAATTTTGGTACGCCGAAATGGATTGAGGAAGAATGGATTAAGTCGTAATTTGATGAAAGTGGGCATTATTGGACCGCGGCTTCGTTTATCTTAATGAAGAGACGAGTTAGTAATGGGCGCTCCCATTAGCTCGCCCATTATTTAATTTTAATTTCTTCACAGACAGTTTTAATGGGAATGAGTGTGATTTAGGGTTTTACATTTCATAGTGTTCATATTTTTTGTTTTCTATACTCAAAAAATTTTCCACGTTTCATTCCCTCTTTATCTTGATTAGTGCCAGTATACCTTTATTTCTATTTCCTTTAGAGATCACCCGCCCCCCTCCCCCTCATCGGCCTAGTGGTTTAGAACTCGGGATTATACTCGGAGCGTAAAAGTTCGGGGTTTGACTTTAACTTCTGCCGCTACCAGAGTAAGTTTATCCGGCAATCTTCTCTCTATACTTTGTCGGGTGTTCACGCCCAGACCCCTTAACCCCCAGTTACACGGGGTAGCGGGATTTTTTTAGAGGTTACCCGCGGGTATACCTGGATTTTTTTTTTTTTTATTTACCTTACTCCCGCTTTTCGCCTTAAATTAGTTTGCGAATTGGGCTTAAAAATGTCGAACTTCTTCAGAGGGGAAATATTTATGGGAAGCGCCAAAATTTCATCCTTCTAATTGCATCCACATTTTAGTTTTATAATCCAGTAACTTCTTTCGTGCCTTTTTGAATTTTGGGGCCGTATTTTGCTAGAGGTAGTGGAGGGGAGGGAGGCCGTTGAGCGGCAGGCAGAAGAGAAATCGAATTAGAGGATGTCCGTAAGTAAATATATAGTTTCATTTGACCTTTAGATTTAATATTGTACATTGACTAACTAATTATATTATATATATATATATATATATATATACATTCAACCTATATCTCCTATACAAGCGTCGTTCTTTACGTTATATATATATATATATTATATATATATATAATATATATATATCCAGTGAAATTGCTGCATAAAAACTGATGCCAATTTGACTTGATGATGGCATGGCACCCATTCACCGATTTTGAAAAGGTTCCGCAGTGAACTTAATTATAAACGTTTTGAGGAAATGTCTGATATATATAATGGTTTAATTCGGTGACGAGTTTCCCGTTCGACGATCGAAATGCGGCACACGACCAAGCAGCCACATTGATTTATGCGCTACCTCGAATGCTATTTTTGCTGTTGCTTCGTACGGAGAGAGGGAGTTTGTTTACAGAAGTACGTTCCCCTTAATGTACAGTATTAAATATACGTTAACATCGTGTCAGTGTATAGATGTTGACGAAAGTTAATACACACACACACACACACACACACACACACCCTACCCTTGGTTTTGCTTCCGCCCGAATTGTTCATTCTGACGAAGGTCAAGCTTGTCACGCCACCTTAGATCTACTGTTTTACGTGGAATCCGAACCACGCCCCACCACGGGAGGTCAGAAATTACAAAGTTTGCGGCCAGACTCGATCTCACGACCTTCCGGTCAGCAGCCCGGTGTCTTAACCACTAGGCTACCCAGGGTACCCATTTATCTACCAACCAGTTTTTTTTGTGTGGAAGAATGAACAGCTGGGTTTTGCTGCCTTTCGCCTGCTGTCACTGGGTCTCGATCCCGGGACCAATGGATTCGTAGTCAGTGCTGCTAGCCACTACACCGAGGGGTGTGTGTGTTGTGTGTGTGTGTGTGACTCCCTATTTTAAAAATCGTAAATTCGTATAACTTCCCTATTTCTTACTCAGTTTTAACGAAACAAACTAAATTATTCAGTATTTATTGAGGTTTTCTATATTGAGCTTTTTGTCGGGCAAAGCTGACGGTATGGTGTATGACATCCACAACCATTGTTGGGCCTTTTATCATTCGGAACAATGAATGCTGAAAAATACCCGCAAATGTTGAAAAATCGCGTATGGCCAATGATTTCGCAGTGGAATAACATTGATAATCTTCATTTCATGGAGGACGGAGCATCTCCTCGTTTTTTTACCGATGTGCGGGCATGGCTGCGTGACAATTTTCCAGTACGATGTATTGGAAGACGTGCTGCGCGTTAATGGCCCGCTCCCAGCCCAGACCTAACACTTTGTGACTTCTTTCTGTGGGGTTGGGCTAAGGAAGAAGTTTATCGCCACAAACCTAAAGATGTTGATGAACTGGGGGAAAGAATTAACCATGTTCTCAACAATGTTCCCGAATGCATGTTACGAGCAGTAGTGGACAACATACCCGTTCGTCGAAGGAAATGTGATAATGCAGGAGCATATGTGGAAGTGTAAAGTGCCTGTGAATGAAAACCTCAATAAATACTGAATACTTTACAGTTTGTTTCATTAAAATTGAGTAACAAATAGGAAAGTTGTACGAATCTTAAAATAGGGAGTTCACACACACACACACACACACACACACACACACACACACACACACAGTTTGTTATTTAAGACGTTATACAGTATGTAATTTTGACAAAAGATTATAATTTCCTTGTCACCGTAGAGAGATTTCTTTGCCCACCCGCACTTTTTCATTATATATTATATATACACAGTATATATATATATATATATATATATATATATATGTTTTTTTTCCTCCATATTTTACTTAATTGGTGGGAAAGAGGGGAATGGTGAGGTCATTCATTGTTTTACCTTCTCCTTATTGGCCTTTGTAGTTCGATTTTCCTTTTGTATTCCTTCGTATGTTTTATTTCGTTCGCACTTTTTCCTTTCTTTTGCTGACTTATTCACCGCTTTCCTCTTCTGCAAGAAAGGTTAAGTGGTGGTGAACTTCCAAGACTGGTGAAAGGCTCCGTCTGGAGTCCTTTTAGAGTTCTTTCTCATTATATATTTGCCTCCCTCCCCCCGCTTTGTTTTATCGTTTTCTTTTATTTCTTGTTTTATATATATATATATATATAATATATGTATTTTAACTGCAAACAACACACAGTATAATTAATGTAAAGAACGACGCTTGTGTAGAAGAGCGTTCCGCACAAGATGAGGAGGGAGAACGAACAAATGAAAAATGAGGTACCACCCGGGAATCGAATCCGGGATCATCCGATTGCCGGTCAGATATGCTATCCACTACACCATGGACCTCGATCAATCAGAAGTCGTAATTCTCCTACATACGAGCAGAAACCAATGCCCTGAGGGTCACCTTCGCATGCCGTACATATATACATTTTAACTGCAAACAACGACTTCTGATTGATCGAGGTCCATGGTGTAGTCGTAGTGGATAACATATCTGACCGGCAGTCGGATGATCCCGGGTTCGATTCCCGGGTGGTACCTCATTTTTCATTTGTTCGTTCTCCCTCCTCATCTTGTTCGGAACGCTCTTCTACACAAGCGTCGTTCTTTATATATATATAAAGGGGCAACAAGCTTGACCTTCGTAAATGAAGAATCATCGCACGAAACAATTGAAAGGTATACTATATTACTATATATTATACACGTAAAATTTTCCTAACTTTAATTTTTCTTTAAAATTAAATTATTTTTCATATCTGAAACATCGCTAAGTCCCTCCGGGTATTTCTACGTATTTCCACCAATTATATGACGGAGATACTGCCCTTTCGTCGTCATAACTTGGAGTAGAATAAAATAATAAAATTTAGATTTATTTACATTTACTGAATTACTTTCACCATTTGCGTGTCCCCGCGTTCGTAAGGATAGAATGGAAGCTAACGTGTTTGGCGAATTAAAGATATTTTGTTTGAGAAAATAGTCGTAAAGTGGTTTTAATTATACGTTAGTGAACATTTTTCATGTTTGTCGCGTGATTTATGTTTTTGTCTTACTGCAATTTTTTAGTTAGAGGAATTTAGTGAGGTTTTATTGTATTTACTTATTCTTCTTTAGGTTTACTCTTATTTATTCTTAGTATAAGAGTGAAGGAGTTAAAGGAGTAATGTTACTCGCGTGACGAATTTTAGACAGTTAACCATTTAGTTTAATTACGTACGGATAAATTAAGCTTAATATTCATTTCTTTCAACTTTTAATTGCGAGTAAACTAAGGCTAATTATGGATAATTTGTTTAACCGGAATGAGAATTAGGCCAAAGATTGAGGAGTTAGAACCTAAGTTTAATTTTTCTAAAATAAACTCTGTAAAAGAAAAAAAATAGTGGTCGGACAGGCGGTAATTATCGGCTTACGAAGCTTCTTATCGAGGTTCATTAATCTCGAGATCGATGCCAAAATCGGTGTTTCGAGATTCGTTTTTGCGCATCCTTTAAAATCTTTTACCATCGCTTCCAGATTGTTGTTATTTTGCAGGTTGTTTAATCATCTTCGTAACGGCGAAAGTCGTGTGACGGACAAAATCTACAGCTTTACGTGGGGTCCGAACCTTCTTAGGATTTCTATATCATCCGGACGGAGAGAATGGTCGCTCGTGTAACTACTGCCCAGATCCATTGTCGCTTAACTTCGCTGCTACACAAACTACGAGGTGTCCACAATGTTGTTATCCCCGTGTATTTTTTTTCTCGTAATGCATTACTTGTAAGGGAAAAAGTCTCAAAATAAAGATATCACGCAACAGAGGAACTGAAACAAGCAGTCAATGATCGTTTCGCCTAATCATTCCATCCATGTTTTGGAAGATGTCACCTTGAGCTTGGCGAGGGATTACTCTCCGCTTTGAGAAGGATGGTGCTCATACCAATCCTCTGCATATGTAAATATACTAAACTTGCGTACTTGTGAATAAATAATTAAAATGACAGATAACTGTAATCATCATTATACCACATATTTCAATTGTTGGTGTCAGTGCATTGAGGTAAAAAAAAAAAAACCCATAAAGGTAACAGGACATTTTACGCACTTTGTGCTATACGATTGGTCACGCATTGCTTATTAAGACGTCTGGTATCCCTTTTGTTATGATGTCTATTATGGCGTCCATTATAATGTCCGTTTTTACATTTATTTTGACTTCTACACATTTGGAACGTGATAAGTCTTGAGACAATTTTGGTCTAAACGTGCGTAGATTCATTTATATTTAACAAGAATTGAAATGAGTACAAGGAAGATGATTTTAAATAAATTGTAATAATAATAGTACAGTTATAGTGTTTGGGGTCGTATAACCTCTTTCTAACGACAGCGGTCATGTGACGGAAGGGACTCGCAGCTTACGCGAGATCCGAATCGCGTGTCGCTACATCATCCGGACGTAGAGGACGGTCACCCATCCATTTACTGAAAAGACCCAACGTCGCTTACCCTCCCTGATCCAACGGGAAGCGGTGTTGCGAAGTGGTTACGACGAAGCCCTCGTAAGGTGATAAATTTATTAACTTTAATACGGATATGTCGTAGCGTAAATATGCTAAACGTTAACTCGAAATACTTTGTACGTATATCCTCAAGCATACAAATCCACGAGTGCGATCAACCACCCAACTAATTGGTCAATCCGATAAATTTCATATAAAGTAAAAACGCGCGAAGTTAAGGAGCCAAAAGAGATTATTTCGTAACGTCATGTATGAAGTGATTAAAGGGGATTATTTCATTTATTTCTTTATTGGAAAGTGGAGTGTGAGTGAGGTAAACAAGGCCGTTAAATCTGTGCGTTAGTCGTTCCTAATTGGATTAGATCCGACTAATGAGCGAGGCGGCGGTAGTTCGGATTAGGCGAAACCTTCAAGGCATTATTAAAGACGCAGCACGATGGAAACGGATTACCTCCTATTTGTAACCTCTCCTTCCCCTTTCTTATGTATGGGAGGGGTTATAAAGTAATATATATATATATATGTAAAAAAGTTAATACAACATTGGTGCTATTTCCAACCGTTGCGGAGCTACGGACGTTTTAAGGTGTGCGGAAAAAAATAAACGTGTGTTAATCTGATATATTTATTGCTACATTTTATGAGATACACCTTATAAACGTTCAAAATGTCTGCATGGGTTTTCAATGCACAGCCTTGGTCGTTCCAAACAAGAGTCCACTGCCCATTGAATCATTTTGGGGTGTTTTCATATGTAAGCAGCGGCATCCATAATCCGACGCGAGAGTTCCTCTCTCGTTTGTACTTTGGTCTTGTAGACCATCTCTTTCATAAGGCCCCATAAAAAGAAATGCAACAAGGTTAGGTCCGGAGATCTTGGGGGACCACGATATTGGACCAGCACGACCACTCCAACGATTTCCGTACCGCTGATTCAAGTAATGCTTAACATGACGACCAAAATGTGGTGGCGCCCCATCGTGCTGAAAGAACATCCTGCGCCTTGTCTCGAAGGGCACGTCCTCCATCAAAAGCGGCAACTCGTTCGTCAGGAAGTTCAGATAAATATCCGCTATTAACCGTTGTTCCAAAACGAACGGTCCAATCGCTGATCTCCAATTACATCGCACCAAACATTCAGCGAGAATCGATGTTGAAGTTTCCTTCAACGATACCGTGGGGATTATCGACGGACCACAAGTGGGAAGTTTGTCTTTTGTTAATTCCATCCCGAATGAATTGTACTTCATCACTAAACAGTATGCGATTAAGAATTTTG